>CM046327.1:5818375-6201156 GCA_025403435.1 Artocarpus heterophyllus | reverse complement strand
TGTACGTAACGAAATATTCCAATTTTGAGATTCATGCATTCTAGACTTTACACAGTCTCAACAGACCAAAAGTCTAACATTTATCTCTCTCAAGATTCAATACCATGATTCCCAACTTATATCATATTCCTCAAATATATAGAACTTTTAAGAAAAGACATTGACACTTATGTGCTCCATCGAATCCACACATAATCATTACTTAGGTTTGAATCAATTACGAAAAATTTGGCATATCTATGTCAAACTTTAAAATCAATAAATCAAGCCTTATATTTCTTATTGTTTTTCACGAGACAAAAGGCTTTTAAATCCTCGTATCTATACGAATTTCTCATCGTTTATACGAATTAGATATGCTTATAGATCCAAATATTATACGAATCTCTCATAAGCATTCTACTTATAACTCATTCCATATAATTATCATTCCCTTATAACTATTAATACTTTCCTTCTATATAATTATTGTACTCATATAACTATTGATATTTTCATTCTATGGCCTTTCCATGTTACATCCTTCTAGACTGTATAAATCAATGTGAAGGTTCATTTTGATGATGACAATAAAAATTCAGCTTCAAAACCATCTCAAAAATATATTTTTTTAAAGTGGTGCTACACTCCCTAGGTTAACCGAACCTAGGCTCTGATACCAAAAATTCTGTAACGCCCCTATATGGGGGTTAACAGTTTTTAATGAGATAAAATAAAAATAAATAATAAAAGTAAAACCTTAAAAATAAAATTTGCCCGGGACTTAAATGAAAACTCTCAACTCAAAAATAAAAATATAAACGACAAATAAACCACAGTTTTAATGTAGCACCTTAAATTTAATAATATAAACTGTTGTCATCATCATTTTAACCCTCAACACATTGTAATACAGTCACAGAAAGTAACAATTGATGCTTACATTATCATGAAGAACATTCTCAACAATTGAAGCAGTCCCAATGTAATATAGCTACATCACTTCCTCAACTATATTTCTCGTAGCCACCTCACACTTAGTGAGTCCTGAAAAGATATAAACATAAGGGAATGAGCAACACTATGCTCAGTAGAGAAAGCCATTACTCACCTCTATCATTACCACATTAAAATCTGCATGGTTAGTAAGTTACATCATATTCCAGATTATGAGGTTTATTATGATCACATCTTATGGATACCGTAGTTAATCATTACCAAGTGTCATAATTACACATTTATACAAATATTAACAATCATCATTGTTCCTAGGTATCCATATTAAATAGAGTATCACTCAACTCATCGAGACCCAAATGGGCGCACTTGATCACCCTATAAACATTCCAAGGGTGTTCCGGTGAGGGGACATCAAGCCCCGAGTCCTCACCAAATCGATTCCTGTACAGTGTGTTCTGGGACTTTCAACCCAAGGAAGCGTCATCACCTTCCCCCTATTTTACCTTTTAGGGTATTCATGCCCAAGGACGTAATCGCCGCCCTCTTCATGTCTCACCATTTCTCTATATTAAATCATTATTAATAGAGTCAGTTTTCCTAACCATGCTTCTCAATTTATAACATGTGTCAATTCATTATGTTCCTCGCCGTACAATACAAGACGAGTCCATGTCATAGTTTCATATGTGATAATCATATAATATCAGTTCAACATAGATATATATATATTGCGGCAAAACAATCAATTTTAATTCTATAAAAACCTCACAAAAATGAGTAATAGAATCCCTACCTTTTAAGCTTATCAACAGTCTCTTAATCCTGGAATCAATTAACGTTAGCTCCATACTCCCTTGATCCTAAGGCGTGCATAAGGACAATTAAAACTAAAGCACAACATACAACTACATTCATAAAATTTATTTTAATTTAATCTTAGAATTTCAAGAAATAACCACTGCCCATAGAGGTATTACAAAGTTTAACAATATAAATTTTCTGTCTAGGGCATATACACTTAGACTTCATACATATGCTCCAAAATAGCAACAAACATATACTTAGGTTTAAGAACGCAAATTTGAATAATCCTTTAGTATAAAAGAAAATTTATAAATGAAAGACTAAATTTGTTCATAAGATTCTAACCTCGGATTATGGTTAGTTGGAAGCTTGAAATGGCTTCAAAACAGGTTCCTTTACTTCGGTATGACTGAAATTCTTGCTCAAATGGAGGTGATGGTGGCTGATTTTTATGGCTGCCTTGAAGAAGTTCTCTAAGTATTTTGCTTCAGCAAAGAAATGAGAAGAAGAGTGTGGGAACCGTGGAAGAGAAAGGAAGAAAAGATGAAGTCTTTGAAGAGAAGTGATGGAAACAATTATAGAGGAGACATGTTGAAACATGTCACGGAGGAAATAAAGAAAATGAGGGTCAAGAGTAGTTGGAAAAGATATCCTTATGTCTCATCTAAAGACTTTAACACACATAATGCCAATATGACATTTTTGAGATTTATTAGAAGTTCTAAGGCTTTTTAGTAATCATACTAAATAAATATAGGAGAATTTTAGAAAACTTAAAAATAGATAAAAATAAATATTATAAAATAAATTTAAATGAAGCAATTTTTTTTTTATACATTAAAAATTAATTTAATTACCTCAATACCCGTTAGGAGAATAACGGGTGTCACAAACTAAATAGGCATTAATTTCGTTTCGCATTGGTAGATATGAAGATGAGGTTTTGTGAGATGTAGTCCTAATGCAAGCCGGGCACTTGTTACTAGGTCAACCATGGCAATTTGATCGTCGAGTCAAACATGATGGCTACACCAATAAATATTCTCTTATGCACAACCAGAGACCATTCACTCTTGTACCAATGACACCTAAACAGGTTCATGAAGATCAAGTTTGGTTACAAAAGGAGAGTGAACAAAAAGGAGAGAATGAGGAAAAGAGATAGAAAGGGAGCAAAAATAATGAGTATTGGAGTGTAGAGAGAGTTCGGCCAGAGAGGGAAAAAAGATAGAGGGGCCGAGAAAAAGGAGAGAAAATGAGAGAACATTGAGAGAGCCAATACAAAAGAAGATTTGGCCAATGAGGTAAAAATAGAGAGAAAAATAAACTTTTATGCAAGAGAGAGTGATGTGAGAAGAGCTTTGTTTTCTAATCAGCCGATGATTTTACTCATGTACAAGGAGGCATTATTAAACACTAACGATCTTGATTCCACCTTGCATAGTTCTGTTGTTTCTCTTTTGTAGGAATATGAGGATCTCTTTCCCGAGGACATACTGCAAGGTTTACCTCCAATCCGCAGGATTGAACATCAAATCGACTTCATACCTGGAGCTCCAATTCCAAACTGACCAACCTATAGGAGTAATCCTGAGGAGACAAAGGAACTCCAATGGCAGGTAAGTGAGTTGATGGAGAAGGGGTATGTGAGAGAAAGCATGAGCCCGTGCGCCGTACCAGTTTTACTTGTGCCTAAGAAAGACGGGACTTGGAGGATGTGTGTTGATTGTCGAGCCATCAACAACATCACGGTAAAGTATCGACATCCCATTCCTCGCTTGGATGACATGTTAGATGAATTGCTTGGTGCTTGTGTATTTTCTAAAATTGATCTGAAAAGTGGATATCATCAAATCGCATGAAAGAGGGAGACGAGTGGAAGACAACTTTCAAAACAAAACAAGGTTTGTATGAGTGGTTGGTAATGCCTTTCGGTTTAACCAATGCGCCTAGCACATCTATGTGTTTAATGAACCATGTTTTGCGAGCTTTTATTGGGAAATTTGTCATCGTTTATTTTGAAAATATCCTGATCTATAGCAGCAACTTGAACGATCATATTGAACATTTGAAACTTGTTTTAGATGTTTTACAGAAGGAAAAGTTATATGCTAATATTAAGAAGTGTACCTTTTGCACGGATAAGCTTGTATTTCTTGGTTTTGTTGTTAGTGCTCAAGGTATACAGGTCGACGAAGAAAAGGTTAGGGCTATCCAAGAATGGCCAAGCCCTACAAGCATTGGAGATGTAAGGAGTTTTCATGGACTTGCCAGCTTTTACCAGCGGTTTGTAAGGGATTTCAGTACTTTTGCTGCACCACTCACAGAAGTAATCAAGAAGAATGTTGGGTTCAAGTGGGGAGAAGAACAAGAGAAGGCGTTTCAGCTTATTAAGCATAAGCTTATACATGCTCCTTTACTTGCTTTACTTGATTTTTCTAAAACATTTGAAATTGAATGTGATGCTTCTGGTGTAGGTATAGGTGCCGTGCTTATGCAAGGAGGACGACCAATCGTGTATTTCAGTGAAAATTTGAGTGGGTCAACACTAAATTACCCAACTTATGACAAGGAGTTGTATGCGTTGGTTCGAGCATTAAAGACTTGGCAACACTACCTATGGCCCAAGGAATTTGTGCTTCACACTGATCACAAGTCATTGAAACATCTGAAGGGACAACAAAATTTGAACAAGAGGCATGCCCGTTGGGTGGAATTCATCGAGACATTTCCTTACGTCAGCCAATATAAGCAAGGTAAGGAGAATGTCGTTGCGGATGCACTTTCTCGTAGGTACGCATTACTTTCTATCCTTGACGCTAAACTGCTTGGTTTTGACCATATTAAGGAATTATACCCTTTAGACCAAGATTTTAGTAAGGAGTATCAAGCTTGTGAGAAAAATGCAACGGGTAAATTTTATAGACATGATGGATTTTTGTTTCGGGAAAATAAGCTTTGTGTGCCTAATTGTTCTTTGAGAGATTTGTTAGCGAGGGAATCCCATGGTGGCAGATTGATGGGGCATTTTGGAATTGCTAAAACTTTAGCTATTTTGTAGGAACACTTCTTTTAGCCACACATGAAAAGGGATGTTGAAAGGATATGTGGTAGATGCGTCACATGTAGGCAAGCTAAATCGAGAGCACAACTCCATGGTTTATACACACCTTTGCCAATTCCTAGTGAGCCTTGGACTGATATTTGAATGGACTTTGTGTTAGGTTTACCTAGGACCAAACGTGGGAAGGATAGTGTGTTTGTAGTTGTAGATCAATTTTCTAAGATGACACATTTTATTCCCTGTCATAAAACTGATGATGCGTCGCATGTTGCTGAATTGTTCTTTAGGGGGATTGTGAGAATACATGGCATGCCTAGGACAATTGTTTCAGATAGAGATGCTAAGTTCTTGAGCTACTTTTGGAAGACTTTGTGGAGTAAGTTAGGTACTAAGCTGTTGTTTTCCACTACTTGCCACCCACAAACTGATGGTCAAACTGAGGTAGAAATAGGACTTTGTCAACCTTATTAAGAGCAATCATCAGTAAGAACATTAAAACATGGGAAGACTGTTTACCACATGTTAAGTTTGCCTATAATCGCTTTATCCATTCTGCTACTAAAGTATTCACCTTTTGAAATTGTTTATGGTTTTAATCCTTTATCACCATTGGATTTATCACCACTACCTGTTTCTGAGCGTGTTAATTTAGATGGCAAAAGGAAGGCTGACTTTGTTAAACAGATTCATGGGAAAGCAAGACTCAACATTGAGCAAAGAACGGAACAATATGCAAAGCAAGCCAACAAGGGGCGACATAAGCTGATTTTTGAACCCAGAGACTAGGTGTGGTTACACTTTAGAAAGGAGCATTTTCTGGAACAAAGAAAATCAAAGTTGTTACCTCTGGGAGATGGTCCATTTCAAGTCCTTGAACGAATTAATGACAATGCTTACAAGTTGGATTTGCCAGGTGAGTATAATGTAAGTGCTACATTCAATGTTTCTAATTTGAGTCCTTTGATGTAGAGTCTGATTTGAGGACAAATCCTTGTCAAGAGGAGGGGAATGATGGAGACATGGGGAGCTCAAATGCAAGGAAGGTGGCTGATCCAATACAAGTTCCTGTTGGACCAGTCACAAGACCCCGAGCTAAGAAATTCAAGGAAGCACTAAATGGGCTGCTTCACAAAATTTGGAATCAAGTAAATTTGTGCAAGCCCATTGATCTAGGCCCACGTCAGCCACAAAGGTGCATCAATTTGATCCAAGTTCTAGAAGAATCTGGATGAGTCAAGCTTGAAATCAGCTTAAATTTTGCAAGATCAAGTCTATGGAAGGATTTCGAAAACTTTCCCATTATTGGCACACACGTGGCTGATCATTTGTGCAAGTTGTTAAAGAGCATTAAATTGCACTTTCCTTTAATTGTTGGGTGTGTAAATGGCTGAATATCAGCCATTAAGACTTTCCTTTCTTTTGGTTTTTATTTTAGGCTTAAATTAGGATTAGTAGTTATGTTTGAATTTGTCAACTTTTCTTTTTGGGCGACACTTTGTAATTTTGGCCTATAAATACGCATTACCAAGGTTAATGAATGATTGATGAATGTTTATTTTCTGAGAGAGAAAATTTTTTCTTTGGTTCTTTGACAAACTGCACGAACTCTTTGGATCAATCTAGGCTTTCAATCCCGACTTATCAATCAAGCTTTCCATCCTTGATTGTGGCGTCTACGATATACCAAGGTTCTTGCTTCGATATAAGCAACGGGTCGCGGTGACTTCCATCCAAATCTGAGTAGAAACGGTCTTGGTGCCTTTTTTATTGATAACAAGTTTCGTTAGTATATTGGCGAGGTTCTTATCACATGTCCTTTGTAAATATTATTTTAATTATTTGCATGTTTTGATTAGTTTGCTTATTATTCAAAAAAATTCAAAAAAATAAAAAAATTCAAAAATTCAAAATTAAAAAAGGCAGATGCTTTTTACTCACTACTTTATTCGTTATGGATAAGAAAAAGCTTAGCATCGTGTCTTTTGTTTTGTAAGTTTGGGTAATCGCAAAATTTTTCAAATTCTGTCAAAAAAGCCTATCGTTGGGACTTGACCTTATGACCACAAGACTAAAACCCTTGCCTAAGAAAGTTATGAATTTTAAGTGTGTTTGGTGTGACCTCCTAATGATCTAGGAGTCTAATTAATTGAGCATTATTCAACTTGAATTTTTTTCAAAAATAAAAATAAATAAAATTAAAAGAAAAAATTTTGTTTGAAAATTCATCGATATTTTATTGGAAGTTTTTCTCATTGGAATTGTTTTATAGTGCTTGGTGGAGATTTAAAGACTTGCTAGATACCCTCTCCATGGTCTCTCTAGGGAATATCTGTCAGAAGTTTTCATAAATAGGTGAAGTCTTGAAACAAGAAATTGGCTAAAGAGAGGAGATAGTTGTACCAATAAACCATTGATGAAGCCTATTTCATGATGGAAGACATGGCCAAATTTGTTTATTGGATGAAAAATAGAAAGAGCAATGTAAGAGGAGAGAATAATTGAGAACCTTAGCCTAACACCCAAACTTCAAAACTGTCCTTTCAACCTAAAAATTCTATAGGAAATCTGAAAAATTTTGGAGGAAACCTAGCCAAGTTTATAAAAATCACAAAAAGAATTTCAAAAAATTTATTAGAAAAATTAAGAGAACTAAGAAAAGACTAAGAAGAAATAAAAACTACTTTGTGTCAATTAGTGTTAATGGTAGAACAAAATGAAACCATCCATGTCAAAGATACCTTAGTACAAAGATGTCAATTAGAACAATCTGTTGAGCTAATTAAGCAACCTTTTGAGTTGTTTGAAGAAGATTCTTTAGGTCAGGAAGAAAAAGTTGACCAAACCATAAATGAGGAACATTTGGAACCCACCTATTTTGAGGAACCATTAGGAGAGGAGTGTGATGAAGAGAAATAGGACTTAGCTGTAGAAAAAGGAACAATTATCATCCTAAGTCCTAGATTTTTAACCTCAGTTGCCATAAGAGTTCACCAAAGACCATTATTACCAAGATATTATGTGGCTACGACCTCCTCCACTGCCTCTAAGATCATTTTTGGGGATTTACCAATAACGTAAAATGAGTCCAAGTTTCACAAATTTAATTGTTTCAAATTTTACCAATCTTGAGGTCATGTTCATACAAGACCTGTATATGGTGTCTTTCAACATTTACTACGAGAGGAAGCCGCTCTTTGATGATGGTCACTAGGAGTAGAGTTGGAAGAAAGATTTTCTTAGTTCAAAGCATCAAGTGATGGCAAAACAATATTAAAGCAATATCTTTTCTTTTTTTCTTTTGTAATATATTTTTGTATGTTGTTGTGTGCTATTTTAATTTTCTTTTAAAAATTTAAAAATGTTGAAATTTATTTAGAAAATTTAAAATGAAAGCTATAAATTAAATTTGATTAGAATGGTTGAGTTATAGAGTTAAAATATTTTCAATTTTCTCTCGATACACATTCTAATGAGTTTGATTCTATAAATGTGATTTGTTTGGATTTTCAATGAAAAAAATGTGTGCTTTAGTTTCGTATTTTTAATTTCTTTAAAAAGAAAAAAAACTTTGAAATTAAATAACTTAATAATTCATTTAAAATGGTTGAGATTAAGGAGGATATAGTCATTGTGATTAGTAAATACTTTTTATTTGTGGCCTCTTGAAACATGTTTTGAAGAATTTAAAAAGTGATTTTAATTTTCAAACAAAAAAATAAAGTCTTAGGAATCTGACTTTAAAAGACACAGTTTATAATACATTTTTGTGTATTTATTTTAGTTTGTTTTAGTTTGGTTGATAAGTTTGCTACTTATCATCTCTGTAGCTGTGTTGATTCAAGTAATATATTTGCTGCTCTCACTATTCTTTTTTATACATTGTACATTAGGGACAATGTACAAATTAGGTTGGGGGAGAGGGTTGTGCATCACTGCTATGTGAAATTGTGCCAAAATTCTTTTGTTCTTTGCTCAACTTTTTTGGGTTTTACTCCAAATTTTGTGTGTTTTGTAAATATTTTTCATTTTTCCAAGTCATAAAATCAAAAATAAAATCTTAGAAAAAGTGTTTTGTAAATATTAGTTTCTTAGTAATTAATGTGTTATTATTTTGTATTGATTTCTAAATTTCATATTAATATAATATCATTTTTATATTCTTTGAATTGTCTAACTTTATGGACTCTCAAAATGTTCGTTTTATTTAATATTTTTTATGTGTTTATTTTTCAAAGTGTTTATAAGCCATTCTTTTCACACACACAAACTGTAATGCTTAATTGTGGTGATAAATCAAAGCTACGAATATTTGAGTTTTGTTATTTTGTGAAGATGAACAATTAAGGATAGTAACATTTTCTATATTAATTAACTAATTAATTAAAAAAGAAAGTGTAAATAAATAAAGTGTGTAATTATGTAAATTAATGAATAATGTTGGACAAGTTTGATTTCATAGCCTTTTTAACTTGAGTACGTAAGTTTTAAAGAGTGCTTCAACACCTAGTACTTTAAGCTAACTAGTATGGGAGTTACTGATCTAAAACTCGTTCAATGGGTTATGGAGAAAGCTTAAGGGAGCCAAATATTACACTATCCATAGTTATAAAATTTGTTTAATTTTTGTATCTATTTGTGTTATATGTTTTCTTTTGTTCTTAATTATTCTAAATAATAAATTTGAAGTGTTGTTGCTTACAGGAGTGATTTGAAACAAAATATCAAAACAAGTTTATTCTTAGTTTTTTATGAAACATCATAATTATTCATTATCCTTTTCTACACAAAGTCTGGCTTGCATACATTTTGTTAAATAACATATGAATTGTTCAAATGAAATTTTTGTTTTGTTAGTCTATTTAGCTAGGATAGTTAAATTATAATTAAATGGTTTGCATTATGTGAATAGTCAATAACTCATTTCAAAATTCTATTGCTTTAACTGCTCGAGACTAACAATAAGCTTGTCGGGGGTGTGATAAGATTGTGAAAATGCATATTTTGTAAGGCTAAATATCATTATTTTACATTAACATTTCTCGTTAAATCTTCTAATTAATAGCATTTTTATGTTAATAAGTATTGATGTGTCTTAGTATGTAAATGTTTTTAAAAATATGTTTTTAGTGTGTTTTTGTGTTTATTAATATTTTTAGTAATTTTTAGAGTTATTTCGGTGTGTTTTATAATCGTTTAGTTTATAAATAATCAAAATCGTGAAAATAAATTTGTGTGAATTCATTTTGAGTCTTAACATATTTGTAAATAAGTTTTTAACTTGTAGATATGTTTTATAATATTTTTAGCAATTTATAAAAATATTTTCGAGTCTTAAATAATATATTTGTTAAGGTTTGTTAATTTTAGAACTTTTTATTTATCTTTTGTAATTTTTGTCTATTTTATTGTAAAATAAATATTTTTGAAATTTTTGTAAATATTTTGTTTGTAAAATAGTTAATTATAGTATATTTTTGAATTTTAGATTTAAAATTCGGGGGTAAAACGAAGCAAAACGACGTAAAAAGAACAAAAACCAGACAACGAATGCATAAGAAATCAAAAAGAAAATTATTTTTTAAGTTGCATTGACACATGTCAACCTCTACATGTGCGTGTACCCATGCTGTCCAAGCCTGCATCACATAGGATTCCAAAGGAAGATACGCATTTTCGGCAATCTGTATCAACATGAAAGAAAGAAAGAAAGAAATAAATAAATAAAGGCTACAACTTGTTCAAGTTTGAATCATATGGGCAGCCATTAATAAATAAATAAATAATCAAATGTTGCATCCAAGTAGGATGCAAGCAAAAAATAATAAAATAATAAATAAAAATCATAAAATATGTAAATAGTATCTCTCTTTCCTCCTATAGATACCCCTTAGTTTTCCTTCATTCGACACACCTTCACACTGAGCTTCAAAGCTCAGTTCACTCGAACAGAGGAGAGTCTCCTCTCTCCTCCTCCACTCCCACTTTAGTTAAAATGCTGCTTAAATTAATATAGAGAGTTTCGTGAGACAGAGAGATGATCATATATGCATAGTACTCTGGTATGGATTTTAGCTTTATATCTACTTTGTAATTTTGATATTTTTATAGAATAAATTTTATTTTCAAGTTTTTAGCATTTATTGTTAATGTTGTTATGCTCCCTTTTTTTTTTTTTACATAAATTCAATCATGCTTTGTTTAGGTAATTTAATTGTGTTGCATAATTAATAATAATAATAATAATAATGAAATAATACTCAATTTTATGGAATGTCTTTTACTGCAATATAACTTGTTATGTTGTCAATTTTAGATATTTCATAAGACAAGGTGTTTGCCAAAATTAACATAAAAATTTATTCTATTAAAATATAATAATTTTGACTTGTTATTATCTTTATATCATAAAATTATGTTAGTTATAATTGTATTTATAATAGTTATAATTTTTATTATTAGGGCATAAAATTACTAGAGAGAGGTAATTATTTTACAACTTTTTATAGGAAAATCTTTACTGCATAATAGCTTGCTATATTGTCGCTTTTGGTTGATTTGTAAAATTAGTAAAAGTGCTTGCAATTAATGAGAAAATGTAGAATAAATCAAATGCTTTAGATAATTTATTTAGAATTAAAATTTCATATTAGTTACGAAATATATAAGGATTCTTGAAGCTTGACCATTTTAATCTTATGTTTTAAAATCTTATTTTAAAATTGTCAAAAATATTTGTTCTCTTTTAAGTTTTATTTAGAAAATTCCATTTCCATTTTAAACAAAAAAAATTCAATCTTTCAAAAACCCACCTCCTTGTAGATACGACAACCTTTTTATACTACAAACGTCTACGTTTAAAGAATCATTTTGAGCGATATAATAAAAATTTGCAAAAAGTTGTTCGGGTTTAAAAGTATAAGTCCAATATAACATTGAGTATAAGGGTGTTTAAGTAATAAAACTCGGTAAATCTGATGTCGATCTCATAAGGAAAAGGTATTGTAAAGGTTGAATATATCAATTATATATTTTTTGTTTGTTAGTTAAAGAATTTGAGGATTAAAGTCAATTACTTACAATTTATTTATAATATTTACACATTTTTTACTTTTTTCATTTTTAGATTTTTTTTTTGTGATTTTTGGGACTTTAACAGCAAGAAATATGACTTAAATTAGAATGCTAAATGGAACTTTAATAATAAGTGCAATCTAACTTGGAAAAAATAACAATTTTAATATCACTGAGGATTAAAAGTTTTATTCTAATAATTAACTTAAATATGTTTTAGTTTTTCTAAAATTATTTATTAAAATAGTTTAAGCATGCAATATGCCATCTTTTGTTTACAATAAATCAAGAATTACTAAACTTTAATGTGCCAATTTATGTTTATAATGCATCAAAAACTCATTTATAACAAATATGTATGATTTCAAAATTAACTAACTAAAATTTTCTAACAAATTTTATAGTTAAGCATTTATCGTGCCATTCCCTATCTACGAATAATCAAAGTGTTTCTAAGCATTACCTATGCCAACCTATGTCTATAATAAATTAAAACTTAATTTCGCAAGAGTTTTAGCTAAGTTAACATAAAAATCATAAGTTTTCTAAAACTAATTTTGACATTATAACCACTTAGAAAACTTTTAAAAACTAAAAATATTTACCTTAATTTACCAGAATTTCTTCCTCTCTACTCAGCAAAAAATAAAAAATAAAAAAGAATGACATATTGAAGGTAAAAAAACACATAATTTTACTAAGCATAACTATTTTACAACATAAACTTAAAACTATTTTACAAAAACTATTAGGGTGTTTAGCAGATTGGTTATAACTGTTTTTACTGTAGCATATGAGAGCTTTACACTTTAGCAATTTTTTTATTATTACCGCAATATGTAAGAGCTTTACACTATTCATAACTGAGAAAGTGGTCTAGATCGTAGTCTAGACCGACTTGCCAAATAGGCTATATAACTAGAAACTAAGAAAATGAAATAAAAACTTAGAACTACATTTTTACAAGAGGAAGGAAATCTCTTACAAGGAGAAGAAGTGAAAAATAAAAAGCCATAGAGGGTATTTATAGTAGAAAGAAATCTACTATTAATTGAATTTTTATATTTTATTTATTTTTATTATTTTATTAGGATAATTTTGATGCAAAATGACTAGGAGGCAAATTGAGCGATTTAGGATTTTTTGAATACTATTTTTTTATAGTAACCCACGTTTATTTCAATTAGATTCAATCTAATTTTTTTACTATTTTTTTTTCTTTTTTTCTTTTCTTTCTCGGATGAATCAGCCTGAGAAGGTTGATTTTTCTTTGTAATCAGGTGTGACGCATACAAAAACTGGACGAAAAATAGTTGTCAACCGTGTGGACTTTTATTGGGTGGACGCATGAGATTAAGGCACTGGAAGGAGGCGCAACTGACTATTGGATTCACTGAAAGGTAAGCTGATCTGACAGAGGAGAAAGGATCGCATGTGAGATAGCTGCACTCAATTTCGCTAGGAGGGGGACGTGTGGACTGCTTTGATCTCCTGGGTAGTTTGATCCGACGTCTCAAATGTCACCATGTGGCAATCTTTTGGTTTTTAATTTCTTTTTTTTTGTTTTTTCATGCATTTAAGGTCCATTTTTGCATGTTTTCGTGTCATTTTTTTTGGTGTTTTTCTTGCTGATTTCAAATGTAAATAAAATAAACAAACTAAAATTAATTATTTTGCAAACATAATTTTTACACTAATTTAAAAATATTTATTTTACAATAAAATCTACAAAAATTACTAAAAATAGATAAAAACTTCTAAAATTAACAAATCTTAGTAGATATACTATTTAAGACTCAAAAATATTTTATAAATTACTAAAAATATTATAAAACATATTTACAGACTAAAATCTTATTTATAAACACTTTAAGACTCAAAATAAAGTAACATGACATTATTTTTACGGTTTTGATTATTTACAAACTAAACAATTATAAAACAAATAAAAACGATTCTAAAAATTACTAAAAATATTATTAAATATAAAAATACACTAAAAACATATTTTTGAACATATTTTCACAAAAACACACTATAATACTAATTATCACACAAATGCTGTAATTAAAGGATTTAACGAAAAATGTGAATATAAAATGATTGATTTTAGCCTTAAAAAATGTGCCTTTTTATAGTCCCATTACACCCCATAACTAGCTTATTGCTAGTCCCAAGTAATTAAAGTGATAAAACATAAAAACAAACTAAATGATTGATTTCTTAAAAGCTAGTGACTCCTTGCCGAATGTCCTCAGGGGTTGTTTCAGAAACATTGCTTAAAATAAAATACATATATTATTCAAGTTTATGCTTTATTTCAAGAGTATTTTTCATATTTAAGATGGATTTTCCCGTGTGCGTTATTCTATCTGTAATCGTTGTATACAAACCAAATAAATTTACAATAATATAAGCTAATTCATTTTAACAAATCTTACAAGTTTGTTTTACATTCCACTCTCTACTAATGTAAAATAACAATAAATTAAGGACCATTAAGACTTTATTCATCTTGTAATGTAAGGCTAGGGTAAAAGAACAAGAAAGACAAATCTAAAGCTTGATTCACCCATAAGACACTTATATTATTCTCGGACCTTCGAAATATACAAATTTTTTTCCAAGTAACAAATCCAAACTTGAAGTAAACTTTCATTTTTCATCCACCTTTTATTCATCTTTTTTTAATTCTTTTTTTTATTTTTTTATTTTTATTTTTTTGATTTTTTTTTGAATTTTTTTATTTTTATTTGTTTTGAATTTACAGACTTACAAAGTAAATAGATTTCCTTCCATAACCCTTCCCATCCTCTCTTATAATTAGCATAACCTAAAATACATCTGAACCGATCATATTCCTTATGAGTGAAAGGTAAAAAGAAATGATATGAAATTATTAAAAAGGCTAGGCTAAAAATTTATAGTGACAAAGAAATTGGAACATTAAGCACAACAGAGTAACTAAGGATATAAAATGTATGCAAGTAAGCTTAAATGGCTGAAATGATCGAAAGCTGGCCTAAATTATGTCTTTAACTTAGTATTATCTAAAATTTCGCCTTGAGAGGGATTCAAACAATTATAAGATTTTATAAAAACAAAACACATTATATTAACATAAACAGTCTTTAAATTAGTATAACAAATCAAATTTTAAGATTAAGTGCTCAAATTTTAGGAAAAATCAATCTAAATATGAGGCTAACATAATAAATTAAATAAGCTTAAACAATATCTGAATCTTATAACAAGCCATGTTATAACCATGTTTCTTTATTGGACAATAGGCACTTTAAAAATAAAAACAAAGACAACAAATATTTACAAAACATTTTTTAGGTTTTTCAAAATTTTAATTTTTTTTATTTTTTAAAGACTTTTAAATTTTTAGATTTTTTTTTTAAGATGCAGAAGCTAACAAACTCAACAAAATAAAATATGATACAAAAATGATTAGGACACGTCTTAAGAATGCTAAAGATCCTATGATTTAGCTATGCTAAACACCCACGCATGCATACAACATGGAGAACCAGACATTTTGATGATTTTTCTCCAAAACCAAATTCATGTCTCAAATAATCTCTCAACGAAATTTTTTTAAAAGAAAACAAAAACATACAAAAATTAAAAATACTTTAAAAATTTTGCTTAGAACCAGACAAACTAGGTGACTGTATCCCTTCTAACATATATGCATACTGAATAATTTGGTCTTTTAACATCAAATTCCCTAGACATTTTTTTTTCATCATGAAACCGAGGCCAAAGCTCTCAAATGGCTCCTTGAACATAGCCACTAGGATGATCTAAAAGAGAATCTTAAAGATTATCTGAGTTTTCTTTTGAAAGCCTATCTTTACAGAAAAGTATTTTATCCTCCCTATTTACAAGCGTAAGACCTTTTGACTTGCACCTACACTCACAATTTTGATGAAAACACTTAGAACACTAAGATGCTATTAGCTCGGGCTCTCCTTTTCCCAACACAAAGACTTGTATCCATCCCAGGGAGACCTTTATTTGTGATATCACTAGGATGAATAAGACCTTCTATATACATTTTTATATCAGTTGGAAGTTTAAAATAAGAAAGGACCCAAAGATGAGTGATTTGAGCTTAATTCTGTCTAATTTCTTTATGAGAAAGGGAAGAAAAGTATTTCTTTAGGTGATCATATTTAGGATCTATGATGAGAGAGAAAAAGATATTCTTGAGAATGAATTGAGAGCATTGAGAGAGATTTGAGTGTTTTGAGAGGATCTGAGAACTTTTAAGAGAGTATTGAGAAGATTTTGTAGGATTAAGAAAAATTGAAGAATTTTTAGGAAAAGTGTTTAAAGATCGAAGAACTTTGAAGGTCTTTTGAGGAAAAGCGTTGAAAAACTAGAAAGAAAGTAGAGAGAATTCAAGAGCATAGAGAGAGAGAGAAAATTTTAGAGAGAGAAAGAACTGAGAATTTTGGGCTTAGATGTATAGTGAGTGGTTTATAAACAAAGGATGCGGTACTATTTAGGCAAGGGGAAATTGTTCTAACACACGTGAAAGGTTATTTTGGGCTATGCCAAACAATAATTGAACTAAGTGATCTAAATAAAGATGAAAAACAACAATACTTATTTACAAAGAAAAAAATATTTTTGGGATTTAAATTTTTTTTTTAAACTTTTTTTAATTTTTTTGTCTTTTTAAGGGAATTCTAAAAATAAAAAAAAATTATTTTTATCATTTCATTAAAATGTGTTTCTAGAGACAGTTGATACAAAGTATTAACTAATCAAACTTGATTATATCCTGTATAACCTCAGCCACTTAAATAAATTTTTTAAAAGAAAATTTCCAATTTTTAGAAGATTACACACATGAAATTATTACATTACAAAAAAAAAAGGTAAAGAGTCATCAAAAAGCAGTTTTCTCTTGTAAAAAGTGTCAAAGGATACTATATATGGGTTTTGGGTGATTGTGCCCTTAGGATTGGATTTTTTAAAAGAAAATTTCCAATTTTTAGAAGATTACACACATGAAATTATTACATTACAAAAAAAAAAAGGTAAAGAGTCATCAAAAAGCAGTTTTCTCTTGTAAAAAGTGTCAAAGGATACTACATATGGGTTTTGTGTGATTGTGTCCTTAGGATTGGCAAAAATGTAAAACATTTGAACTTTTGTGACTTAGATTCATTTCATAGTCTTGGTAAGTCCATAACAATGATGCTAGAGATGGTGAAGGAGGTGGTGGCTCTATAGGATCATGGTAGATATAGTCTTTGTGGAACTCTTGTGACAACTGAGGTAGAGAACCTAAGACTAAAGGTCACTCTATTCATTTTCTGTGATCAAGTCTTTTGTCTCTTCTGTGATTAAAGAGTCTTTTTCAAATATCCCCAAGAATTCCACTCCTAACCTAGATTCCTTAAAATAGGTGGGTTCTAAATTTTCTTCATTTTCAAACACACCATTTATGGATTCAAAATATTTTCTTAGGATTTTCAAACTTTCCCTATTTAAAGAATATGATGAATTTTGCATTTCAAAGTTGATCCGAGAATTTCGGGTTGAGTGTTCAGCCAAGCTTCTAAAAAGGTTGAATAGCTTTCTAAATCAAAATCGGTTTTAGAATTATTCAATCTTCAACAATCATACTCAACCATATCTTCTAACATATAATAGGCTTCGTCTATTAGTAATAGGTAAAAAATGATGGTTCCATCTTCTTTTTCTACCCAATTTTTAGTTTCAAGACTTAACCTATCTAGAAAGATTCCTAACAGATAATCCCACAAAAAACCGTGGTTCCAAGTGTTGTTGGGAAAAATTTGCATTGATTTCTCTATGAACTTCCCATAACATGTTTAATTTTCATTTTTGTATACTTATAAAATCAAACAAACATAAAAGAAAAACAAGAAAAGTTTTAATCTACATGAAAAGTAACCTAACATTAACATGCAAATGACGTGAACAATAACTTTTTTGGCTTTTTTACTTTTTTTTTATTTTGCTATTTTTGGCACTTGCAAAATAAAGAAAATTAATAATAACAAAAATATTAATAGGATCGAGCGATACAATCGTTAATTAAAGTGCAGAAAAAATAAAAAATTAGAAGTTAGAAATTAAATTAGATAGTTAGAAAGTTAGAAGTGCTGGAATTATAAAAGTTAGAAGTTAGAAAGAAAAATAAAATACAGAAAAATAACATTGTAGAAATAAAAACATATGTAATAATTAAAAAGCCAGGTTATCCAGCAATGTATATAATATACTATACGAATATATTGTCCTTATGTCTGTTTGTTCCTCGACAATAGCGTCAAAAACTTATTCGGGGTTTAAAAGTATAAGTCGGATATAACCTCAAGTATAAGCTTGTCTAAGTAATAAAACTTAGTGAATCTAAGGTCAATCCCACAGGAAAGGGTATTGCAAAGGTCCAATATATAAGTTATATATATATATATATATTTTTTATTTGTTAGTGAAAGAATTTGAGGATTAAAGTTAATTATTTACAATTTATTTACAATATTTACACATTTTTTACTTTTTTCATTTTTAGATTTTTTTTTGGGTCATTTTTAGAACTTTAACAATAGAAATATGCTTAAATTAGAATGGTAAATGGAACTTTGATAATAAGTGCAAATTAACTTAGAATAAACAAAAATTTTGAGCAATACAGAGGATTAAAGTTCTATTCTAGCAATTAACTTAAATATGTTTTAGTTTTTTTTCTAAATGTTTATTAAAATGGTTTAAATATACAGCCATCTTTTGTCTATAACAAATCATGTGTTACTAAGCATTTAATGTGCCGATCATGTCTATATTACATCAAAAGCTCATTTTTAACAAATATGTACGATTTCAAAATTAACTAACTAAAACTACCAACAAAATTTACAATTAAACATTTACCGTATTATTCCCCATCTATAAATAATCAAAGTGTTTTTAAGCATTACCTATGCCAGCCTATGTCTACAATAAATCAAAACTTAATTTTGTAAGAGTTTTAGCTAAGTTAACATTATAGTCATAAGTTTTCTAAAAATAATTTTGACATTATAAAGACTTAGAAATCTTTGAAAAATAAAAATATTTACCTTAATTTGGTAGAATTTCTACCTCTCTACTCAACAAAAAAGAAATTTAGAAAGACACACCGAAGGTAAAAACACACAATTTTACAAAGCATGGCTATTTTACAATATAAACTTAAAACTATTTTATAAAGACTAAAACTAGGAACTAAGAAAACAAAAATAAAAAACTTAGAACTACATTTTTACAAGAAGAAAGAAATTTCTCACAAGGAGAAGGAGTAAAGAATACATGTCATAGAGGCAGGTATTTATAGTAGAAGGAAATCTACTATTTACATGAATTTTTTTACATTTTATTTATTTTTTCATGTTTTTATTATTTCGTTAGGATAATTTTGATTCAAAATAACTAGGAAGCAAATTGAGTGATTTAGGATTTTTTGAATTTTTTTTTTGTAGCAGCCCACATTTATTTCAATAAGATTTATTCTAATTTTTTTCTTTTTTTCTTTTTTTTCTTTCCTTTCTTAGATGAATCAGCCTGAGAAGGTTGATTTTTCTTTGTAATCAGGTGTGATGTGCATAAAAACCAGACGAAAAACTACTGTTAATTGCGTGGACATTGAATGGGCAAATGCATGAGATTGGGGTGCTAGAATGAGGCATAGTTGACCGTTGGATTTGATGCTAGTAAGTTGATCTAACGGAGGAGAAAGGACATGCACATGAGACAACTACAGTCGATTATGCTGGGGAGGGGGGGACACATGGACGGCTTTGTTTTCTTGGGGGGTTTGATCTGGTAGCTCAAATGTTGTCATGTGGCAATCTTTTGTTTTTAATTTTTTTTTTTTTATTTTTCATACATTTGAGGTTCGTTTGCTCGTTTTAGCGTCATTTTTCTCTATTTCTCTTATAGATTTAAAAACTAAAATAAAATAAAAAATTAAAATTAATTACTTTACAAACATAATTTTTACAATAATTTAAAAATATTTAGTATACAATAAAACACACAAAAGTTACTAAAAATAGATAAAAAAATTCTAAAATTAATAAACCTTAGTAGATATACTATTTAAGACTCGAGAATATTTTTATAAATTACTAGAAATATTATAAAACATATTTATAGACTAAAACTTATTTATAAACGCTGTAAAACTAAAAATAAAATCACACAATATTATTTTTACGGTTTTGATTATTTACAAACTAAACACTTATAAAACATATAGAAATTATTCAAAAAATTAATAAAATTATTTTTAGATATAAAAACACACTAAAAACATATTTTTCACACAAACATACTAAAATACTAATTATCATACAAATGCTATAATTAAGAGATTTAACGAAAAATATGAATACAAAATGATTGATTTTAGCCTTAAAATGAAAGCTAAAAATTAATTTTTTTAAAAATGGTTGAGTTATGGAATTAAACTATTTTCAATTTTCTATCAATGCGCATTCTATTGAGTTTGATTTTGTAAATGTGATTTGTTTGGATTTTTAATAATTTTTTTTTTAAAAAGTGCTTTGGTTTTGCATTTTCAATTTCTTTAAAATAAGAGAAAAAATCTTTGAAAAAAATAACTTAATAATTCATTTAAAATGGTTGAGATTGAGGAGAATATTATCATTGTGATTAGTAAGTATTCTGTACTTGCGACCTCTTGAAATGCGTTCTGAAGAATTTGAAAAGTGATTTTAATTTCAAAAAAAATAGTCTTGAGAATATGACTTTAAAAGATCCAGTTTGTAGTATATTGTTGTGTACTCGTTTTAGTTTAGTTTATTAAGTTTGCTATAGATCATTTCTGTAACTGTGCTGATTCAGGCAATACCTTTGCTTCTCTCACTATTCTTTTTTATACATTGGGGATAATGTCCAATTTTGATTGGAGGAGAGAGTTGTGCTTAAATTTTGTAATGCTCCCAAAGTCGGGCAGTCTTTTAACATCAAATACGTTACATTACCATCATGAGCCGACTAACCTAGGTAGTGCTACAACTCTTATACAAATAAAATGTGTATATTAAAAAAAAAACACTGGCATTTTACAACTCTTATACAAATGCTAGGAAATCTTAAAACAATATCTTAGACATCAATCCCTAGCCCTCTAGTCATATTTTCAAAAAAATACTGGAAATAAATTTTACATATTAGACTTGTCATGAGACCTTGAACCATTCTTGCTTAGTCAACTAGAACTTTAACTTAGAAGCTTACCTCCATCACGAGAATTATATTAAGCACAAAGCTTAGTAAGTAAATTGTATAGTAGTTCAACCTTAAAAATACTTTTATAATCTTTAGTTTTAGGGTCCAATAGTATAACATTAATCTCAAGCTATCAGAATCCATAACTTAACATAGATACATGGATGGTCCTTATTGTGAAACTTGATTCTTCCTCAAGGATTTGACCATTTTAACTTGAATAACATAATAGGTTCATGACAACAAGAGAGTTCACATCATACGCTTGAAAAATCATGAAAACTTCTTGAAACATAT
Organism: Artocarpus heterophyllus; assembly: GCA_025403435.1. NCBI lineage: Eukaryota > Viridiplantae > Streptophyta > Magnoliopsida > Rosales > Moraceae > Artocarpus > Artocarpus heterophyllus. Next base: position 6,179,696 of record CM046327.1, on the reverse strand, counting down.
GAATCATAATAACATAAATAATTGAAAACATGCTTTAAAACGTACTATTGTTCAAGCCATGCAGTGGATAGTATACTTACAAATTACTACAACTACTTAAGAGACTGAATATGACTCTTTCATGTTGGAAAAATAGTACGCAGTGCAAATTTTAAAATTTTTAATTAGAGTAATTTCTAAAACACAAGTTTGACACGCTATATGCATAAATTAACAAGATCTTGCTAACCATGCTTGTCGAAGAACTCCAGCAATTAGTGTAGAGAAGAACGTTCTAGAAGAGCCTCAACCAACTGGTCTTCTTTTCTATTTTCTATCCACGATCGGAGTGTGTGTGGGTGCACGTCATACAGCTCTTCCCTAGTGACTCTCCTGCCAACCAATTGAGGAAACTCAAAACTAAGGTCTATGATTTGTGAACAATAGCTCTCAGAGAGTTTCAGAGGCTCACAAACTAGAGTGCTCACTCTTAATTCTTTAACTGATCTAAATAACTTATGAGTTTCACTTCCTATTTATAGAGGTCGGACCTGAGGTCAATTATTATTAGATAAGGCCTCAAAATTCAAGTTTGAATTAGTTTTAGAACCTAATCTATGTAATCAGATTCTATTCCAAACTGTCGTGGTCGACCACTCCTAGTATACCGCGGTCGACCACGCTGTCGCTGATCCGAGTTTGAATTTAATTCGAACTCTACAGGTTGATCCGATAGACACTACCTCAACCAATTGGATAATTCCTATCTTATTAGTTTTGGGTATCTTTGATAGAGCCTCAATTTTATTTCAAATAACCCAATAGAGAAATTATCTGATTAAAATAGTCATATTCAGATAAACCCATACAAATAAGATACAATAATTCAACATATTTATCTTGAATTAATTCACCAAATTAATTCAACCGATAAACCATGCTTATCTTGAATTAATTACAAAATTAATTCAAAATTAACATGACTTATTAAATCCAATTAACTCAAATTTTAGCCAACTAATAATTTGACAGAAGTTACCAATTTATTAGAAAAGCACGCCGTATCATTGTAGGATTTATTATGAGCTAGCAAAGGAAACCTGATGGACCTATATAGTTCAAGCTCTTAGTAATTATGAAACCCAATATCCTAGATATACATTTTATAATTATCAATTCTAATGTTACTCTACTAAAAGCTTAGAGCTACACTCTCGAACTACATAAAGTTACGAAGCCTGAATAGCTAAGTCTCTATGATGTATCATAAGATATCGTATCCATATAGGATTATCCATAATCGGCTTTAACGCTAAATTTTGTCTTATCTTTTTTATTATTTTTCTCTTATGTTTCATTATCTCACTATTGGAAAACTTACTGTCCAAAGATAGTATACCATTAGGTTACACCTATGTATCCAAATGGTTGAGCGCTTCAGTTTTCTAATTATAGGATAACGCATATAAGAGGATATCAATGACTCCTTAAGAGGAGCTGTGGATTCCATATTTATGAATAATAAGTCTATGCTCTCAAGAGTCATGTCTCTAGCGTACCGGTATGCATACCATCATAAAATATGGATGTCACTCTTTGGTATATCAAAATGCATAAATCAAAATAACGGGCCCATTATTCATCTCAGGATTAAGATACAATATATAGATTATCTAAAGTGAATTGATTTGCCGAAACAAAATTATTAATCCAATTAAATTACACTTTATGTCCTGATTCAATATATTGTCACCTATGACAATGCACCAATGTTTCTATTCACAGAGTCCATCTCCAATGGCCAAGACAAACCATCTTTTGTTAAGGATATTGACAACATAACAATCTTTGCATGAATAAAGTGTCTAACTTTATTCCCTCAATTTTGGATCTTATGATTTAGACTGTCACCTTTAGAATCATATTTTTTGTATAATCTGTCTATCATATGTTTGATTCTAAAGGTTTAGATCAACAGTTTCAGACTTTTGTTTGTTTATCATATATTCAATAAATATGAACATAAAGAGGACAACAATTTGGTATATGAATAATAAGTAAATTCTTTATTGATAAAAATGTTTCCAAAAATATATTACATTTTTACTCCTTATGACATACATGTCTAACAATTCTTATCTTCTCTCTCTTTTTTTTTTCTTCCAATTTCGTTTCCTTGTTATTGTACTTTTTCTTCTTATTTATATACATTTCATAATAGTGCTCTTAAAATCTACCAAGGAACGCCATCTATATTTAACGCCACGCCTCTCTTTTCTTTCTTTCTTCTTTTTTTTTTTTCATTCGTTATTCGCTATCTCTATAGAATCCAGCTAATACAAGTTTGAATATGCTCTTTTTCTATTATATAGTTTCCAAAACTCTCATATACCAAACTAAGTACAAAAGCACTTACTTTACCAAAATTAATTATGTATATATATATATATATATATATTATATATATATCTAGCTTGTCTTAATTAATAGGAGCACTATATCCTAACCGATTCATATGTTTAAAAATAATGATAAAAAATCACACACACATATATATATATATATATCCATAGCAAGTGCGCTGCGCACCAACAAACAAGCCTCGAAGGGGTGTATAATATTATATCATGAGATAACTGCAGTAAAAATACCACTACTCAGCAATATCTTTCTATTAAATACAAAAAAACATACTGTTGGCATGCCTGACATAAACAGCAAACATGGTTCCCATGTCTAATATATATATATATATATATATATATATATATATATATATATATATTATGTAGAAATCTGACAACATGACCGTGTCTATACAAGGGAATCTAATCATATTATATTGTAAGACATAAGAAAGAATCAATTGTTATATATGTAATATGTATATAAGATATTATTCAAGAAATTGTAAAAAGATATGTGTGTATATATATACATAATTCATATGATAGTATGTTATTATATCTGCAGTAATCAGCATGTTAGGTGTAGACATAATAGATAAAAACTTAACCTACTAATATAATCCTATCTAGGCCACTAGATTAAAAATTGGGGTGTTGCAAATGCTGTGTGAAATTCTACCAAATTTTTTCAATTTTGCCTTTTTTTTTAATTTTTGCTCCAAATTTTATGTGTTTTTCGTTTTTGTGTGTTATTTTGTAAGTTTTTGTAAAAGTCATTAAAAAGAAAATTAAAAAGGTTGTTTTGTAAATATTAGTTTCTTAGTAATAAATGTGTTATTATTTTGTTTTGATTTCTAAATTTTTTATTAATGTAATATCATTTTTTTTGTTCTTTGAATTGTCTAACTTTATGGACTCTCAAATTTTCAGTTTTATTTAACTTTTTATGTGTTTAATTTTGAAAGTGATTGTAAGCCATTCTTTTCACACACACAATGTACTGCTTAATTATGGTGGTAAATCAAAGTTATGCATATTTAAGTTTTGTTCTTTTGTAAATATGAACAATTAAGGGCAGTAACATTTTCAAAATTAATTAACTAATTAATTAAAAAATAGAAAGAGATAAAAAGAAGTATAAATAAATAAAGTATAATTCTATAAATTAATGAATGAAAGTTGGATAAGTTTACTTTTGTAGCCTCTTTAACTCGAGTAAGTAAGTTCTACAGGGTGCTTCAACACCAAGTACTTTAGGCCAACTAGTCTAGGAGTTACTAACCTAAAACTCGTTAAATATGTCATGGAGAAAGCTTAAGGGAGCCAAATATTGTGCCATCTATAGTTATAAAGTTTGTTTAATTTTTGTATATATTTTTGTTTTATGATTTTGCTCTTAATTGTTCTAAATAATAAATTTGAAGTGTTACTGCTGCAGTAGTGATTTGAATCAAAATATCATAACAAATTTATTCTTAGTTTTTTTATGAAACTTCACATTTATTCATTTTTTTGTACTAAGTCTAACTTGGATATATTTTGTAAAATAGCATATAAAGTGTTTAGATAAAATTTTTATTTTGTTAGTCAATTTTGTTAGGATAGTTAAATTATAGTTAAATGATTTCCATTGTATGACTATTCAGTAAATACTTCAAAGTTTTATCGCTTTAATTGCGAGAGACTAGCAATAAGCTAGTTGAAGATGTGATAAGACTGTAAAAATTTATATTTTTCAAGGAAAAATCATTTATTTATCTTTTTATTTCTCATTAAATCCTCAAATTAATAGCATTTTTGTGTTACAAGTATTTTTGTGTCTTAAAGTGTAAATATGTTTAAAAATGTATTTTTATTGTGTTTTATGTTTAATAACATTTTTGGTAATTTTTAGTATCGTTTTGATATGTTAAATATGTGTTTAGTTTGTAAATAATTAAAAACACAAAAACACATTTAAGTGATTTTAGTTTGAGTCATAAAATGTTTGTAAATAAATTCAAAGTTTGTAAATATTTTTTTATAATGTTTCTAGTAATTCCTAAAAATTTTCAGAGCCTTAAATAAAACATCTATTAAGGTTTGTTAATTTTAAAATTTTTTATTTATTTTAGTGAATTTTATGTGTTTAACTATAAAATAAATATTTTTGAAATTATTGCAAACATTTTGTTTGTAAAATAATTAATTTTAATGCATTTGTAAATTTTAAATGTAGAATTTGAAGAAAAACAGAGTAAAACGACGCAAAAAACGAGCAAAAAGGACCTCCAATGCACAAGAAATAAAAAGAAATTGAATTTTCAAAAGAAAAGATACGTGGCACATCCTGAGCTATTGATCAAGCCACCAATTCAATTTGGACTGTCGGATCGCCTACCGCATGTCAAGGGAATCTTCAATCTGGACCGTCGAATTTGATGTAGCATGTCCTATGTGAAGCATTTCGGTTGTCCATCACTCAACTGGCCTTGACCAATCCAAAGGCCTAGATCAAGCGCTTTGGTCCCTCCTGCTTTGCACAACTTCCAGCCATTTACTTGGTCTTCAGACAACAAATTAAAGGGCTGAGATGCATGCGTCTTGTATTAGCGATCCACTAGATTCTATAGTAAAAAATGCACATTGACGAGCTGTCTCAGGCAAAAAGAAAAGAAAAATAATAATAAAGCAAATTAAAAGGGTGTGATTCTCTAGGTTGGGCAATAAAAGAAAAAAAAAAAAGATCTCATGCATTTGCATCCTAACTTAGATGCAACTGGAGAAAAAAATAATAATAGATATAAATAAATAAATAATATTAAATAATTACTTTCTTACCCCTATATATAGCCCCCTTAGAAATTCATATGCTTTGTAATGGTAATATTTTTATGGAATATATTATATTTTTAATTTTTAGTGATTATTGTTAGTGTTGTTATGCCACCCATTTTTACATAAATTCAGTCATGCTTTGTTTATGTAATTTAATTATGTTGCATAATTAATATTAATAGTAATAAAATAATGCTTAATTTTATGGAATGTCATTTACTGCAATATGACTTTTTATGTTGTCGATTTTAGATATTTCATAAAATGAAGTACTGTCAAAATTAATGTAAAAGTTATTCCATTTAAGTACAATAATTTTCGTTTGTTATTATCTTTTATATCTTAAAATTATGTTAGTTACAATTGTAGTGACAGTAGTTATAATTTTCATAATTAGTGCACAAAATTACTAGTGAGAGGTAATTATTTTGCTACTTTTTTATAAGAAAATCTTTACTTCATTATAGCTTACTATATTGTCGCTTTTAGTTGATTTGTAAAATTAGTAAAAGTGCTTGCAATTAATGAGAAAAGATAGAATAAATCAAATGCATTAAATAAGTTATTTAGAAAAAATTTCATATCAATTACAAAACATGCAAGGGTTTCTGGAAGTTTTGCCATTTTAATTTTATGTTTTAAAATCTTATTTTAAAATTCTCAAAAATATTCATTTTCTTTTTAAGTTTTGTTTTGAAAATCCCTTTCTATTTTAAACCAAAAATTTTCAATCTTTCAAAAACCCACTCTCATATGGATACGAGAACCTTTCTATACTATAAATGTTCGTGTTTAAAGAATCATTTTTGGTGAACATGACTAAATTTTGTTGTGTCTTAAAATAGAAATCAGGTAAGTACTCGTGGGAAGCTTATTCACTTCTTTTTCTTGTCTTTGTAGAACAACTACTTCATTACTCACGTCTGCGGTGTTTGGTTTTTCCAATGATTTACCGTTGGAGTGGTAACATGACTAACCTCTTCATCATTCTTTTGTTTAGCATTAGAGGTTTGTTTCATATTTTGAGTTCGAGATGAACTTTTTTCAGTCAATTTCATGATTTCTTCTATCATTTGTGTGAGAACAACTTTAGTTTTCTGATTTAACTTGTTTTGTGCTTCAATGAATTTTATAGTATATCCTCAAGAGTTTTACTTGATAATCTTCTTCATTTCCCCATTGATCTCTAAATGATTGTTCTTGATTCAAATTCCTCTTGTCAAATTTGAATTGTTTCTTCCATTAGGATTGAGAATTTTGGTATAAGGAATATAAGGTTTATGATATGTCTCTAAGGCATTACATTGTTCTTCATATACTCCTATCATTTCCTAATGAACATCTATTCTCCGTTACCAAGTTACCTTAGTAAACGTACATTGTTAATTACTTGGCAACTGGAGAAATTCCATACGTTTGGAGTTTGCAAGATAAAAGAAAGTTTTGGTTGAAGTACCTAACTTTCACTAGGATGACCCTTACCTTTTCAAATACTATCATGATAAAATCATGAGAAGTTGCATTCTTGAAGATGAGGATTTTAGTGTCTTAAAATTTTGTCATACTGATGCATGTTGTGGTCATTTTTCTTAAAGAAGACTGCTGCAAAGATTCTCCAGTGTGGTCTTTATTGGCCTACTTTATTCAAAGACACTTATCACTACTATCATTTTGTGACAATTGTCAAAAGTTAGGTACTCTGTCCCACCGCCATATGATGCCTCAAAACCCAATTATCACAATAGAAATATTTGATTATTGGGGAATAGACTTCATTGGACCTTTTCCACCTTCTTCTGGGTACCTATACATCTTTCTTGCTGTGGAGTATGTTTCAAAATGGGTTGAAGCCACAGCATGCCATACCAATGATAACACAACTATTATAAAGTTCTTAAAAGAAAACATATTATCTAGGTATGGTATGCCAAATGTGTTATCTAGGTATGGTATACCACGTGCTATAATTAGTGATCAAGGTACATATTTTTTCAAACGTTCTTTAGAAGCTCTAGCACGAAAGTATGAGAAATTCATAAAGTTTTGACTGCCTGTCATCTGTAGACAAATGGACAAGCTGAGTTAGCATATAGAGAGATCAAACAAATCTTAGAAAAAATGTTGAATTTAGATCAAAAAGATTGGTCTTCACGTCTTCAAGACCAATCTGGGCATATCATACAACTCACAAAGCTCCCTTAGGAATGTCTCTCTATAGGCTCATCTTTGGAAAGGCCCGTCATTTACCTATAGAACCTGAACATAAAGCTTATTAGGCTATTAAAACTCTCAAGTATGATCTTAGTGCTGCAGATATTGAATGGAAACTTCAACTCTCTAAACTTGAGGAATTATAAAATGATGTTTATGACAATTTATGGTTTTACAAATCAAAAAAGAAAGCATTTCATGACAATCAAATCCTAAAGAAGAACTTTGAGCCAAATCAACGGGTTCATTTTTATGAATCCCGTCTCCACCTTCATCCAGATAAGTTGAAATCATGATGGACTGGTCCATATATTGTGAAATAGGTTTTTCCAAATGGTGTTGTTGAAATCGAAGATCCATCTAATAGAAAGATACTTAGAATAAATGGCCAAAGACTAAAAAGCTACATAGAACAAATAATTGAGCCCAAAGAAGTCACTCTTGTGGCTTCGGTTTACTAACTCTGAGCAATTTTCTATCACTTTCTTTTGTAAATATTTATTTTGTTCTTTGTTTTCTTATTTTATTTTATGCTTAATTTTATGTTCATTAAATTTTCATTAGAAAAACCCCTCGAAAATAAATTTCAAAGTTAATTCTTGTAGAATGGCTGAGTAAAGGAGGATATAATCAATTGCGATTAGTAAATACTTTGTATTTGTAGCCTCTTGAGATGCATTTAGAAGAATCTACGTAAAAAAAGATAATTTTTGATTTTCGAGACAAAATAAAGTCTTGAGAATCTAAGTTTAAAAGATCTAGTTCGTAATATATTGTTATGTGTTCATTTTAATTTGGTTTCTTAATTTGTTACAGATCATCTCTACAGCTATGCTCATTCAAGTAATATCTTTGTTGTTGTCATTTTTTTAATATATCAAGGACATTGTTGAATTTAGGTTGAGAGGAGAGGGATCGCGTCAAAATTTTTCAAATTTGAGTCAGTTTTTTGTGTGTTTAAAATGGAACTTGTTCTAAAACCAAGCTTAAAAAAAACTAAAAAATAAAACAAAAAAATTAAAAAAGAAAAAACTGTGTGCTGTTTGAAAGACTGTTAAGATTCTTGTTTACTGTCGGGATGGCTGAGTGAAAGAGTTTGTCTTGAAACGCATCTTGATTTGGTCCGAGAATATAATCTTTAATATATTTTCATTTATGCTTATGTTCTCCATATTGTGTACATGCATGCATCTTAAGGATAACTGAGTTATGGATTCTTTAGCATTCTTGAGACGTGTCATATATGTTTGTATCATATTTTATTTTGTTGAGTTTGTTAGCATTTGCATCTTAAAAAAAAACCTAAAATTAAAAAATCTTAAAAAAATAAAATTTTGAAAAACTTAAAAAATATTTTGTAAATATTTGTTTTCTTTATTTTTGTTTTTAAAGTCCTTCTGTCTAATGAAAAAACATGGTTATATCATGGCTTGTTATAAGGTTCAAAAATTGTTGAAGATTATATTAATTTCTTGTGTTAGCCTTATATTTAGACTGATCTTTCCCAAAATTTGAGCACTTAATCTTAAACTTTGATTTGTTATACTAATTTAGAGACTGTTTATGTTAATATAATTTGTTTTATATTTATAAAATCTTATAATTTGTTTGAATCCCTCTCAAGACAAAATCTTAGATAATACTGAGGTAAGGACATAATTTAGGCCATCTTTGGATCGTTTGAGCATTTCAAGCTTACCTATATAGATTTTATATCCTTAATTACCCCGTTGTGCTTAATGTTCCATTTTATTTGTCACCGACAATTTTTTTGCTTTGACTTTTTAATAATTTCATATCCCTTTTTTTTTATCTTTCACTCATAAGGTATATGATCGGTTCAAATGTATTTTGGGTTATGCTAATATTTTGGGAGGATGGGAAGGGTTATGAAGTGTAATCTGTTTATTTTGTTAAGTCTGTAAATTAAAAAGAAATCAAAATAAAAAAATTAAAAAAATCATAATAAAAAAAGAATTAAAAAAGGAATGAAAAGTGGATGACAAATGAAAGTTTACTTCAAGTCTAGATTTGTTACTTGGGAAATATTTGGTACATTTCAAAGTTTCAAGAATAATGTAAGTGTCTTGTAGGTGAATCAAGCTTCAAGTTTATCTTTGATCTTATTTTTTTACTCTTGCCTTACATTACAAGCCAAATAAAGTCCTAATGGTCCTTAATTTATTGTTATTCTACATTAGTGGAGAGTGGAATAAAAAGCAAACTTGAAAGATTTTGTAAAAATAAATTGGCTTATATTAATGTAAGTTTATCTAGCTTGTATGCAATGATTAGTGATAGAATAGCACACGCACGAGAAAATCCATCTTAAACATGAGGCATGCTCTTGACACAAAGCATAAATTTGAATGATATCTACATTTTATTTTAAGTCATGAAGCAACCCTTGAGGACATTCTACAAAGTGTCACAAGCTTATGAAAGATCAATCATTTGTTTTGATTTCATGTTTTATTATTTTTATTGTTTGAGACTAGCAACAAACTGATTGGGGGTGTGATAAGACTGTAAAAATACACAGTTTTAATGCTAAAATCAATCATTTTGCATTCACATTTCTTGCTAGATCCCTTGATTATAGCATTTGTGTGATAATTAGTATTTCAATGCATTTGTATGAAAATATGTTTAAAAAGAATTTTTAGTATGTTTTTATGCTTAATAATATTTTAATAATTTTTAGAATCATTTTTGTGTGTTTTATAATTGTTTAGGGTGCAATAATTAAAACCTTAAAAATAATGTTATGTGATTTTATTTTGAGTCTTAAAGTGTTTATAAATAAGTTTTTAGTGTGTAATATGTTTTATAATATTTCTAGTAATTTATACAAATATTTATGAGATTAATTTTAATTTGTTTATTTTATTTTAGATTTGAAATCTACAAGCAAAACAGAGAAAATGGTGCAAAAAGGGAAAAAAAGGACCTCAAATATATGGAAAATCAAAAAAAAATTAAAACCAAAAGATTGCCACGTGGCGACCTTTGAGCCACCGGATCAAACCATCTAGGATATCAGAGCCGTCTACACGTCTCCAAAGAGGAATCGAGTGCAGCCATCTCACATGCCCGTGCTTTCTCCGCTGTCAGATCAGCTTACCTGTTAGCGAATCCAATAATCAACTGCGCCTCCTTCTAGCACCCCAATCTCATGGGTCCACCTAGTCAAAGTTCGCGCAATTGACGACTTTTTTTTGTCTAGTTTTTTTGCACGTCACACTTGATTACAAAAAAAAATCAACCTTTTCAAGCTTATTCATCTACAAAGGAAAAAAAAAAGAAAAAAAGTAAAAAATAAAAAAGGAAAAAAAAAGAAAAAAAGTAAAAAATAAAAGATTGAATCTGATTGAAATAAACATGGGCTACTACCAAAAAAAAAAAGTATTCAAAGATCCTAAATCACTCAATTTGCTTCCGAGTCATTTTGTATCAAAATTATCTAAAAAAATAATAAAAATAATTAATTAATAAATAAATAATGTAAAAATTCATGTAAATAGTATATTTCCTTCTACTATAAATACTCCATCTCCATGACATGTGTTTTTCAGTCCTCCTTGTTAGAAATTTCCTTCCTCTTGTAAAAATGTAGTTCAAAGTATTCATTTTTGTTTTCTTAGTTTCTAGTTTTAGTTTTTGTAAAATACTTCTTGTTCCTATGTTGTAAAATAACTATGCTTAGTAAAATTATGCATGTTTTTACCTTCAATATGTCTTTCTAAATTTCTTTTTTTGTTGTAGAGAGAGGGGGAAATTCTGACAAAATTAAGTTAAATATTTTTAGTTTTTTTTTAATGTTTTCTAAGTTGTTATAATGTCAAAATCATTTTAAGAAAACTTATGATTTTCATGTTAACTTAGCTAAAATTCTTGTAAAATTAAGTTTTGATTTATTGTAAACATAGGCTTGCACGAGTAATCCTTAGAATTACCATGATTATTCGTAGAGAGTGAATGATACGGTAAATACTTAACTACAAATTTTTTTGGTAATTTTAGTTAGTTAATTTTGAAATCATGCAAATTTGTTAAAAGTGAGTTTTTGATACATTATAGACATGAATTGGCACAATAAATGCTTAATAACTCTTGATTTATTGTAGACAAAAGATGACATATTGCATACTTAAAACATTTTAATAAATAATTTTAGAAAAACTAAAACATATTTAAGTTAATTTCTAGGATAGAACCTTTAATCCTCAGCATTGTTAAAATTGTTGTTTCTTCTAACTTAATTTGCACTTATTATTAAAGTTCCATTTACCATCCTATTGTAAGTCATATTGCGTATTGTAGAAGTTTTAAAAACCACAAAAAACCTAAAAATAAAAAGTAAAAAATGTGTAAATATTGTAAATAAATTATAAATAATTAACTTTAATCCCCAAATTCTTTAACTAACAAATAAAAAAAATATATAACTGATATATTGGACCTTTGCAATACCTTTTCTATGTGGGATCAACTTTGGATTCACTGAGTTTTATTACTTGGACAACCTTATATTTGAGATTATATCAGACTTATACTTTTAAACCTGAACAAGTTTTTTAAATTTTTGTTGTATCGCCCAAGATGTTTGTTTAAACACGAACGTTTGTAGTATAAAAAGATTGTCATATCCACAAGGAGGTAGGAATTTGAAAGATTGACACTTTAGTGGCTGAAAAGGCAAAGGTAATTTTAATGAGATTTTAAAGAAAAATATTTTAAATAAGATTTTAAAACATAAAATTAAAATGGTGAAACTTCAAGAATCCCTTGTGTTGGAAATCAGTATGTAGTAGAATTTTAAAAATTGTTCAATCAAAGTCTTTTTCAAATAACAAGTTTGATATGCTAAGTATATAAATTAATAATAGATCTTGACAATTGAGATAAATTTGACCAGGTTCCTCGGATATTTACAGTTACAACCTAATAGATATAATGAAAATTAAAATGAATTCCTATTTTATTGAATCTTTAAAAATATCTTCATGGGTCATCTGGTAATCCTCTTTTTGTCATCGTTGTTCGCCTTAAGGGGCAAAACTAGAACAAAGTGAGAAAACGGCTGAAAAACATGCCCGAAACCCTACGTAAGGTTTCAACTTCAACACAAGGCACTGCAACGCTGGTTTCTACTACGTGGCGCTCCATCTTCTAGTTTCAAGCGTGGCCATGCACCATGAATGGTGTTGTCGCTCGCCTATCTCGCCCAGCCAGCATTGCAGTGCCGTCTGATGGTGCCGTGCGCTGCAGCTTGGAGCGTAAGGCTCCCTTTTTCATGTTTTCTTAATGGTTTCTAAAACCGCCAACCTCTAACCGTCTCATGGTCATTAGTCCCAATTTTTCAGATCTTTAATGTTCTTCTGGCTTCAATATTATAATAATGTAAAGCTACAAAAAATTTAAATTACAAAAATCCTAACCCTTTTAGTTTTGGGTGAACATCAATTCTAATAAAAATAATAATAATTAACTAAATAGATCCTTGGAACAATATAATTAATGACCAAATCTCCCGTCCATACACTCACCATTCGTCACATGAATAATAACATAATAAACATACATATTAATGTAAAGTGCCTACTCATCACATACATATATAGTATAGAACATATATATTTATTTGAAAACAATTTTCTCAGATGAATGAGTAGGCATTGGAGGAATGGAGTTTCCATATATCACTTAACTAATTTAAATCACCCATAAATCTCAACACATGAGAAGAATGAGTTTCGGGATAAAGAACTTTTCTTCTCTCTCTTTTTCTTTTTCTTATGCCTAAGAGGGGAGAATTTTACAGAATATGCTTAGTCTCTCAAAGACTCACAAGTATCTCTCTAATGAATAGAGGAGGCTTCTATTTATAGAGAATAAGAGAGCTAATCAATTTTGGAAAGTGTTCTATTTTAATTTAATGTCAAATATTTAATTAAAAATAAAAGAAGCAACTTTTCCATTCCTTCACTGTCATATGCGCCACATATAGAGATACAATTCTGTGTGTAGTGTCAATTCAAGGAGAAGGAGAAGAGAATATCTGCTTGTTACCCAATCACATTTGTCTCCACATTTAAGCATTCCATATTTAAATTAAATCACATTCAAGGGAATTTCTTTTGCCTGCTAATGGCGCCATGCACACAGTGGAACCCTCCCACTATATGCGCCACCTATACAATAAGACCTACCAACTGTGTGTCTTCTAAAATTAACTATTTGTTTTATTTATCAAATAATCTAATTATTTAATAAATATAAATTTATTCATTATTAATTTATTTTGAGTGATATTTAATTTAGAATTCCATAATTCTAAATTAATTATTTAAACCAATAATTCTACTTGTCCAACTGTGTTTACAAGGATGGCAAGGAGTGTTGGAAAAACAGTACGCAGCGAAATTTTAAAATTTTTTATATCAATGTATTTTCTAAAACACAAGTTTGACACACTATATGCAGAAATTAACCAGATCTTACTAACCTTGTATATGTCGAAAACCTACTGCAATCGGTGAAGAGAAGTAACGTTCTAGAAGGACATCAACCAACTGGCTTTCTTTGCTATTCTCTATCCTCGATTGGAGTAAGTATGGACTCACGTCGTTTAGCTTTTCCACCAGGTGACTCTCCTTCCAACCAATAGAGAAATGCCCAAATCTATAATTCATGATTTGTGAATGATAGCCTTCCGGTGAGTTTTAGAGTCTCACTCTTGATTTCTCAACTGATCTAAATAACAATGAGACTCACTCCCCTTTATATAGAGGTTGGGCCCAGGAGTCAGTCCTTATCAAATAAGGCCTTAAAAATTCAAATTAAAATCAAATTTGGATCAATATCTGATAAAATCTGCATGGAAACACGTGATCTTTTTATCGCTCGGTCAGCAAGCCGAACTAGTAGATCAGCCTGTCAAACTGTTGGAAAAATAATACGCAATGAAATTTTAAAATTTTATATCAGAGTATTTTCTAAAACATAATTTTGACATGTTATATGCATAAATTAATTAGATCTTACTAATCTTTTGTGTGCCGAAAAGTTCCTGCAATTAATGAAGAGAAGTATCGTTCTAGAAGAACCTCAACTAACTAGTCTTCTTTGTTATTCTCTATCCACAATTGGAGTGAGTGTGGGCTCACACCGTTCAGCTTTTCCACCAGGTGACTCTCCTTCCAACCAATTGACAGAACCCAAAGCTATAGTTTATGATTTGTGAACAATAGCTCTCGGGGAGTTTCTAGAGTCTCATAGGCGAAGCCTCACTTTAATATCTCAACTGATCTAAATAACTTATGAGACTTACTCCCTATTTGTAGAGGTTGGGTCTAGGGTCAATCCTTATCAAATAGGGTCTCAAAAATTCCAATCAGAATCAAACTAGGATCATAATATGATAAAATCTACGTGAAAACGCGTGATTTTTTTATCGCATAGCCGGCATGCTATCTGTCTAACTGGTATGCCGAACTTGCCCCATTGGTAAGCCGAACCTGAGGATCGACATGCCGAACCAACAATAAAAAATCCCAATGAACCTTTTATTCTCCACCTGAAATACTATAGGATAAAGTCTCAGTTTTAATTAAAATAACCTAATAGATAAGTTATCTAATTAAAACAACTTTGTCAAGATAATCTCTAGGAAAATAAATAAATTCCTAATAATTCTACAAGATTATCATGATTTAATTTATTCAAAATTAAATCAACTGATAAACATACAAGAATTATCCGATCCTAATAATTCAACAAGTTTATCTTGAATTAATTTTGTCACAAAATTAATTCAACCGATAAACAGACATGAATTATTTGATTCTTTTGAATTTTAGCCAATTTGATAAATCTGACATAAGTCACCAATTATTGGAATAGCACGCCATATCGTTACAAGAATTTTATAAGCTAGCAAAGGGGACCTGATGGACCTATATAGCTCAAGCTCCCAATAATTATGAAACCTAATATCCCAGATATATATTTTATAATTATCAACTCCAACGCTACTCCACTAAAAGCTTGGAGCTGCACTCTCGAACTATATAGAATTACGAAGCCCATATAGTTAAGTCTCCATGACATATCATAATGTATCGTATCCCTATAGGATTATCCATAATTGGCTTAAGGACAAGTTCTGTAACGCCCCTTAATTCGGACGTCACAGATATCGTTACATACTTATATTCATACATGCTTAAATAATTAAACTCATAGATAATATCAACTCAATCGTACTATAGATTTTAAAAGTACTTAAACTTACATTACCAGGATCCATTCATACAATTTTTTTTTTTTTTTAAACTTACGTTGTTTCGAAGAACATAGTTTAATTTTATTCCATAACATAATTTATTCGTTTATACTTAAATTATTCATGAACTTATTTAATAATAATTGATAATCAAATAGAAAAATCAAGACTTATTAAAATCTCACATTAAATCACTTTGATCATCACATCTTTGAAATCCACTTATTCCCACGGTTCGGCAGGCCGAACTTGGGATTTCGGCAAGCCGAACAACATCGGCAAGCCGGAGCGTCTTCCACCGGCAGGCCGGCAGAAGCTTTGTAATTCGGACCAAAATTCATCCAGGTTCGGCAGGCCGAAAAATAGATCGGTCGGCCGATCTTCTGGTCTTCGGCAGGCCGGACACGGAGTTCGGCAGGCCGTCCGAGACCAAATTTACTTTAAAAAATTAAAACGTTCTAACTTTACGTAAAATATAGCGGAAGTTCATATTTCATAAAAAAATGATAAAATAACTTATAAAACCATAATATAAGTATTCTTAAAAAAACTCAACATATAATATGTTCAAAATATATAATTTTATTAAATCATAAATTCATTTCTTCTTGGCGTGCTTCCGGTTACAATTCATCGTTCATGTTGCTCACACGCCGTTCCATGTCCTCCACCTATTCCATGACTCTCTTACCCTTATCTGCAACATGACATATAAAACATGAATAAGCTAATGCTTAGTAAGTACATAAAATTCTCACAATTTAAAACATTTCATAAACATCATCATCATCATCATCATCGTATCATAAAAGTGCCTTAAGCACAATTTCATAGAAACATATCTTTCATAATATTGACCATTTTAAAATTTATCCCATATATATATTTTTTATTCTTAAGGGCCCAAGTGTTGCACCATAAACATCATCATTGGCGCGCCGTCATGAGAGGAGAAGGGTAGCTAATCCCAAACCAAACATGACATCATAACATATCATTTTATAACATTGGGTGTGCAACACTTATTAGGTGATACATATATACATAATTTTCATACTTTGAAACATACCATAATCATCATACATGCATAACTTTAAATCATGAAAAACTTTTCATAAGAAATCCTTTAAGAAAAATCATCATAAAATCATCATGAAAATCCTTGTAAACATATCATTAAACCTTGAAAAAGTGTCATGTTGCAGGTGAGAATGTACTTACTTTATCGATAGCTTACTTAACCTTAATATTGCACTTGGTGACGACACCGCGGTCTCGTTGTGCTCGCTTCCTTAAGTGTCCATGCCATATATCCATTTTAAGATGCAATAAAAAAATTAATACTTATCATAAAATACCCATACACTCATCTCATATTTTAAATATTATTCAAAACCCTACATCAAAACATAATTATCTTTTAAATAAAACATTTTCGAACAATTAATATATTTATATTGTAATTCAAAACTTCATACAAGCATCATATTATCATGCATGAAATTATTTTTATTATCATACAATCTTTTAAACATACATAACATTTTATAATCAAAAATCCAGAAATAACATTTATTAAAACATTTCATAATCATAAAATACATTCATCTTACATACTCATACATAAGCATAATTAACAACTTTTCATGAAAACATCATTCTTTACCTATTGAATAAGCATTACATTTTTCATACCTTCAAAATTACACAGTAACATTTTACTGTGAGGGGTAGAAGACAGAAATATTCATTTTTCATAAAACGTTAAAATGACATAAAACGTGAAGAGACATCACACATAACAAAATACAATACCTAAAGAAGACATTGTAGACGAAATTTGAAGAGGAGAACATCTTTTTACATTTACCAAAAAAAAAAACTGAATTCATACCTTGAAGTTTCTTCTCGAAATTCTTGAATTCGATCAACGAAACAAGACTTCTCTCTTTTTTTTTTTACAATATGCTCAGAAAATTTCCGTGGAAGAGAAAAAGAAATTTCGTGAGGAAGGGAAGAGGAAGAGAAGTGAAAGAATGTCTCAGAAATTTTTGAGAGGCAAAACGTGTGAAGGAGAGAAAATAATGAAAAAGGAAACGTTAAAATTTTTAACGCAATAAACACCATTGATGGGAATTCAATTCCCTTCATTAAGTCAGAAAAATTCTGACTGTTGGGGGCGTGACGTGAGGCGTGAGAGGAGGAAAAGAAAATAATGAGAGAACGTCTCAGAACCGAGAAAAATTATTTGAGGAAAGAGCGTAAAATTTTTTTTTTTTAACATAATGTGTATAATAAAGAGTCATTACTCTTCATTAAGTCAGAAATTTCTGACTATGAAGAAGGTGATTGGCGTGGGAAAGGAGGAGAATAGAAAAGGAAGGTCAAACATCATCAATCTTACCTTAACTTACCTTCTAAAAATAGGAAACCTCTTAATATAATACAAATCTAATCCTTTAATTTCCTTAACTGATAAAAACATTCCATTATTATGCCAATTAATCACATTAATTCACCCAATTAACGTAATTAACTCAGTCATAACTCTGGAGAGATTTCTGCTGACTGTTTGTCAGCCTTGTTCGGCCTGCCGATTTTCCCTCTTCGGCCTGCCGATCTGTCATTAAATGCCATAACATAAAACATTCACACATCATTGCATCATAAATAATCATATATTTATAATTTCACATGAACACTAGAGCACAACGATTCCATGCGGTCGTCACCTGTCACAAATCTTGACATAAAAAGTTAGTAACATGCACATCACATATCATATCATATAACGTTATTTATTAATAACATTCCTTAATAGCGTTACTAACTTAACGTGGTCCGTTATATAAAATAGGCGGGTGTTACAAGTTCTATATTACCTTACCGATTATTTTTATCTTACATTTCATTATCTCACCATCGAAAAACATACCATCCAAAGACAGTGTACCGTTCGATTACACATATGTATTCAAATGGTTAAGCACTCCAGTTTTTCAATTACAAGATAATGCATATAAGAGGATATCACTACTCCTAAAGAGGAGTTATGGATTCCATATCTATGAATAACATGTCTATACTATCAATAGTCATGTCTCCAACGTAACGGCATGCGTACCACTATAAAATGTGGATGTCCCCTTTTGGTACATCAAAAGACATAAGTCAAGACAACGGACCCACTATTCATTCCAATATTAAGATACAATACAAATGATTGTCTAAAGTGAATTGATTTATCGAGACAAAATTATTAATCCAAATCAATTCACTTTATGTCCCAATCTAACACATCATCACCTATGACAATGTGCCAATGTTTTTATTCGTAGAGTCCACCTCCGATGGTCAAGACAAACCATCTCCTATTAGGGATATAGATAACATAACAATCTTTGTATGAATAAAGCGCCCAACTTTATTCCCTCAATTGCGGATCTTATAATTTAGACTGTCACCTTAAGAATCATGTCTTCTACATAATCTGTCCATCACATGCCTAATTCTTAAAGATTTAGACTGACAGTCTCAGACTTTTGTTTACTTAACATACATTCAATAAATATGAACGTAAAGAGGACAAATTTGGTATATAAATAATAAATAAATTATTTATTGATAAAAATGTCTCCAAGAACATATTACATTTTCACTCCTTAGGGCATACACATCTAACACGAACCTCCTTAATCGGCAGGCCAAACTTAAAGATCAGCCTACCAAACGTCCAATAAAAAATCCCTGTAAATCTTTATTTTCCACCTGAGATTCTTGGGATAGAGCCTTAGTTTTAATTCAAATAACCCAATAGAGAAGTTATCTTATTAAAACAATCATATCTGGATAATCTCTAGAAAAATAAATATTCTTGATAATTTAACAAGTTTATCTTTAATTAATTTAAAATTAATCCAACCGATAAACAGACATGAATTATCTGATCTTGATAATTCAACAAGTTTTTCTTAAATTAATTTTATCACAAAATTAATTCGATTGATAAACAAATATGAATTAATTGATTTTATCGAATTTCAGTCAATCTAGTAAATCTGACATAAGTCACCAATTATTGGAAAAGAATGTCGTATTGTTACAGGATTTTTGTGAGCTAAGAAAGGGGACCAAATTGACCTATATAATTCAAGTTCTAGATAATTATGAATCCCAATATCCCAGATATACATTAATTATCAACTCTAATGCTACTCCGCTAAAAGCTTAGAGCTGCACTATCGAACTATATAGTATTACTAAGCCTGTATAGCTAAGTCTCCATGATATATCATAATATATCGTATCCCCATGGATTTTCCATAATCGACTTAAGGACAAATTCTGTCTTATATTCCTGATTATTTTTATCTTACGTTCCATTATCTCACCATTGAAAAACTTATCATCCAAAGACTGTATACCATTCGGTTACACTTATTTATCTTAATGGTTGAGTGCTCCAGTTTTTTAATTATAGGATAACACATATAAAATGATATCACTACTCCTAAAGAGAATATATGGATTCCATAACTATGAATAACAGGTCTACGCTATCAAGAGTCATGCCTCCTGTTGGAAACAAAGTACGCAGCGGAATTTTAAAATTTTTTCATCAGAGTATTTTCCAAAACACAAGTTTGACATGTTATATGTATAAATTAAACAGATCTTACTAACCTTAGTGTGCCGAAGAACCTCCGCGACCTGTGTAGAGAAGTAACGTTCCAGAAGAGCCTCAACCAACTGGTCTTCTTTGCTATTCTCTATCCACAACCGGAGTGAGTGTGGGCTCACACGTACAGCTCTTCCACCGGTGACTCTCCTTCCAACCAATAGAGAGAACCCAAAGCTAGTGTTCGTGATTTGTGAACAAAAGCTCTCATGGAGTTTTCAGATGCTCACTAGAAGAGTATCACTCTTAATCTCTCAAATTGATCTTAGTAAATCATTAGACTCACTCCCTTTTTATACCTATTGGTCCTTGGGGTCAGTCCATATCAGATTAGGTCTCAAAAATTGAAACAGAATCAAGTTCGGATCAATATATGATAAGATACGTGTGAAAAACGCGTAATCTTAACTGTCGCGGTCGGCATGCCGAACTGTGTGATAGGCAGGCCGAACTTTCTGATAGGCAGGCCGAACTGCCGAGAAAAAATCTCCGCGAATCTTTTATTTTTCACCCGAGATTCTAAAGGATAAAGTCTCAGTTTTGATTCAAATAGCCCAATAGAAAAGATATCTGATCAAAACAAACTTTATCAAGATAATCTCTAAGAAAATAAATCAATTCACAATAATTCTACAAGTTTATCTTATTCTAATTGTCCAAAATTAAAACAACCGATAAACAGACAAGAATTATCCGAACGCCATAATTCAACAAGTTCATCTTGAACTAATTTCTTACATAATTAATTCAACCGATAAACAGACATGAATTATTTGATTCTTATAAATTTTAAACCAATCTGATAAATCCGACATAAGTCACCAATTATTGGAAAAGCACGCCGTGTCGTTACAGGATTTTGTGAGCTAGCAAAGGGGACCAAAATGGACCTATAAAGTTCAAGCTCATGATAATTATGAAACCCAATATCCCAGATATACATTTCACAATTATCAACTCCAACGCTACTCCACTAAAAGCTTGGAGCTGCACTCTCGAACTTTATAGAATTACGAAGCTCGTGTAGCTAAGTCTCCATGACATATCATAGTGTATCGCATCCCCATATGATCATCCATAATCGGCTTAAGGACAAGTTCTGTCTTACCTTCCCGATTATTTTTATCTTACGTTTCATTGTCTCACCATTAGAAAACTTACCATCCAAAGATAGTATACCATTCGGCTACACCTATGTATCCAAATGGTTGAGCGCTCCAGTTTTTCAATTACAGGACAACGCATATAAGAGGATATCATTACTCCTAAAGAGGAGCTATGGATTCCATATCTATGAATAACAAGTCTACGCTACCAAGAGTCATGCCTCCAACGTACCGGCATGCATGCCACTATAGAGATGTGGGATTCACCCATTGGTACATCAAAAGACACAAGTCGAGACAACGGGCCCATTATTCATCTCAGGATTAAGATACAATACAAATGATTGTCTAAAGTGAATCGATTTGCCAAGACAGAATTATTAATCCAAATCAATTCACTTTATGTCCCGATCCAACACATCGTCACCTATGACAACGCGCCAATGTTTCTATTCACTGGAGTCCAACTCCGATGGCCAAGACAAACCATCTCCCAAAAGGGATATAGACAACATAACAATCTTTACATGAATAAAGCGCCCAACTTTATTCCCTCGATTGCGGATCATATATTTTAGACCATCACCTTAAGAGTCGTGTCTACCGCATAATCATCCCATCATATGCCCAACTCTTAAGGTTTAGACTGACAGTCTCAGACTACTGTTTGCTTATCATACATTCAACAAATATGAACGTAAAGAGGACAATATTTGGTATATATAAATGAATAAATTCTTTATTGATAAAAAAGTCTCCAAAAACGTATTACATTTTTACTCCTTAGAGCATACATGTCTAACAATCTCCCACTTGCACTAAGTGAGTAAATACTGCAAATTTCGCATCCCCATAGCTTCCACATGCCTTTCGAAGACTCTCCCAGAAAGTGTCTTCGTGAATGGATCAGCTAAATTGTCCTCTGACGCGATCTTGCATACCGTGACATGCCCGCTCTCAACGAAGTCCTTTATCACATGATACTTCCGATCAATATGCTTACTCTTCTTGTGAAATCTTGGTTCCTTAGCATTAGCTACCGCCGCACTGTTATCACAGTACAGTGATACCGCTTTATCCATACCAGGAACTACCTCAAGATCCCCAAGGAACTTGCGGAGCCACACTGCTTCTTTCGAAGCATCACTAGCCGCCACATACTCGGCCTCCATCGTTGAATCCGAAGTGCAATCTTGCTTCGCACTTCTCCAACTGATGGCACCGCCACCCAGAGTAAACACAAACCCCGATGTCGATTTCCTAGAATCCAGGCAGGATTGAAAATCTGAATCAGTGTATCCTAGAGGAGTTAAATCCTCACCCGAATACACAAGCATATACCCTCGAGTCCTTCTCAGGTACTTGAAAATATGCTTTACCGCAACCCAATGGTTCGGTCCTGGATCCGCCTGAAATCGACTCACTATCCCGACCGCATAGCTAATATCTGGTCGAGTGCAAAGCATGGCATACATGAGACTACCCACTGCCGAAGCATAAGGCACCTTCTTCATGTATTCTCTTTCTTCATAAGACTTTGGAGAGTCTTTCTTAGAAAGAGTAATTCCAGACCTAGATGGTTGTCCACCTTTCTTGGAATCCTGCATTGCAAACCTCCTGAGAATTTTATCTATGTAGCCGGCCTGTGACAAAGCTATCATTTTGTTCTTCCTATCCCGAAAGATCTGGATACCGAGAACAAAATTAGCCTCACCTAAGTCCTTCATGTCAAACTGCTTGGTCAACCATAATTTGACCGATGACAATGCCCCAACGTCATTGCCAATTAGCAGAATGTCATCTACATAGAGTAGTAGAAAAACCACCTTCCAATTCTTAATGTGTTTGTAAACACATGGTTCATCCACATTTTGTGAGAACCCATAAGTCTTGATCACTTGATCAAATCTTATGTTCCAAGAACGAGAAGCCTGCTTAAGTCCATAAATTGACTTTAGCAGCTTACAAACCTTACCCTCTTGACCCGTGACCTTGAACCCGTCTGGTTGTTCCATATAAATGGACTCATCAAGATAGCCATTCAGAAAAGCCGTCTTGACATCCATCTGTCAAATCTCGTAGTCGAGAGCGGCAGCTATGGACAAGAGAATCCAGATGGACTTAAGCATGGCTACAGGCGAAAAGGTTTCCTCATAATCGATTCCTTCCTTTTGCGTATAACCCTTAGCTACCAGTCTAGCCTTAAAGGTTTCGACCTTTCCATCCACTCCTCTTTTCCTCTTGTAGATCCACTTACTCCCTATGGGTTTTACCCCTTCGGGAAGATCCACAAGCTCCCAGACCCGATTAGTCTCCATAGACTTCATCTCAATGTTCATGGCCTCTGTCCAGAGTCTTGAATCAACATCCTCCATAGCTTCTGCGTAAGTATAAGGATCCCTGTCATGTTCATCCGGTTCAGCCAAAAAGACCTCCCCATTGAACATATACCTCTCAGGTTGACGCCCGATCCTCCCACTACGCCGAAGCCCCTAAGGTTGTTGTTTAGGTTTGTTTGGTTTTTCTATACCAATCGAAATGGTTTCGTTCGGAACCTCTGGAGTGAACGGATCACTCCTCAACTCCTCAAACACCACTTTGCTTTGAGGTTTAAAGTCGTCCATGTAACTCTCCTCAAGGAAAGTTGCATTAGTTGAAACCACGACTTTATTTTCCTTTGGGTTATAAAAATAACCCCCTTTAGTCCCTTTTGGATATCCTACAAACACGCAAACTTCTGAACGTGCTTCCAACTTATTCGGATCCTTAAACAGGACATGAGCTGGACATCCCCATATGCGAATATCGTTTAAGGATGTCTTCCGTCTTGTCCACAACTCGTGAGGAGTTTTAGGGACCGATTTTGAAGGCACATTGTTCAAAAGATAACATGCGGTTTGTAGTGCATATCCCCAAAAGGATAAAGGCAATGATGAATAACTCATCATGGACCGAATCATGTCCAACAAAGTCCTATTCCTTCTCTCTGCTACGCCATTCTGCTGCGGAGTACCCGGCGCAGTCAAATGGGATAAAATCCCATTCTCTAACAAGTGTCCCAAGAACTCATCAGAAAGGTATTCCCCACCTCGATCAGATCGAAGTGCCTTTATGGGTCTACCCAATTGCTTTTCCACTTCAGTCTGAAACTCCCTGAACTTATCATAAGTTTCGCTTTGTGGTGCATTAGGTACACATACCCATATCTTGAGTAATCGTCAATAAAAGTAACGAAGTACTCATACCCTCCTCGTGCCCGGATGTTCATCGGTCCGCAAACATCACTATGCACAAGTTCTAGAACCCCTTCGGCCCTATTGCCCTTAGACCCGTATGGTCTTTTGGTCATTTTACCCTCCAAACAAGACTCACATTGAGGTATAGATTCCACCTTTAAGTGACTTAAAGGTCCATCCCTTACCAACCTTTGAATCCTATTTAGGTTAATATGGCCAAGGCGCAAATGCCAAAGATAAGTCTTACTAGAGTGAGAAGTTTTAAGTCTTTTTGAGTCATTATCATTTATCTCAGCATTAAGCAATAGGTCCATCTTAGGTTTGATAAAATATAGATTATTTTGCATCCATCCAGAACAGATAAAAGATTTGTTTTTACGAATCACCACTTTTTCATTAAAAGATACCACGTAGGAGTCTTTAAATAAAGAAGATACAGAAATTAAATTCCTTTTAAATTTAGGAACATAAAAACAATCTCGCAAAATTAAACTCCTATAATTATCAAAATAAAGATGGACATCTCCCACTGCTTCCGCTGAGACCAAGGATCCATCGCCCATCCGAAGCGTTAAGTCTTCACGAAGTAGACTTCTCGTTTCTTTGAATCCCTGTAGAGAAACACAAACATGATTAGTTGCACCGGAATCTATGACCCAAATGTCACTAGATTCTTCAACCAAACAAGTTTCTAAATATAGAAGATCACACCTACCTCCCTTGGAAAGGAAGTCCTTGCAATGCTTCTTTATATGCCCGACCTTACCACAAAAGAAGCACTTAAGCTTCTTTGGGTTCTTCTTCTTCTTCTTCTTGCTCTTGGTAGCAATAGGAATAGAAGACTTCCCACTTTTGGCCCGTTGCTTCTTTCCATTCCCAGAGTTAGGATTGGAACCAGAAGCAGCTACCATATTGGCCTCTCCACCAGCAGGAGACTCCCTGATCAGCAGTTCAAACTCTTGTAACTGTTTCATCAGTTCTGTCAAGGTCATATCCCGTCTATTGCTTAGATTAAAAGTAGCTCTAAACGGAATAAATTCCTTAGACAGAGTCTCAAAGACCATAGTCATCTGAGTTTCAGCATCGATGTCGGCTCCATTGGTTTGAGCCTCAGCGAGGTAACCCATGACCAACATCATGTGCTCCTTTACAGATGTCCCCGGTCTCTGTCTACAGTTTAAGAGTTTTCGAAGCGCCCCTTGCCGCTTTGTTATGGCCTGGCCTCCAAACATGTCCTCAAGATTATCCAAGATCTGCTTCGCAGTCTCATAATCCTGATGTTGAGCCTGCAGCACGTTATTCATGCTAGCCATAACATAGCAGCGGGCCTGATCATTAGCATCTTTCCAGCGGTCGTACGCTTGGAATTGCTCATTACTTGAGTCTCCCATAGGCTCGGGAGGACAAGGAGTTGTCAGAACATATTTCAGTTTCTCAAAGGAAAGGACGATGTCCAGGTTCCATTTCCAATCATTATAGTTCTCACCGGTTAATTGGTTTTTGTCAAGTATCGATGATAAAGCGTTTTTAGACATTTTCAATCTACAATAAAGAGTCATATACCAAACATAAGCAAACATATATAATAATTTAGTAAGATAACACAATCATGTAAAATCATACAAATGTGTTTATGTGTCAAAACCTTGAAAATATCACAACCTTACAACGATAATTCCCAACTCAGAATTCAACAAGCTCCTAGGGGAGTCATGCCAAATTCAATCAGGAACACGGATCCCCTCCTGATTAATATATGCCATCCAGGACCCGTATGATCCAGCATATACTAATAATCGTTTCTTTGGCCATTAATTTTATTAACAGAGCTCCTAGGGGAGGTTAATAATAAAATTAACGTGAGTGTATAACCACCGTTTTAATATTTTATCCATGATTTATAATCACCACCTAGGGGTGTGCAACCATAAATCATACTAAAATACCTTATCCTTTCAGAGATCCAATCTGGTACATGATAGAAATCCCTTCCTAGGGGTTGGGACCATCATGTTCTTCCTATGGACCAACGATGGAGGCCTTAGGTTCTCTCTTCAAAAACCTTCTCCCACTCAATCTTTTGAAGTCAAGGTTTTATTTTGAAATTATGCATGAACAAATTTAATATGAGCGGCACTCCCTATTCTATATGACATGTTATCAATATACATGGTAAATCATATTATAATGCAGACAAGCAAAGCAATCAAGCAAAGCTACAAGCATAATAATAATAATAACCGTAATATTATGGTTCCACCCTAGAGAATAGAAAAACTAAGATTACAAGAGAATAATCGAGACATTTATCGATTCTTCATCCTTGAATCCTCAAGCTGTATCCTTCTTCATGTAATATCCATCTTCAAGTCCTCAATCCCGTATGAATCGAACACTTCATATTTCCGGTCATATCCAAATTTAATGTTTCTCAGAATCGTCCCAAAAATAAAATTAAAACTGCACCAAAAATTGCACCTTTTCTGGACACCTGGCTGCTCTCGGTCGGTAGGCCGATCTGTATGATACGCCGACCGATCATGGTGGTTCGGCCTGCCGAACATGAAGAATCGGCCTGCCGGCAGAGCACCAAAATTTCTGCCCCACTGTCGGCCTGTCAGACCGTACGTCCGGCCTGCCGATCTGTGACCTTCGGCCTGCCGAACTGTGAGGTCCGGCATGCCGACTGAGCAGAAAACCCTCAATCCAGAAAATACAATTTTAATACAATTCATCAATTTTATTTTCAACAATTCAAAAACATAAAATTAGAGACTCAGCAAATACCCGGAGGCGCCATCATCAATCTTTAAGTTCCGACTTCTCGTTCCGTCTTCTCCTAATAATTATTTAATTACAAAATTCTTACAAATTAAAAATTAAATAATAATTCCTAGACGGAGATGATAGTCCGCCATCTAATTACATGAAAAACCTAGATACACATTCTAACCTCTAAGGAACCATAACCGGTATTAATTAATTAATAAATAATTAAACAACAATTTAATCAACCATAATTAATTAACAAACATTCACCATATAATCCATGACAACATATATATTATATAGAAACCTAGAGTGCCATCTCTCTATAAAATTTAATTCAAGCATTGGAGAGATTAAGATCACAAAATTTATGCATATAACATGATCACAAACTTGCAAATTTATGTAAAAACCTCGGCTCTGATACCAATTGTTGGAAACAAAGTGCGCAGCGGAATTTTAAAATTTTTTCATCAGAGTATTTTCCAAAACACAAGTTTGACATGTTATATGTATAAATTAAACAGATCTTACTAACCTCAGTGTGCCGAAGAACCTCCGCGACCTGTGTAGAGAAGTAACGTTTCAGAAGAGCCTCAACCAACTGGTCTTCTTTGCTATTCTCTATCCACAACCGTAGTGAGTGTGGGCTCACACGTACAGCTCTTCCACCGGTGACTCTCCTTCCAACCAATAGAGAGAACCCAAAGCTAGTGTTCGTGATTTGTGAACAAAAGCTCTCAGGGAGTTTTCAGATGCTCACTAGAAGAGTATCACTCTTAATCTCTCAAATTGATCTTAGTAAATCATTAGACTCACTCCCTTTTTATACCTATTGGTCCTTGGGGTCAGTCCATATCAGATTAGGTCTCAAAAATCAAAACAGAATCAAGTTCGGATCAATATATGATAAGATACGCGTGAAAAACGCGTAATCTTAACTGTCGCGGTCGGCATGCCGAACTGTGTGATAGGCAGGCCGAACTGGCCAGTTCGGCAGGTCGAAACTTTCTGATAGGCAGGCCGAACTGCCGAGAAAAAATCTCCGCGAATCTTTTATTTTCCACCCGAGATTCTAAAGGATAAAGTCTCAGTTTTGATTCAAATAGCCCAATAGAAAAGATATCTGATCAAAACAAACTTTATCAAGATAATCTCTAAGAAAATAAATCAATTCACAATAATTCTACAAGTTTATCTTGTTCTAATTGTCCAAAATTAAAACAACCGATAAACAGACAAGAATTATCCGAACGCCATAATTCAACAAGTTCATCTTGAACTAATTTCTTACATAATTAATTCAACCGATAAACAGACATGAATTATTTGATTCTTATAAATTTTAAACCAATCTGATAAATCCGACATAAGTCACCAATTATTGGAAAAGCACGCCGTGTCGTTACAGGATTTTGTGAGCTAGCAAAGGGGACCAAAATGGACCTATAAAGTTTAAGCTCATGATAATTATGAAACCCAATATCCTAGATATACATTTCACAATTATCAACTCCAACGCTACTCCACTAAAAGCTTGGAGCTGCACTCTCGAACTTTATAGAATTACGAAGCTCGTGTAGCTAAGTCTCCATGACATATCATAGTGTATCGCATCCCCATATGATCATCCATAACCAGCTTAAGGACAAGTTCTGTCTTACCTTCCCGATTATTTTTATCTTACGTTCCATTGTCTCACCATTAGAAAACTTACCATCCAAAGATAGTATACCATTCGGTTACACCTATGTATCCAAATGGTTGAGCGCTCCAGTTTTTCAATTACAGGACAACGCATATAAGAGGATATCATTACTCCTAAAGAGGAGCTATGGATTCCATATCTATGAATAACAAGTCTACGCTACCAAGAGTCATGCCTCCAACGTACCGGCATGCATGCCACTATAGAGATGTGGGAGTCACCCATTGGTACATCAAAAGACACAAGTTGAGACAACGGGCCCATTATTCATCTCAGGATTAAGATACAATACAAATGATTGTCTAAAGTGAATCGATTTGCCAAGACAGAATTATTAATCCAAATCAATTCACTTTATGTCCCGATCCAACACATCGTCACCTATGACAATGCGCCAATGTTTCTATTCACGGAGTCCAACTCCGATGGCCAAGACAAACCATCTCCCAAAAGGGATATAGACAACATAACAATCTTTACATGAATAAAGCGCCCAACTTTATTCCCTCGATTGCGGATCATATATTTTAGACCATCACCTTAAGAGTCGTGTCTACCGCATAATCATCCCATCATATGCCCAACTCTTAAGGTTTAGACTGACAGTCTCAGACTACTGTTTGCTTATCATACATTCAACAAATATGAACGTAAAGAGGACAATATTTGGTATATATAAACGAATAAATTCTTTATTGATAAAAATGTCTCCAAAAACGTATTACATTTTTACTCCTTAGAGCATACATGTCTAACACCTCCAATGTACCAACATGCGTACCACTATAAAATGTGGATGTCACCCTTTGGTATATCAAAAGACATAAATCAAGACAACGGGCCCACTATTCATCTCAGGATTAAGATATAATACAAATGATTGTCTAAAATGAATCAATTTACCAAGACAGAATTATTAATCGAAATCAATTCACTTAATGTCCTGATCCAACACATCGTCACCTATGATAATGTGCCAATGTTTCTATTCGCGGAGTACACCTCCGATGGTCAAGACAAACCATATCCCGTTAGGGATATAGACAACATAACAATCTTTTCATGAATCAACTTTATTTCTTCGATTTTGGATCTTATGATTTAGACCGTCATCTTAAGAATCGTGTCTTCCGCATAATTTGTCCATCATATGCCCAATTCTTAAAGTTTTAGAATGATAGTCTTAGACTTTTATTTGCTTAACATACATCCAACAAATATGAACGTAAAGAGGACAAGATTTGTTATATAAATAATAAATAAATTATTTATTGATAAAAATGTCTCCAAAAACATATTACATTTTTAGTCCTTAGGGTATACACATCTAACAATCCCCCACTTGTACTAAGTGAGTAAATGTGACAAATCTTGCATCCCCATAGCTTCCACATACCTCTTGAAAACTCTCCCAGTAAGTGTCTTCATAAATGGATCAGCTAAATTGTCCTCTGACGCAATTTTGCACACTGTGTTCGCCCTCGACGAAGTCTTTTATCACATGATACTTCCGATCAATATGCTTGCTCTTCTTGTGAAATCTTGGTTCCTTACCATTAGCTACTGCCACACTATTATCACAGTATAGCGTTACCGCCTTTTCCATACCAGGGGCTACCTTAAGATCCCCAAGGAACTTGCAGAGCCATGCTGCTTCTTTTGAAGCATCATTAGCTGCCACATACTCAGCCTCTATCGTTAAATATGAAGTGCAATCTTGCTTCACACTTCTCCAACTGATGGCACCGCTACCCAGAGTAAACACAAAACCTGAGTTGATCTCCTCAAATCCAATAGGATTGGAAATCCGAGTCAGCATATCCTAGAGGAGTTAAGTCCTCACTCGAATATATAAGCATATACCCTTGAGTCCTTCTCAGGTACTTGAAAAGATGCTTTACTACAACGCAGTGATTTGGCTCTAGATCTGCCTAAAATCGACTTACAATCCCAACCGCACAACAAATATCTGGTCATGTGCAAAGCATGGCATACATGAGACTACCCACTGCCGAGGCATAAGGCACCTTCTTCATGTATTCTCTTTCTTCCTCAGACTTTGGAGAGTCTTTTATAGAAAGAGTAATTCCAGACCTAGATGGTTGCCTACCTTTCTTGGAATCTTACATTACAAACCTCTTGAGAATTTTATCTATGTAGCCGGCTTATGACAAAGCTATCATTTTGTTCTTCCTATCCTAAAAAATCTAGATACCGAGAACAAAATTAGCTTCACCCAAGTCCTTCATATCAAACTACCTGGTCAACCATAATTTGACCAATGACAATGCCCCAACATCACTGCCAATTAGTAAAATGTCATCTACATAGAGAGGTAGAAAAACTACCTTCCCATTCTTAATGTGTTTGTACACACATGGTTCATCCACATTTTGCGAGAACCTATAAGTCTTGATCACTTGATCAAATCTTATGTTCCAAGAATGGGAAGCTTGCTTAAGTCGATATATTGACTTTAGTAGCTTACAAACCTTACCCTCCTGACCCTTGATCTTGAACCCATTTGGTTGTTTCATATAAATAGACTCATCAAGATAGCCATTTAGAAAAGCCGTCTTGATAACCATCTGTCAAATCTCATAATCGAGAGTAGTAGCTATGAACAAGAGAATCCAAATGGACTTAAGCATGGCTATAGGCAAAAAAGTTTCATTGTAATTGATTCCTTCCTTTTGTGTGTAACCCTTAGTTACCATTCTAACCTTAAAGGTTTTGACCATTCCATCTACTCCTCTTTTTCTCTTGTAGATCCATTTACACCCTATAGGTTTTACCCCTTTGGGAAGGTCCACAAGCTCCCAGACCGGATTAGTCTCCATAAACTTTATCTCTATGTTTATGGCCTCTGTCTAGAGTTTTGAATCAACATCCTCCAGACCCTCTGCGTAAGTATAAGGATCCCTATCATGTTCATCTGGTTCAGCCAAGAAGGTCTCACCATAGAACATATACCACTCGGGTTGATGCCCAATCCTCCTACTATGCCTAAGCCCCTTAGGTTGTTGTTCAGGTTCGTTTGGTTTTCTACACCGATTGGAGTGGTTTCTAGCGGAACCCCTGGAGTGATCGAATCACCCCTTAACTCCTCAAGCACTACTTTGCTTCGAGGCTTAAAGTCGTCCATGTAACTCTCCTCAAGGAAAGTTGCATGAGTTGAAACCACAGCTTTATTTTCCTTTGGGTTATAAAAATAACCCACCTTAGTCCCTTTTGGATATCCTACAAATACGCAAACTTTCAAATGTGCTTCCAACTTATTTGCATCCTTAAATAAGACATGAACCGGACATCCCCATATGCAAATATGGTTTAAGGATGTCTTCTTGCCCATCTACAACTCGTGAGGCGTTTTAGAGACCAATTTGGAAGGCACATTATTCAAAAGATAACATGTGGTTGGTAGTGCATATCCCCAAAAGGATAAAGGTAATGATGCATAACTCATCATGGACCTGACCATGTCCAATAAAGACCTATTTCTTCTCTTCGCTATGCCATTCTATTGCGGAGTGCCTGGCGTAGTCAAATGGGATAAAATCTCATTCTTTAATAAGTGTCCTAAGAACTCATCAGAAAGGTATTCTCCACCTCGATCAGATCGAAGTGCCTTTATAGGTCTACTCAATTGCTTTTCTACTTCAGTTTGAAATTCCCTAAACTTGTCAAAGGTTTTGTTTTTGTGGTGCATCAAGAACATATACCCATACCTTGAGTAATCGTCAATAAAAGTGATGAAGTACTATACCCTCCTCGTGCCTGGATGCTCATCGGTCCGTAAAATATACTATGCATAAGTTCTAGAACCCCTTCGGCCCTATTGCCCTTAGACCTAAATGGTCTTTTAGTCATTTTACCCTCCAAACAAGATTCACATTAAGGTGTAGATTCCACCTTTAAGTGACTTAAAGGTCTATCCCTTACCAACCTTTGAATCCTATTCAAGTTAATATGACCAAGGCGCAAATTCCAAAGATAAGTCCTATTAGAGTGAGAAGTGTTAAGTTTTTTAGAGTTATTATAATTTATCTCAACATTAAGCAATAAGTCCTTCTTAGGTTTGATAAAATATAGATTATTTTGCATCTATCCAGAATAGATAAAAGATTTGTTTTTACAAATCACCACTTTATTATTAAAAGGAACCAAATAGGAGTCTTCAAATAAACAAGCTGCAGAAATTAAATTCCTTTTAAATTTAGGAATATAAAAACAATCTCGTAAAATTAAACTTCTATAATTATCAAAATACAAATGGACATCTCCCACTGCTTCAGCTAAGACCAAGGATCCATTGCCTATCCAAAGCGTGAAGTCTTCATGGAGCAGACTTCTTGTTTCTTTGAACCCCTGTAGAGAAACACAAACATGATTAGTTGCAGTAGAATCTACGACCCAAATGTCACTCGATTCCTCAACCAAACAAGTTTCTAAATATAGAAGATCACACCTACCTCCTCGAGAAAGGAAGTCCTTACAATTCTTCTTGATGTGCCCAACCTTCCCGTAGAAAAAGCACTTAAGCTTCTTTGGGTTCTTCTTCTTCTTTTTCTTGCTCTTGTTGTTAGCAAGAATAGAAGACTTCCCGTTCTTGGCCCGTTGTTTCTTTCTATTGCCAGGGTTAAGATTGGAACCAGAAGCAGCTGCCAAGTTGGCCTCACCACCAGCAGGAGATTCCCTGATCAGCAGTTCAAACTCCTGTAACTGTTTCATCAACTTTGTTAAGGTCATATCCCACCTATTGCTCAAATTGAAAGTAGCTCTAAATGGGATAAACTCCTTAGAGAGAGTCTCAAAGACCATAGTCTTATGAGTTAGCATCAATGTCAGCTCCATTGGTTTGTGCCTCAACGAGGAAACCCATGACTAACATCATGTGCTCCTTTACAGATGTCCCTGATCTTTGCTTATAGTGTAAGAGTTTTTGAAGAGCCCTTTGTCGCTTAGTTAAGGCCTGGCCTCCAAACATGTCTTCCAGATTATCCAAGATCTGCTTAGCAGTCTCGTAATCCTCATGTTGAGCCTACAGCACGTTGTTCACGCTGGCCATAACATAGCAGCGAGCCTGATCATTAGCATCTTTCCAATGATCATATGCTTGGATGTGATTGTTGGTGGAATCTCCCATAGGCTCCAGAGAACAAGGGGTTGTCGGCATAAATTTTAGTTTCTCAAAGGATATGACGATGTTTAGGTTCTGTTTCCAATCATTATAATTCTCTCCAATTAAATGGTTTTTGTCAAGTATCAATGATAAAGCGTTTTTAGACATTTTTAATCTACAATAAAGAATCATATACCAAACATAAGCAAACATAGCATAATAATTTAGTAAGGTAACACAATTATGAAAAAATATGCAAATGTGTTTATGTGTCAAAACCTTGAAAATATCGCAACCTTACAATAATAATTCCCAACTCATAATTCAACAAGCTCATAGGGGAGTCATGCCAAATTCAATGAGGAACACAGATCCCCTCCTAATTAATATATACTGTCCAGGACCCGTATGATCCAACATATATTAATAATCATTTCTTTGGCCATTAATTTTATTAACAGAGCTCCTAGGGGAGGTTAATAATAAAATTAACATGAGTGTATAACCATCATTTCAATATTTTATCCATGATTTACAATCACCACTTGGGGCTATGCAACCATAAATCAAGCTAAAATACCTTATCCTCTTGAAGATCCAACTCGGTGCATTATGAAGTCCCTTCTTAGGGGTCGAAACCACCATGTGCTACCTATGGACCAACGATGGAGGCCTTAGGTCCTCTCTTCGAAAACCTTCTCCCACTCAATCTTTTGAATTCAAGGTTTTATTTTAAAAACATGCGTGAACAATTTTAAATGAGCAGCACTCCCTATTCTATATGACATGTTATCAATAAACATGGCAAATCATAATATAATGTAGACAAGCAAAGCAATCAAGCAAAGCTATTAGCAAAATAATAATAAATAATCGTAATATTATGATTCCACCCTAGAGAATAGAAAATAAAGATTATAAAAGAATAATCGAAACATATTAGCAATTCAAATTTTAATGTTAGAGAATAGAAAACATATTAGCAATTCTTCATCCTTGAATCCTCAAGCTGTATCCTTATTCATGTAATGCCTATCTTTAAGTCTTCAATCCTGCATAGATCGAATACTCTATATTTCCGGTCATATCCAAATTTTAATGTTTTCAGAATTGTCCAAAAAATAAAATTAAAACTGTATCAAAAACTGCACCTTTTTCGAAAATTTTTTTAACTCTCTGTCGGCAAGCTAATCTGTATGATCGATCTGCCAGTCATGACTCTCCAGGTTGTCGATCTGTTCAGGTCAGCCAGCCGGTCAAGACGGTTCGGCCTACAGAACTGAAAAGTTCAGCCTGTCGCTAAAGCCACCAGATTTTTGCCCCGTGGACGGCCTACAGAACCCAAAGTTTGGCCTACCGAATTTGCAACCATCGGCCTGCCACACTGAAGGGTTCGGCATGCCGACCAAGCAGAGATCACCACTTTTTAGAAAATATAATTTTGATGTAATTATCAATTTTATTTTTGAAAATTCAAAAACATAAAATTAGAGACTCAAGAAATACCTGAGAACGCCATCAACTATCTTCTAGATCCGTCTTCTTCGAATGATTATCTAATTACAAAATTCTTACAAATTTAAAATTAAATAATAATTCCTAGACGGAGATGATAATCTACCATCTAATTACATGAAAAACCTAGATACACATTCTAACCTCTAAGGAACCAGAACCGGTATAAATTAATTAATTAATAATTAATTAAATAATAATTTAATCAACCATAATTAATTAATAAACATTCACCATATAATCCATGACAACATAAAAATATATAGAAACCTTAGAGTGCTAACTCTCTAAAAATTAAATGCAAGCATAGGAGAGATAAAGATCACATAATTTATATGTATAGCATGATTACAAACTTGCAAATATTTCTAAAAACCTTGGCTTTGATACCCATTGTTGAAAAAATAATACGCAGTGGAATTTTAGAATCTTTTATATTAGAGTATTTTTCAAAACACAAGTTTAACACGCTATATGCATAAATTAACGAGATCTTACTAACCTTGTATATGTCAAAAAACTATCGCAATTAGTAAAGAAAAGTAACATTCTAGAAAAACCTCAACCAACTAGCCTTCTTTGCTATTCTCTATCCTTGATTGGAGTGAGTGTAGGCTCACGTAGTTCAGCTTTTCCACCAGGTGACTCTCCTTCCAACTAGTAGAGAAATACCCAAAGCTATAATTCGTGATTTGTGAATGATAGCCTTCTAGGGAGTTTTAGAGTCTCACTCTAGATTTCTTAATTGATCTAAATAATAATGAGACTCGCTCCCCTTTATATAGAGGTTGGGCCCAGAAGTTAGTCTTTATTAGATAAGGCCTCAAAAATTTGAATCAGAATTAAATTCGAATCAATATTTGATAAAATTCGCATGGAAACGCATGATCTTTATCTCTTGGTTGGCAGACCGAACTGGCAAATCGGCCTACCGAACCTCCTCAATCGGCAGGCCAAACTTAAAGATCGGCCTGCTGAACATCCGATAAAAAATCCCTATAAATCTTTATTTCCCACCCGAGATTCTTAGGATAGAGCCTCAGTTTTAATTCAAATAACTCAATAGAGGAGTTATCTGATTAAAACAATCATATCTAGATAGATCTCTAGGAAAATAAATATTCCTAATAATTCAACAAGTTTATCTTGAATTAATTCAATCGATAAATAGACATAAATTATCTGATCTTGATAATTCAACAAGTTTATATTGATTTAATTTTATCACAAAATTAATTCAATCGATAAACAAACATGATTATCTAATTTTATCGAATTTCAGCCAATGTGATAAATATGACATAAGTTACCAATTATTGGAAAAGCATGTCTAGCGTTACAGGATTTTTGTGAGCTAGCAAAGGGGACCAAATAGACTTATATAGTTCAAGCTCTCGATAATTATGAAACCCAATATCCTAGATATACATTTCATAATTATCAACTCTAACACGACTCCACTAAAAGCTTAGAGCTGCACTTTTGAACTATATAGAATTACGAAACCCATATAGCTAAGTCTCCATGACATATCATAATGCATCGTATCTCCATAGGATTATCCATAATCAGCCTAAGGACAAGCTCTGTATTACCTTCTCGATTTTTTTTATCTTACGTTCTATTATCTCACCATCAGAAAACTTACCATCTAAAGACGGTATACCATTCGATTACACTTATGCATCCAAATGGTTGAGCGCTCTAGTTTTCCAATTATAGGATAACGCACATAAGACGATATCACTACTCCTAAAGAGAAGCTATAGATTCCATGTCTATGAATAATAGGTCTATGCTATCAAGAGTCATGCCACTAACGTACCGGCATGCCTACTACTATCAAATGTAGCTGTCACCCTTTGGCATATCAAAAGACATAAGTCAAGACAACGGACACACCATTTATCTCAGGATTATGATACAATACAAATGATTGTCTAAAGTGAATTGATTTACTAAGACAAAATTATTAATCCAAATCAATTCACTTTATGTCCCTATCTAACACATCATCACCTATAATAATGTGCCAATGTTTCTATTCACGGAGTCCACCTCTGATGGTCAAGACAAACCATCTCCCGTTAGGGATATAGACAACATAACAATCTTTTCATGAACAAAGTGCCCAACTTTATTCCCTCGATTGTGGATCTTATGATTTAGACCGTCACCTTAAGAATCATGTCTTTCGCATAATCTGTCCATCATATGCCCAATTCATAAAGGTTTAGAATGACAGTCTCAAACTTTTGTTTGCTTAACATACATTCAAAAAATATGAACATAAAGAAGACAAAATTTGGTATATAAATAATAAATAAATTCTTTATTGATAAAAATGTCTCCAAAAACATAGTACATTTTTTCTCCTTAGGGCATACACGTCTAACAGACTAATGGACTCATAATTTCAAGCTCCAATAAAATAAATATATTAATTAAAGTATTTAATGAATATATTACACTTTTATTAATTCCAAAGTAACTCCATTAAATACTTGGAATTGCACTCTTGAAATTATAGATATTTAATTACTTATTCCTTATAGTCATCGAATTGATATAACCATTACGTATAAATTGATCCTCTATAAATAATTCATAGTTAAAACTAGGTGAAATTCGTTAACCTCTCTAATTACTTTTTTATCATTGAGTGCCACAGATTCTGTAATGAATAATAAATTCATAAACTTAATCATGAATTGAGTGCTCTTATTATTCAAGGCTCAAATCAATAATTAAGACAATTATTTATCCGCTTCTCGTTAGAGAAAGAATGAATTTCATCTTGTAATATTAATATTCTTGGATACTTATTTCATTACGTCTCTAAGATATAAGGAATAAGATTTGATTCTCAAATCGGTACCGAGTAAATCAAATGATATAAATCCATAAATATGAGTATGTTAATAACGCAAGATTAAGATCATCTTATATATGACCATCAGTCGATGTGATTAGAACTTGCCATATTTAATGAAAATTATTAGCCATTCATATCACATTATGTCCAGGTCCTACATATCTTATTACATACAGTGTACTCATTTAATGACTCTCTAGATTAACGGTTCAGTTAAAACCACTCTATTCTTAATAAAAATGACTTACACTAGTAATGATCAATTAAAGATTTCATACTTTAATTTAATAATTAATTATATGTTACTAACCATTTTAATTATCATCATTAAATATTATCCTCTTATATATAACACTTATATATAATATTTAAGGTCACTTAGATAATTTTGAAAATTTAATGATATTCATAAAATATTCAAAGTATATATACGTAAATTTGATGAATAAATTCACTTTATTTGTTTATTAATATGTCTTTTATAAATATCATATTTTAAGGGCATCTATCCTAACAATGAGATCCAACCTAGGAATGGACTACAAATGGTCTATCTATACAAGAAGATTTTTTTTTCTCTGTAAGGGTTATACAAGAAGAGTCTCACTAAAACCGAAAAACTTCCTATTTGCAGGGCGCGATAGAGAGAAAGAAAGAGAAAAAAAAAACTTTGTAATCCCTAGAGTGCAAAAATAGAATGAAATCATCCCGACTGGGATCTATCATGTGTTAGACACTTAAAATTCATATTTAACTACTTTGACCAATCACATTCCAATATTTGGAATGTAAAAATGATACCAATTAACAACGATGTTTATTTTAGCACTTAAATTAAACTATTTCACATCATCATGCAGATATTTAAGATGAATGCCATACAGCTAGGGAGGATTGCCTGTGCACTCACACAATGTTGGAGCAGAATGTAAAATTCCAATTCAAATCCATTAATACATTATGCAAAATATTTGATCTAGACAGGAGACTATGAATGGATCCACATTTAAATTAATAAAATAAAGTTATTAACTTTAATTGATTCTACTAAAAGAAGAAATCAAAGTTACAATAATACGTTATTTATACATAAATTTAAGCTTGTGGATTGATTTAACTAATTCCTACAATTTACCCTCTACAATGATGTTTTAGAATTAAAAATAAGTAACACTATATTAATCTTTTCATACAATTTTTTTCTAATTTTATCTTTGATAATATTCACGAAATTGATTACATCAATTGACAAATCAAAAGATATATATGGATGTGAGTTTGTAAATTACTCAGGATTAGTGTTACTTCATATATGGATGTTATTGATAAAATTTAACTTTTTTCACAAATATTATAAAAAAATTTATTGTGGTTGATGTGACTTTGAAAATGCATATTTCTTAAGGCAAAATATCATTATTTTACATTAATATTTTTCATTAAATCCTCTAATTAATGGCATCTTGTGTTAATAAATATTTTTTTATCTTAATGTGTAAATATGTTTCAAAATATGATTTAAGTATGTTTTTATGTTTAATAATATTTTTGATAATTTTTAGATTTATTTCGGTGTGTTTTATAAACATTTAGTTTGCAAATAATCAAAACCATAAAAATAAATTTGTGTGAATTTATTTTGAGTCTTAAAGTGTTTTTAAATAATTTTTTAGTTTGTAAATATGTTTTAAAATATATTTAGTAATTTATAAAAATATTTTCGAGTCTTAAATAATATATTTGTTAAGGTTTGTTAATTTTAGAAGTTTTTATTTTTTTTGTAATTTTTGTGGGTTTTAGTGTAAAATAAATATTTTTAAAATTATTGTAAATATTTTATTTCTAAATAATTAATTTTAGTGTATTTGTGAATTTTAGATTTAAAATCTAGAGGAAAAACATAGCAAAACGACACAAAAAAGGGGGCAAAAAGGACAACAAATGCATAAAAAATGAAAAAGAAAATCATTTTTTAAATTGCATTGATACGTGTCAACCTTAAGACTTGCATGTATCCATGCTGTCCAAGCCCACATCACACAGGATTCTAGAGGAAGACATACATTCTTAACAATGCATATTAGCATGAAAGAAAGAAAAAATAAATAAATAAAGCCTATAATTTGTTAAAGTTTAAATCATATGGGCGGCTATTAATAAATAAGTAAATAAATCAAATGTTGCATTCGAGTAGGATGCAAGCAAATAATAAGATAATAAAATCATAAATCATAAAATATGTAAATAGCATCTCTCCTTCCTCCCATAAATACCCCTTACCCCTCATTTTTCTTCATTTGACACACCTGCACACTGAGCTTCAAAGCATAGTTCACTCACATGGAGGAGAGTCTCCTCTCTGCTCCTCGACTCCCACTTTAGTTAAAATGTCACTTAAATTAGTGTAGAGAGTTTGGTAAGGTAGAGAGATGATCTTATATGCATAGTATTTTGGTATGGAGTTTAACTCTATATATGTTTTGTAATCTTTATATTTTTATGGAATTAATTATATTTTTCAAGTCATTAATAATTATTTTTAGTGTTGTTATGCTGCCCATTTTTACATAAATTCAGTCATGCTTTGTTTATGTAATTTAATTATGTTACATAATTAATATTAATAATACTGAAATAATGCTCAACTCTATCAAAATGTCTTTTACCGCAATATACCTTGTTATGTTGTCGATTTTAGATATTCCATAAGACGAGGTACCGCCAAAATTAACGTAAAATTTTATAACAATAACATAAAATAATTTTAATTTTTTATTATCTTTTCTATCTTAAAATTATGATAGTTATAATTATAGTGATAGGAGTTATAACTTTCATAATTAGTGCACAAAATTACTAGTGAGAAGTAATTGTTTTCCTACTTTGTATAGAAAAATATTTACTGCATTATAGCTTGCTATATTGTTAGTTTTGGTTGACTTGTAAAATTAATAAAAGTGCTTGCAATTAACGAGAAAATATAAAATAAATCAAATGCTTTAGATAATTTATTTAGAGTTAAAATTTGATATCAGTTATGAAACATATAAGGGATTTTCAAAGCTTTACCATTTTAATTTTATGTTTTAAAATATTATTTTAAAATTCTCAAAAATATTTGTTTTCTTTTAAGTTTTAATTAGAAAATTTCCTTTCCAAACTAAAAATTTTCAATCTTTCAAAAAGCCACCTCTCTATAGATACGATAACCTTTCTATGCTATAAAGGTCTACGTTTAAAGAATCATTTTAGACGATATAACAAAAATTTTTGCGTCGTTGTCGGGAAGGTGCCGTAACTTTGTCGAATTGCTAAATTAAGTAGGAAAATATGTAAGTGATCTATCCACGTCCTTTATAAATATTATTTTAATTATTTGCATGTTTTGATTAGTGTGCTTATTATTTAAAAAAATTCAAAAAAATCAAAAAATTTAAAAGTTAAAAATTAAAAAAGGGCAAATGCTTTTCACTCACTACTTTATTCATTCTAGATTAAAAAAAAAAAAAAAAAGCTTAGCATCTTGTCTTTTGTTTTGTAAGTTTAGGTAATCACAAAATTTTTTGGATTCTGTCAAAAAGGCCTACCTTGGGACTCGACCTTGCGACCACAAGACAAAATCCCTTGCCTAAGAAACTTGGGAATTTTAAGTGTGTTTAGTGTGACCTCCTAATAATCCGGGAATCTGATTAATTGAATATTATTTGACTTGAAATTTTTTCAAAAATAAAAAAATAAATAAAAATAAAAATGTTTTAGAAAATTCATCGACATTTATCGTAAGTTTTTCTCATTGGAATCATTTCATAGTGCTTGGTGGAGATTTAAAGATTTAGTAGATAGGTACCCTTACCATGGTCTCTCTAGGGAATATCTATTAGAAGTTTTCATAAATAGGTTAAGTCTTGAAACAAGAAATTGGCTGGAGAGAGAAGATAGTGTCACAACTTTTTACCAATAAACCATTGACGAAACCTATTTCATGATAGAAGACATGGCCAAATTTGTTTATTGGATGAAAAATAGAAAGAGTAATGTAAGAAGAGAGAATAATTGAGAACTTTAGCCTAACACCCAAACTCAAAATTGTCCTTTCAACCTAAAAATTCTTTAGGAAATCTGAAAAAGGAAAGTTTGGAGGAAACCTAGAAAAGTTTATAAAAATCATAGAAAGAATCTCAGAAAATTTATCAAAAAAATTGAGAGAACTATGAAAAGACCGAGAAGAAAAAAAAAACTACTTTGTGTCAATTAGTGTCAAAGGTAGAACAAAATGAAACCATCTATGTCAAAGGTATCTTAGCACAAAGTTGTCACTTAGAACAATCTATTGAGCTAATTAAGCAACCTTTTGAGTTGTTTGAAGAAGATTCTTTAGGTGAGGAAGAAAAAGTTGATCTAACCATAAATGTGGAACATTTGAAACCCATCTATTTTGAGGAACCATTAGGAGAGGAATGTGAAAAAGAGAAATAGGACTTAGTTGTAGAAAAAGAACAATCATCATCCTTAGTCCTA
Source organism: Artocarpus heterophyllus (assembly GCA_025403435.1). Classification (NCBI taxonomy): domain Eukaryota; kingdom Viridiplantae; phylum Streptophyta; class Magnoliopsida; order Rosales; family Moraceae; genus Artocarpus; species Artocarpus heterophyllus. The sequence goes on along the minus strand of CM046327.1, from coordinate 6,136,467 downwards.
TATTTTTAACCTCAGTTGCCACATGAGTTTACCAAAGACCATTCCTCCACTACCTCTAACATCATTTTTAGGGATTTACCAAGAACGTAAAATAAGTCCAAGTTTTACAAATTTAAATGTTTCAAATTTTGTCAATCTTGAGGTCATGTTCATACAAGACCTGTATATGTTGTCTTTCGACACTTACTACAAGAGAAAGCCACTCTTTGACGATGGTCACTAGGAGTAGAGTTGGAAGAAAGATTTGCTTAGTTCAGAGCATCAAATGATGGGAAAACACTTTCAAAGCAATATCTTTACTTTTTTTTCTTTTGTAATATATTTTTGTATGTTGTTGTGTGCTATTTTAATTTTCTTTTAAAAATTTAAAAATGTTGAAATTTATTTTGAAAATTTAAAATGAAAGCTATAAATTAAAGTTGTTTAGAAGGGCTGAGTTATAGAGTTAAAATATTTTCAATTTTCTCTCGATACACATTCTAATGAGTTTGATTTTATAAATGCGATTTGTTTAGATTTTCAATGAAAAAAATGTGTGCTTCAGTTTTGCATTTTTAAATTCTTTAAAAAGAAAAAAAATCTTTGAAATTAAATCACTTAATAATTCATTTAAAATGGTTGAGATTAAGGAGGATATAGTCATTGTGATTAGTAAATACTTTGTATTTACGGCCTCTTGAAACGTGTTTTGAAGAATTTAAAAAGTGATTTTAATTTTCAAACAAAAATAAATTCTTGGGAATCTGACTTTAAAAGACATAGTTTGTAATACATTGATGTGTATTTATTTTAGTTTGTTTTAGTTTGGTTGTTAAGTTTGCTATAGATTATCTCTGCAACTGTGTTGATTCAGGTAATATCTTTGTTGCTCTCACTATTCTTTTTTAAACATTGGGGACAATGTACAAATTAGGTTAGGGAGAGGGTTGTGTATCACTACTGTGTAAAATTGTGCTAAAATTTTTTCCTTTTTTGCTCAACTTTTTTGGGTTTTACTCCAAATTTTGTGTGTTTTGTAAACTTTTTGGTTTTTACGAGTATAAAATTAAAAATAAAATCTAAAAAAAAAGTGTTTGCTGAATATTAGTTTCTTAGTAACTAATATGTTATTATTTTGTATTGATTTTTGAATTTCTTATTAATATAATATCATTTTTATATTCTTTAAATTGTCTAACTTTATGGAATCTCAAAACTTTAGTTTTATTTAATATTAGGGTGGTGTGAACCATTGGTTAGAAACACTTTTACTATAGTATGTGAGAGCTTTTCACTGTAGTGATTTTTTTATTGTTGCTATAATATGTGATAGCTTTACACTATTTATAACTGAAAAAGTAGTGCCTTCCAAACACTAGGTTTATGTGTTTATTTTTCAAAGTGTTTATAAGCCATTCTTTTCACACACACACTGTAATGCTTAATTGTGGTGGTAAATCAAAGCTATAAATGTTTGAGTTTTGCTATTTTGTGAAGATGAACAATTAAGGACAGTAACATTTTCAAAATTAATTAACTAATTAATTAAAAAATAAAAAGAAAGTGTAAATAAATAAAGTGTGTAATTATGTAAATTAATGAATAATGTTAGATAAGTTTCATTTCGTAGCCTTTTTAACTTGACTAAGTAAGTTCTAAGGAATGCTTCAACACCTAGTACCTTAGGCGGGTTATGGAGAAAGCTTAAGAGAGTCAAACATTACACTATCCACAGTTATAAAATTTGTTTAATTTTTGTATCTAATTTTGTTATATGTTTTCTTTTGTTCGTAATTATTCTAAATAATAAATTTGAAATGTTGTTGCTTACAGGAGTGATTTAAAATAAATATCAAAAAAATTTTATTCTTAGTTTTTATGAAACATCATAATCATTCATTATCCCTTTCTGCACTAAGTCTAGCTTACTTACATTTTGTTAAATAACATATGAATTGTTCAAATAAAATTTTTGTTTTGTTAGTCTATTTAGCTAGGTGACTTAAATTATAATTAAATGGTTTGCATTATGTGAATATTCAATAACATTTTAAAATTCTATTGCTTTAACTTCTCAAGACTAACAATAAGCTGGTCGGGGTTGTTGTAATACTATGAAAATACGCATTTCTTAAGGCTAAATATTATTATTTTGCATTAACATTTCTCGTTAAATCTTCTAATTAATAGCATTTTGTGTTAATAAGTATGTTTGCATCTTAGTATGTAAATCTTTTTAAAAATATGTTTTTTAGTGTGTTTTTATGTTTATTAATAATTTTAGTAATTTTTAGAGTCATTTTGGTGTGTTTTATAATCGTTTAATTTGTAAGAAATCAAAACTATAAAAATAAATTTGTGTGAATTTATTTTGAGTCTTAACATATTTGCAAATAAGTTTTTAATTTGTAGATATTTTTTAAAATATTTTTAGTAATTTATAAAAATATTTTTGAGTCTTAAATAATATATTTGTTAAGGTTTGTTAATTTTAGAAATTTATATTTATCTTTAGTAATTTTTGTATGTTTTATTGTAAAATAAATATTTTTAAAATTATTGTAAATATTTTGTTTGTAAAATAATTAATTATAGTGTATTTTTGAATTTTAGATTTAAAATCTGGGGGTAAAACGAAGCAAAACGACATAAAAGGGGCAAAAACAAACAACAAATGCATAAGAAAAAAAATCATTTTTTAAATTGCATTAACATGTGTCAACCTCCAGACATGCGTGTACCTATGCTATCCAAGCCCGCATCACATAGGATTCCAAAGGAAGATATGCATTCTCAACAATGTGTATCAACGTGAAAGAAAAAATAAATAAACAAATAAAGGCTACAACTTGTTCAAGTTTGAATCATATGGGCGGCTATTAATAAATAAATAAATCAATCAAATGTTGCATCCAAGTAGGATGCAAGCAAAAAATAATAAAATAATAAAATAATAAATAAAAATCATAAAATATGTAAATAGTATCTCTCTTTCCTCCCCTATAGATAACCCTTAGTTTTTCTTCATTCGACACACCTTCACATTGAGCTTCAAAGCTAAATTCACTCACACAAAGGAGTCTCCTCTCTCCTCCTCCACTCCCACTTTAGTTAAAATGTTGCTTAAATTAGTATAGAGAGTTTAGTGAGACAGACAGATGCTCATATATGCATAGTACCTTAGTATGGATTTTAGCTTTATATCTGCTTTGTAATTTTAATATTTTTATAGAATAAATTTTATTTTCAAATTTTTCGTAATTATTGTTAATGTTGTTATGCTCCCCTTTTTTATATAAATTCAGTCACGTTTTGTTTATGTAATTTAATTATGTTACATAATTAATAATAATAATAATAATAATAATAATAATAATGCTCAATTTTATGGAATTTCTTTTACTACAATATGACTTGTTATATTGTCAATTTTAGATATTTCATAAGACAAGGTGTTTGCCAAAATTAACGTAAAAATATATTCCATTAATATATAATAATTTTGACTTGTTATTATTTTTTCTGTCTTAAAATTATGTTAGTTATAATTGTATTTACAATAGTTATAATTTTCATAATTATGGCATAAAATTACTAGAGAGAGGTAATTATTTTGCTACTTTTTTATAGAAAAATCTTTAATGCATTATAGCTTGCTATATTGTCGCTTTTGGTTGACTTGTAAAATTAGTAAAAGTGCTTGCAATTAATGAGAAAATGTGGAATAAATCAAATGCTCTAGATAATTTATTTAGAATTAAAATTTTATATTAGTTATGAAACATACAAGGAATTCTTAGAGCTTGACCATTTTAATCTTATGTTTTAAAAATCTTATTGTAAAATTGTCAAAAATATTTGTTATCTTTTTAGAAAATTCCATTTCCATTTTAAAACAAAAATTTTTAATCTTTCAAAAATTCACCTCCTTGTAGATACGACAACCAGTTTATACTACAAATGTTCACGTTTAAATAATCATTTGGGATGATACAAAAAAAATTTACAAAAGGTTGTTTGGGTTTAAAAGTATAAGTCCAATATGACCTCAAATACAATGGTGTCCAAGTAATAAAACTCGGTAAATCTGAGGTCGATCCCATAGGAAAAAGGTGTTGCAAAAGTCCAATTATCAATTATATATTTTTTGTTTGTTAGTTAAAGAGTTTGAGGATTAAAGTTAATTACTTACAATTTATTTATAATATATTACACATTTTTTACTTTTTTTATTTTTAGATTTTTTCTGTGATTTTTGAAACTTTTACAGCAAGAAATATGACTTAAATTAGAATAGTAAATGGAACTTTAATTAAAATAGTAAATGGAACTTTAATAATAAATGCAAACTAACTTGGAAAAAATAACAATTTTAATAATGTTGAGGATTAAAAGTTCTATTCTAACAATTAACTTAAATATTTTTTGTTTTTCTAAAATTATTTATTAAAATAGTTTAAGTATGCAATATGTCATCTTTTGTCTATAATAAATCAAGAGTTACTAAGCTTTAAATGCCAATTCATATTTATAATGCATCAAAAACTCATTTATAACAAATATGTATGATTTCAAAATAAATTAACTGAAATTACCAACAAAATTTACAATTAAGTATTTATCATGCCATTCCCTATCTACAAATAATCAAAATGTTTCTAAGCATTACCTGTGCCAACCTATGTCTATAATAAATTAAAACTTAATTTTGCTAGAGTTGTAGCTAAGTTAACATAAAAATCATAAGTTTTTTAAAAATAATTTTGACATTATAACAACTTAGAAAACTTTAAAAAACTAAAAATACATACCTTAATTTACCAAAATTTTCCCCTATCTACTCAGCAAAAAATAAATTTAGAAAGACATATTGAAGGTCAAAACACACATAATTTTACTAAGTATAACTATTTTACAACATAAATTTAAAACAATTTTACAAAAACTATTAGGGTGTTTGGCAGGTTGGTTAGAACTGTTAATTAGAACTTTTTTTTTATTGTAGTATGTGAGAGCTTTGTATTGTAGCAATTTTTTTTATTGTTATTGTAGCATGTGAGAGCTTTACACTATTCATAATCGAGAAAGTGGTCCAGACCGTGGTTCGGACCGACTTGCAAAACATGCTATAAAACTAGAAACAAAGAAAATAAAATAAAAACTTAGAACTATATTTTTACAGGAGGAAGGAAATTTCTCACAAGGAGAAGGAGTGAAGAATACAAGCCATGGAGTGGGTATTTATAGTAGAAGGAAATCAACTATTACTTGAATTTTTAGATTTTTTATTTTTTTATTATTTTATTAGGATAATTTTGTTGCAAAATAACTAGGAGGCAAATTGAGTGATTTAGGATCTTTTGAATACATTTTTTTGTAGCAGCCCACGTTTATTTCAATCAGATTTAATCTTTTTTTTTTACTTTTTTTTTCTTTCTTGGATGAATTAGTCTGAGAAGGTTGATTTTTCTTTGTAATTAGGTGTGATGCATACAAAAACCAGACAAAAAAAGCTATCAATCGCATGGACTTTGATTGGGTAGACGCATGAGATTAGGCACTGGAAAGAGGCTTAATTGACCGTTGGATTTGCTGACACGTAAGTTGATCTGACGGAGGGGAAAGGACGCACACGTAAGATGGCTGTACTCAATTTTGCTAGGACGAGGGATGCATGGATGGCTCTGATCTCCTAGGCGGTTTGATCCGACGGCTCAAACATCGCCATGTGGCAATCTTTTGGTTTTTAATTTCTTTTTTTTTGTTTTTTCATGCATTTGAGGTCCATTTTTGCACGTTTTCGTGTCATTTTTCTACATTTTTCTTGCTAATTTCAAATCTAAAATAAAATAAACAAACTAAAATTATTTATTTTACAAACATAATTTAAAAATATTTATTTTACAATAAAATAGATAAAAACTACTAAAATTAGATAAAAACTTGTAAAATTAACAAACCATAACAGATATATTATTTAAGACTTGGGAATATTTTTATAAATTACGAGAAATATTATAAAATATATTTATAGGCTAAAAAATTTATTTACAAACACTTGGGACTCAAAATAAAGTCACATAATATTATTTTATGGTTTTAATTATTTACAAACTAAACAATTATAAAACAAATAGAAATGATTCTAAAAATTACTAAAAATATTATTAAACATAAAAACACACTAAAAACATATTTTCACAAAAACACACAAAAATACTAATTATCATACAAATGCTATAATTAAGGGATTTAACTAGAAATGCGAATACAAAATAATTGATTTTAGCCTTAAGAAATATGCATTTTCATAGTCCCATTACACCCCATAACTAGCCTATTGCTAGTCCAAAGCAATTAAAGTGATAAAAGATGAAAATAAACTAAATGATTGATTTCTTAAAAGCTAGTGACTCCTTGTCGAATGTCTTCAGCGGTTATTTCAGAAACATTGCTTAAAATAAAATACAAATATTATTCAAGTTTATGCTTTATTTCAAGAGTATGTTTCATATTTAAGATGGATTTTCTTGCATGTGTTATTCTCTCTGTAATCATTGCATACAAACCAGATAAATTTACATTGATATAAGCTAATTTATTTTAGCAAAATCTTACAAGTTTGTTTTCCATTCCACTCTCTACTAATGTAGAATAACAATAAATTAAGGACCATTAAGGCTTTATTCGGCTTGTAATGTAAGGCTAGGGTAAAAGGGTAAGATGAAAGATAAATTTAAAGCTTGATTCATCCACAAGGCACTTACATTATTATCGAACCTTTGAAATATAAAATTATTTTGCAAGTAACAAATCCAAACTTTAAGTAAACTATCATTTGTCATCCACTTTTTATTCATCTTTTTTTAATTCTTTTTTATTTTTTTCCTTTTTTCTCTTGATTTTTTAAATTTTTTTTTGAAATTTTTTTTGAATTTTTTATTTTGATTTGTTTTGAATTTACAGACTTACAAAATAAATAGATTTCCTTTCATAACCCCTCCCATCCTCTCTTATCATTAGCATAACCTAAAATACATCCAAATCGATCATATCCTTTATGAGTGATAGGTAAAAAGAAAGGATATGAAATTATTAAAAAGGCTTGGCCAAAAATTTATAGGTGACAAATAAAATGGAACATTAAGCACAACAAGGTAGCTAAGGATATAAAATGCATACAAGTAAGCTTGAAAGGCTTAAACGATCTAAAGATGACCAAAATTATGTCTTTAACTTACTATTGTCTAGGATTTCACCTTAAGAGGGATTCAAACAAATTATAAAATTTTATAAAAATAAAACACATTATATTAACATAAAATAATCTTTAAATTAGTATAACAAATCAAAGTTTAAGATTAAGTGCTCAAATTTTAGAAAAAATCAATCTAAATATGAGGCTAACACAAGAAATTAACATAAGCTTAAACAAGATCTGAATCTTATAACAAGCCACATTACAACCATGTTTCTTTAGTGGACAATAGGCACTTTAAAAACAAAAACAAAGAAAATAAATATTTACAAAACATTTTTTAGGTTTTTTAAAATTTTAAATTGTTTTTATTTTTTAAAGGTTTTTCAATTTTTAGTTTTTTTTAGATGCAGAAGCTAATAAACTCAACATAATAAAATATGATATAAAAATGATTAGGACACATCTCAAGAATGCTAAAGACTCTATAACTCAGCTATCCTAAACACGCATGCATGCATACAACATAGAGAACACAAGCATAAATGAAAATATGTGAAAGATTACATTCTCAAACCAAATCAAGATGCGTTTCAAGACTAACTCCTTCACTCAGCTATCCCGACACTAAACAAGAATCTTAACAGTTTTACAAACAGCATATTATTTTTTTCTTTTTTTCTTTTTCAATTTCTTTAGGTTTTATTTTATTTTATTTTTTTTTTGCACTTGGTTTTAGAATAAGTCCTATTTTAAACACACAAAAGCAAACTCAAACTTGAAAATTTTTTACATAAATTTGAAAATTTTTGACATAAACCCTCTCCCTAACTTAAATTGAACATTGTCCTCAATGTTTAACATAATTAAGTAGAAAGAGCAACAACATATATATATACACACAAAATAGCGGTTATTTAAAAAACACAAAGAAAAATAAGCATAAACAAGCATACTATAGGTAAAACTGAAAGATCAAAGAATTTAGAAAGACAGATTCAAATCTAGTTTTGTGCTTCCTGCTGAGCTTTGAAGATGCAATGTTTGGCTCAAGAGTGATGATTTGCATTTGCTCGAGTAATTTCTCAATAATAGGTGCAAAAATAAAAATCCTTCTTCTTGACTCCAGAAGAAAATTCTGTTTCATAGCTTTATCTAAAAAACTTAAAAGACTATCAAAGAAACCATTAACAATAAGCATACCCAGTGGTTTATTAAGAATATCTAACTGATTCTACCTAGCTATGACAAACATTTCTTTTAGAGTTCCTAAAGCTCTTGGTAAAACAATGAATGCATCTGAGTGACATGAAATATGCTTTAAACGCTCAGGGATATTTTTCATAATTTTCTCAGTTTCGATTGTTTCACCACAAAGATTATCTTGAACAAGAAAATAAGGGATAAAATCAAAGACTCCTCCTACTTTGGCTCCGGCTACAATAGTTCCCATTAAACCAAGACTACCCCTCTATACACAAGGTTTATGTTTTTATTAGCTAAGCCTTACCCTAAATGAAATACAGCATTTAAATGTCAGTACCCTTTCTTGGATTCAAACCACAAAACACATAGAGGTTTTTGAAATTCATAGATGACTTGGACGAGGACTCCATAATGATTTCTCAGATACTAAGACTCTTTTTTATGTTTTTTATGAGCTGAAAACTTTTTACACTGCTTTAAGTAAGACTCTAATGACGAATGAAATATAATACATGATTGAGTGTGATTGAAGACAAATGGGAAGTGAAAATAGATGGAGACAGATGGATAAATATGATAGATGTGACTCAACTGTAAAACTTTTGAAAATTTTTACCTAACAAGAATTATTCAACTTTTGAAAAATTAAACATTACTGTACAACTTTTCACAAAATGGGGCAAACCAAAACGTATACGACACACAAAATACTACTGAATAATGCATTCGATAGATAAGATAAAATAAATATTAAATACAAACAAGACAGACACAATAATTAAACAACAACTCATGTAACAATCACAAAAACAAAAATCTTTTTTATTTTTACGTTTTTTCTTAATTTTTTTCCTAATGAAAATTTATTTTAGAATGAATGAAAACTAATGTTCATCAAAATACATCTCTTGAAAATCCATTACTTAGCCATTTTGATGATTTTTCACTAAAGCCAAATTCATATCTCAAATAATTTCTCAATGAATTTTTTTTAAAAGAAAACAAAAACATACAAAAATTAAAAATACTTTATAGATTTTGCTTAGAACCAGATGAACCAAGTGATTGTTTCCCTTTTAACATTCATGCAAACTAAACATTTTGGTCTGTTAGCATCAAATTCCCTATATGTTTTTTTTTTTCTGCATGAAACTGAGGCCTAAGTTTACAAATGGCTCCTAGAACATAGCCGCTAGGATGATCTAAAAGAGAATCTTAAAGAACATCTGAGTTTTCTTTTGAAAGCCTATCTTTATAGAAAAATATTTTATTCTCCCTATTTACAGACGTAAGACCTTTTGACTTGCACCTACGCTCATAATTTTGACGAGAACACTTGGAACACTGAGATGCGATTAGCTCGGGCTCTCTTTTTCCCAACATAAAGACTTGTATCCATCCCATGGAGACCTTTATTTGTGACATCACTAGGACGAATAAGATATATATACGTTTTTATATCAGTTGGAAGTTTAAAATGAGAAAGGACCCAAAGATGAGTGATTTGAGCTTACTTCTGTCTAATTTCTTTATGAGAAAGGGAAGAAAAGTATTTCTTCAGGAGATCATATTTAGGATCTATGATGAGAGAGAAAAAGATATTCTTGAGAGTGAATTGAGAGCTTTGAGAGAGATTTGAGTGCTTTGAGAGGATCTGAGAACTTTTAAGAGAGTATTGATAAAATTTTGTGGGATTAAGAAAGAAAAGTTGAAGAATTTTTAGCAAAAGTGTTTAAAAATAGAAGAACTTTGAAGGTCTTCTAGAAATCTTTTAAGGAAAAGCTTGAAAAACTAGAAAAAAGGTAGAGAGAATTAGAGAGCATAAAGAAAGGATGTACAATGAATGGTTTTATAAACAAAGGATGCGGTCTTGTTTAGACACGGGAGAAACTATTCTAACATACGTGAAAGGTTATTTTGGGCTAAGCCAAACAATAATTGGGCTAAAAAAAATGGTGAAAAACAACAATACTTATTTAAAAAGAAAAAGAAATATTTTTGGGATTTTAAAATTTTTAAATTTTTTTTTGTTATTTTTAAACTTTTTTTAATTTTTTTTGTGTCTTTTGAAGGGAATTCTAAAAACCAAAAAAAAAATCATTTTAATCATTTCCTTAAAATGCGTTTCTAGAGACCGTTGATACAAAGTATCAACTAATCAAACTTGATTATATCCTCCATAACCTCAGTCACTTAAATGAATTTTTCAAAAGAAAATTTCCAATTTTTACAAAATTACACACATGAAATTATCACATTACAAAAAAATGGTAAAGAGTCATCAAAAAGCAGTTTTCTCGCATAAAAAGTGTGAAAGGATACTATATAAGGATTCTATGTGATTGTGCCCTCAAGATTGGCCAAATATAAAACATTTGAACTTATGGGACTTAGATTCATTTCATAGTCTTGGTAAGTCCACAAGAATGATGCTAGAGATCGTGGAGGAGTTGGTGGCTATATAGGATTATGGTAAGTATAGTCTTTGTGGAACTCTTGTGGCAACTGAGGTAGAGAACCTAAGACTAAAGGTCACTCTATTCATTTTTTATGATCAAGTCTTTTGTCTCTTATGTGGTTAAAGAGTCTTTTTCAAATATCTCCAAGAATTCCACTCCTGACCTAAATTCCTCATAATAGGTGGGTTATAAATTTTCTTTATTTTCTAACGCACCATTCATGGATTTAAAATATTTTCTTAGGATTTCCAAACTTTCCCTCTTTAAAGAATATGACGAATTTTGCATTTCAACTGTTGATTCATGAAATTTGAGTTGAGTATCAAGCCAAGGTTCTAAACATGTTGAATAATTTTCTAAATCAAAATGGGTTTTGAAATTATTCAATCTTCAATAATCATATTCAACCATACCTTCCAACATATAATCGGCTTAGCCTATTAGTAATTGGTAAAAAGTAATGGTTTCATCTCCTTTTTCTATCCAATTTCTAGTTTCAAGACTTAACTTATCTAGAAAGATTCCTAACAGATAATCCCACAAAAAACCGTGGTTCCAAGTGTTGTTGGGAAAAATTTGCAATGATTTCTCTATGAACTTCCCGTAACATTTTTAATTTTCATTTTTTTAGACTTATAAAACCAAACAAATGTAAAAGAAAAAACAAGAGAAGTTTTAATCTACGTGAAGAGTAACTCGATATCAACATGCAAATTATATGAACAATAACTTTTTTGGCTTTTTTTACTTTTTTTGTTTTGTTATTTTTGGCACCCGCAAAATAAAGAAAATTAACAATAACAAAAATATTAACATAAGTATTAACAGGATCAGGCGATATAATCATTAATAAAAGTGCAGAAAAAGCAAAAAGTTAGAAGTTAGAAGTTAGATTAGATAGTTGGAAAGTTAAAAGTGCAAGAATTATAAAAGTTAGAAGTTAGAAAGAAAAATAAAATTGTAGAAATAAAAAAAAATTGTAATAATTAAAAAGTCGGGTTGTCCAACAAAATATATAATATACTATATGAATATATTGTCTTTATGTCTGTCTATTCCTAACAATGGCATCAAAAACTTGTTCGAGGTTTAAAAGTATAAGTCGGACATAACCTTAGGTATAAGGTTGTCCAAATAATAAAACTTGGTGAATCTAAGGTCTATCCTACAGGAAAAAGATATTGCAAAGGTCCAATATATCAGTTATATATTTTTTTATTTGTTAGTGAAATAATTTGAGGATTAAAGTTAATTATTTACAATATTTACACATTTTTTTACTTTTTTTCATTTTTAGCTTTTTTTTGTAATCTTTAGAACTTCAACAATAGAAATATACTTAAATTAGAATGGTAAATGGAACTTTAATAATAAGTACAAATTAACTTGGAATAAACAAAAAAATTTGAGCAATACTAAGGATTAAAGTTCTATTCTTGCAATTAACTTAAATATGTTTTAGTTTTTTTTCTAAAATTATTTATTAAAATGGTTTAAATATGCAGCCCACTTTTGTCTGCAATAAATCAAGAGTTACTAAGCATTTAATGTGCCAATCATGTCTATATTACATAAAAAAACTCATTTTTAACAAATATATATGATTTCAAAATTAACTAACAAAAATTACTAACAAAATTTATAGTTAAACATTTATTGTGTCATTCTCTATCTACAAATAATCAAAGTGTTTTTAAGTATTACCTGTACCAGCCAATGTCTACAATAAATTAAAACTTAATTTTGTAAGAGTTTTAGTTAAGTTAACATTAAAGTCATAAGTTTTCTAAAAATGATTTTGACATTATAACAACTTAGAAATCTTTGAAAAACTAAAAATATTTACCTTAATTTGGTAGAATTTCTGCCTCTCTCCTCAAGAAAAAAGAAATTTAAAAAGACACATTGAAGGTAAAAACACACACAATTTTACTAACCATAGCTATTTTACAACATAAACTTAAAATTATTTTACAAAAACTAAAACTAGGAACTAAGAAAACAAAAATAAAAACTTAGAACTACATTTTTATAAAAGGAAAGAAATTTCTCACAAGGAGAAGAAGTGAAGAATACATGCCATGGAGGAGGGTATTTATAATAGAAGGTAATTTACTATTTACATGAGTTTTTACATTTTTATTTATTTTTAATTGTTTTTATTATTTTATTAGGATAATTTTGATTCAAAATTGCTAGGAAGCAAATTGAGTGATTTAGGATTTTTTGAATTTTTTTTAGTAGCCCACATTTATTTCAATCAGATTTAATCTAATTTTTTTCTTTTTTTTTTCTTTTCTTTCTTTTCTTTCTCAAATGAATCAGCATAAGAAGGCTGATTTTTCTTTGTAATGAGGTGTGATGTGCATAAAACCTAGACAAAAAACTGCTATCAATTGCGCGGACTTTGAATGGGCACATGCATGAGATTGGGGCGCTAGAAGGAGGTGCAGCTAACCATTGGATTCGATGACTGGTATGCTAATCTGACGGAGGATAAAGGACGTGTACATGAGACAACTGCACTCGATTCTGCTGGGGAGGGGGGGACGTGTGGACGGCTCTGTTCTCCTGGGAGGTTTGATCTGAAAGCTCAAAGTTGCCATGTGGCAATCTTTTGTTTTTTTTTTTTCATACATTTGAGGTTTGTTTTGCCAATTTTCGCGCCATTTTCCTCTGTTTTTTTTATAGATTTAAAAACTAAAATAAAATAAACAAATTAAAATTAATTACTTTACAAACATAATTTTTACAATAATTTAAAAATATTTATTTTACAATAAAACACACAAAATTACTAAAAATAGATAAAAACTTCTAAAATTAACAAACCTTAGTATATATATTATTTAAGACTCGAGAATATTTTCATAAATTACTAAAAATATTATAAAAAATATTTACAGACTAAAAACTTATTTATAAACACTTTAAGACCAAAAATAAAATCACATAATATTATTTTTACGTTTTTAATTGTTTACAAACTAAACAATTATAAAACATATAGAAATTATTCAAAAAATTAATAAAAATATTTTTAAATATAAAAATGCACTCAAAACATATTTTTAAACATATTTTTCACACAAACATACTAAAATACTAATTATCATGCAAATGTTATAATTAAGAGATTTAATGAGAAATGTGAATGTAAAATGAATGATTTTAGCCTTAAAATGAAAGCTAAAAATCAATTTTTTTTTAGAATGGCTGAGTTATGGAGTTAAACTATTTTCAATTTTCTCTCGATGTGCATTCTAATGAGTTTGATTTTGTAATGCGATTTGTTTGGATTTTCAATAAGTTTTCAAAAAAAAAATGTGTGCTTTGGTTTCGCATTTTAAATTTCTTTAAAAAAAAGAGAGGAAAAAAATCTTTGAAAAAAATCACTTAATAATTCATTTAAAATGGCTGAGATTGAGAAGAATATTGTCATTATGATCCTCTTGAAACATGTTTTGAAGAATTTGAAAAGTGATTTTAATTTTCAAAGAAAAAAAGTCTTGGGAATCTGACTTTAAAAGATCCAGTTTGTAGTATATTGTTGTGTGCTCGTTTTAGTTTGGTTTATTAAGTTTGCTATAAATCATCTCTATAGCTGTGCTGATTCAGGTAATATTGTTGTTGCTCTCATTATTCTTTTTTATACATTAGGAATAATGTACAATTTAGATTGAAGGAAAGGGTTGTGCTTAAATTCTATAATGCCCCCAAAGTCGGGCGGTCTTTTAACATCAAATGCGTTACATTACCGTCATGAGCGGACCAACCTAGACAGTGCTACAACTCTTATACAAATAAAATATGTATAAAAAAAACACTTGCATTTTACAACTCTCATACAAAAGCTAAGAAATCCTAAAAAAAAAAAATCTCAGACATCAATCCCTAGGCTTCTAGTCATATTTTCAAAAAAAAAATACTAGAAATAAATTTTACATCTTAGACTCGTCATGGGACCTTGAACCATTCTTGCTCAGTCAACTAGAACTTTAACTTGGAAGCTTATCTCCATCATGAGAATTATATTAAGCACAAAGCTTAGTAAGTAAACTATATATAGTAATTCTACCTTAAAAATACTTTTCATAAACTTTAGTTTTAGGGTTCAATAGTATAACATTAATCTCAAGCTATCAGAATCCATAACTTAACATAGATACATGGATGGTCCTTATTGTGAAACTTGATTCTTCCTCAAGGATTTGACCATTTTAACTTAAATAACATGATAGGTTCATGACAACAAGAGAGTTCACATCGTACGCATGAAAAATCATAAAAACTTCTTGAAACATGGTCATCATAATAATATAAATAATTGAAAACATGCTTTAAAACATACTATTTTTCAAGCCATGCAATAGAGGGCATACTTACAAACTGCTACAACTGCTTAAGAGACTGGATATGACTCTTTCTTATCTTCTCTCTTTCTGTTTTCCATTTCATTTCTTTCTTATTGTACTTTTTCTTCTTATTTATATACATTTCATAATAGTGCTCTTCAAATCTACCAAGGAAAGCCATCTATATATAACACCATGGCTCTCTTTTCTTTCTTTTTTTTTTTTTCTATAGAATCGAGCTAATACAAGTTTGAGTATGCTCTTTTTCTATTATATAGTTACCAAAACTCTTTTCTCTCAAATGCTTGCTAGTACTTTTTTCTCATAAACGCTTGTTAGTATACCAAACTAAGTCCTATATATAGATAAGGCAAGTTCTATATGTATTTATCAATAAAGTAATGAAGCACTTACTTTCCAAAATTAATTATGTGTGTGTATATATATATATATATATATGTATATGAATAGATTGAATCCTACACGCGATCCATAATATGCCTCCACTTATTAAGCAACTTGTCTTAATTAATAACATAGCACCCAGTGGATGCCAACCTTGACCAGTTGACGTCTCAAATTCCAAGGTCCTAAAGACGAATCCGAAGACCATTTTCAGCCGAACAACCCCTCGGGGTATAGTATACTAAGCCGACAACCGACCAAGTGCGTTGGGCAGCTATGGTTGGGGGTATGCTAGGCGTGCTCTCCTGGAGACACCCACCTCAACTGTCCGGCCATACTGCTCAGCCAGAAGCCTTTATAGATAATTCCTATTATGCCTATGTGATTGGCACTTCCTTCTAAGGTGCTCCGTAAGGTACCAGCTGGCCACAACACAAGACGTCGTCTCCTCGAGAAGGACACGTGCTCGGGATGGTCAAATAAAGCCTACACCCGGGCGGCTACACGCTTCCACAGGTCAACAATTGGCATGATATTAACCCTCAAATAGAGAACTAACCTTCCAAGGGATTGGGACACTTGTCACTTACTACCTGGCATAGCCTGATAAGACACATGGGTCATGGATTAAACTCACCTAACACCAGGTCTAAGTGGTAGCCTATAAATTGAGCGCATTTCTTGAATTGAAAGGTAACGTATTCTTTCCCACCTAACTTTGCTCCGAACTCGGCCAAACAAGTGCTTGACTTAAGCATCGAGGAGCCTTTGGCTGGCACCATACCGATGTCGCCTGGATCTCCAAAGCATCCCTCTTCTTGTGTAGGTCCACCTTCGGAAGCTAAGACGAGCAGGGAAGACCGTCCGACCACTGTGTGCAGCCGCATGTGGTGTTAATCACCAACGATCTGAAGCAGAGCATCAACAACTCATTTTATAAGTAAACAAGTAATTAAAAGAGAAAGAAAGTCACTTTTGCTATTTTCTTTTTCTCTTTAATACAAAGTACGCGTGTTCTTCGTGTTTGTAATAAAGGCTTCTATTTAAAAAAGAGTTTACAGTTTTCTCGATTTTTTTTTAAAAAAATATCTTTATTGCTTAGTGTATGAGAATAATGTCACGTTGGACACAAATGTAAGGTAAAGTCTAAACACAGTTTTTTTTTTCTCATGTGAGAAAAAGTTTTTAATTTTAATTTTTATACAACGTATTTTGAGGTTTTCAGAAAATCATTTCTTATATGTTTATCCGTATTACACTTATACATGTGTGTTTTAAAATGCACGTTAAATTCTTAGGTCAAAAGTTAAACGACTATGAAGAATTAATATCTAAACATTTCATCATATTTGAAATTGTTTTTTCTTGTTCTTTTTTTTTAGTAAGGGAATTTAGGTTTTTTTATTTTGATCGAGGAAAGATAAGAATTTTGTATAATCTCAAAATATAAAGATATAAATATGAATGTGATACAATCTTGTTTTGGGGCAAGAGATGATATATCCCAACGTAATTTGCACCAATTAAAGGGCCCACCCATCCAAAAATGATTGTATTTGTATGTTATCTCACACTATATAAAGAAGTCTCGCCGCCGCATTATCCAAACAGCCAACCTAGCTTAAGAAAGCTTCTAGTAGAATTTGCAAACCTCAAATTAAAGTGTCACTCTATGGCTGAATCTACAGCTGATTTTCAAAGCTTAATTAGATCAAATTGTTGCTTCTTAGATGTTGATCCACACATGGAACTGGTAACCAAATTTCCTAGGATCAGCAGGCCAATTACTACCAATCATGTCATGGATAATTCAAGCTTGTTGAACTCTTTCTCAAGTGACAACTTGTGTAGCAATCCAGCACCTGATCAACCCCCACGAAACTAGGCCGAAATTTTCCCGGAAAAATTCGGTCCTAGTTATGCTAATAATAACCAGCTTTATGCGAGTAATAAGTTCTCTGTTGAGAACAGCTCAAGAGCAGTATCTTCAACTCTAGTTTCTGAAACTGGGACAAAGATGAAAAATGTAATTAATTTGGTCTGTATATCTTCGGTGTGTTGATCAATATATATAGTTGTAGTATGCAGTTTTTTTATGGTGTTCATCTCTCTCTCTATATCTATATATAAATATAAATATAAATATTTATATTTATATATATTTGTTTTTTGTTGATTTGCAGGGTTCAGGAAAAAGAAAGAGAGTGAAAAGCAACGACAGAGGAAGAGAAATCACCAAAGGAAGTGGTTCATATTAGAGCTAGAAGAGGTCTAGCCACTAGTAATCACATTCTAGCAGAAAGGGTAAATATATACACGAACCAAATCAAAAACGCCATTAAAATTGTTCTCTTGTTTTTCCTAGAATTAATGGGGTTGATCATGAATTTAATTTTTGTTAATCAGGCTAGAAGAGGAAAAATCAATGAAAGACTCAGATGCTTGCAAGCCATTGTACCAGGATGCTACAAGCATATATTTTTCAGCAGAGTGTTGCAGATATGGAGCCAAATCAAGTAGACAACCCAGCAAAAGGAAGGAAAAGGGAGAAAATCGCGTCCTCGAAGGCAGGGAGCAAGCGCCGCGGCTCTGGCAGAAGAGCGCCGCGGCGCTGGGGCGAAGGCGCCAGGTGAAGAGCGCCTAGGCACCAGGACAAGAGCGCCTAGGCGCTATGTGGAGAGCGCCTAGGCGCCAGGAAGATAAAGTCGAGGCGTCGAGTTGATAGCACCTAGGCGCCAGGAGCAGAGTGCCTAGGCGCCGCAGGGGAGCGCCGCGGCGCTGACGCGCTGTGCTGCGCGATGTGTTTTGAATCAAAGTCGAATTCAAAGGTCCCAAAAACGGGAAACCACTAGGGTTTCCCATTAGTTGCTATTTTCTCCTCCTTTGGTTATAAATAGACACAAGGTGGCTAGGGTTGTGTGTGTGAAAACTGTGTGTGAAAATTAAGAGTGGCATAATTTTGTGAGAGGCAAAATTCTTGAGAGCTCCATCCTTGAGAGAGAAAAAATTCCCATTGGGTGTTAGATAGAAGAGAGTTTTGGTAAGCACAATTTGTGAGTGTGTGAGAAACTGCTCTTGTAATCTGTAATCTCCTTCATCATAGTGGAATCTGCAAGCGGCAGAAACAGGACGTAGTCTCAAATTTGGACGAACCTGTATAAAAATTTGGTGTCTCTTTTCTTCTTTTCTCCTATTTATTTTCTGCAATTGTTCGTTCTTGCGATCCTTGGAATTAGGAGTCGCCTAATTCCCCAACAACTGGTATCAGAGCGGAGGTTTTGATCAAGAACGATGACTGGAGAAGAAGGTATGGCGGCCGGCATCACCAAATTTGATGGTTCAAATTTTTCCTATTGGAGGATGCAAGTAGAGGACTACCTATACAGTAGGAAATTGCACTTGCCCTTGGGTAATAAGCCCGAAGGCATGAAGGATGAGGAGTGGAGTCTCCTTGATAGACAGGTACTCGGTGTGATCCGTTTGACTTTGTCAAAGAACGTTGCCCACAACGTTGCGAAGGAGACTACTACAGCAGGGATGATGAATGCTCTGTCAGAGATATATGAGAAGCCCTCAGCCAATAACAAGGTACATCTCATGAAGAAGCTCTTTAATTTAAAGATGTCTGAAGGTGCCTCGGTGGTAGAGCACCTGAACAGTTTCAACACCGTCCTAAACCAATTGGTCTCGGTAGAGATTAAATTCGATGATGAGATCAATGCTCTAATCCTCTTGGCCTCGTTACCAAACAGTTGGGAACCCATGAGGGTGGCCATTACAAATTCGCTTGGGAATGCCAAATTAAAGTTTGTTGATGTCAGAAATTCTATTCTGGCGGAAGAAGTTCGCAGGAAGGACTCAGGAGAAGCCTCTTCGTCGAACTCGGCCCTTAATGTTGATAATAGGGGCAGGAAACTTGATAGGCAATCCAACAGGGATAATGGCAGGAGAGGCAAGTCGAGGAATGGGAGAAGCAAGTCAAGGAACGGTAGGACTATGGAGTGTTGGAACTGTGGGAAGACGGGCCACTTGAAAAAGAACTGCAGGGCTCCAAGGAAGAACGAAGACAAGACCAATGACGCAGCTAACGCCGCCACTGAAGAGCAACAGGATGCCTTAATCTTGTCTGTCGACAGTTCTTTTGATTCGTGGGTGATGGATTCAGGAGCATCATTCCACACCACTTCACACCGTCATGTCCTGGAGAACTACGTTGCTGGAAATCATGGTAAGGTTTATCTCGCTGATGGAGAACCTTTGGATATAGTTGGCATTGGAGATGTCAGTTTAAAAATGCCTAATGGGTCGGTATGAAAGATTCATAAGGTGAGACATGTTCCTAAATTAATGCGCAACTTGATTTCGGTGGGGCAACTGGATGATGATGGACATAAAGTAACCTTCAATTGTGGAGGTTGGAAAGTCACGAAAGGAGCGATGGTTATTGCTCGGGGACGCAAGGCTGGAACTCTCTACATGAACTCTAGTTGCAGAGATACCCTAGCAGTTGCTGATTCTGCTGCCAATACTGAGCTATGGCATTATAGGCTCGGTCACATGAGTGAGAAGGGTATGAAGGTGCTTCACTGCAAAGGAAAACTGCCGGGTTTGAAAACTGTTGATCACAGTTTGTGTGAAGCCTGCATCTTTGGTAAACAGAAGAGAGTGAGTTTCTCAAAGATGGGTAGAGAGCCTAAGTCCAGGAGATTGGAGCTTGTTCACACAGATGTGTGGGGGCCTGCGCCGGTGACTTCCCTTGGTGGCGCAAACTACTATGTGACGTTCATTGATGACTCAAGCAGGAAGGTATGGGTTTACTTTCTGAAAAACAAATCTGATGTGTTCGATGCTTTCAAGAGATGGAAAGCCATGGTGGAGAACGAGACAGATTTGAAGGTGAAGTGCTTGCAGTCTGACAATGGGGGAGAGTACCTAGGTGAAGATTTCAGGCGGTACTGTGCTGAGAATGGGATAAAGATGAGGAAGACCATTCCAGGGAAACCACAACAGAATGGGGTAGCTGAGAGGATGAACAGGACTTTAAACGAGCGTGCTAGGAGCATGAGGTTGCATGCAGGGCTGCCAAAGATGTTTTGGGCTGAGGCAATTAACACAGCCGCTCATCTGATAAACAGAAGTCCATCCACACCGCTGAAGTTCAAGCTACCGGAAGAAGTCTGGAGCCATAAACAGGTGGATCTCTCTTACTTGAGAGTGTTTGGTTGTGTTTCTTATGCACATATTGATTCTACTGCTAGAAGTAAACTGGATGCCAAGTCAAAGAAGTGCTTTCTGGTTGGCTATGGCGGACTTGAGTTTGGTTATCGTCTCTGGGATGACCAAAGCCGGAAGATTATCAGGAGCAAGGATGTGATCTTCAACGAAGGTGTTCTGTACAAGGACAGAGACAGCACGGACTCCAGGGGTTCAGGTTCTGAAGATAAGAAGCCTGAGGTGATTCCATTGAAGGATCTGCCTGAAGTGGAGGTGCAAAATCCAGAGGTTGAAGACCAGGAAAACATAGCTCCAGAAGAAAACCAGAGGACTCCTGCCACACCAGTCAGGAGGTCTAGCAGGACAATCAGACCACCGCAGAGATACTCCCCAACTCTGCATTACATCTTGTTGACCGACAAAGGTAAGCCAGAGAGCTTTGATGAAGCCGTGGAGGCTGGAGATTCGGTCAAGTGGGAGTTAGCCATGAGGGACGAGTTGGATTGGACATGGCAACTGGCAAAGTTACCACAGAGTAAAAAGTCCTTGCACAACAAGAGGGTATACCAGGCAAAAGATAAAAGTGCTGGCAGCAAGCGGTATAAGGCAAGGTGGGTGGTAAAAGGATCCAGAGATATGCTCACCAAGATGGATCCGATTGAGAAACTGAAGTTGTGCGCAACTTCAGTTGGACTTCTCCAAGAGGCGTGAGAAGTCGTTGCCGCTGCAGTGGGAGACATGGTGATTGATTAGTCTCCAAGTGGGAGATTGTTGCAGATATGGAGCCAAATCAAGTAGACAACCCAGCAAAAGGAAGGAAAAGGGAGAAAATCGCGTCCTCGAAGGCAGGGAGCAAGCGCCGCGGCTCTGGCAGAAGAGCGCCGCGGCGCTGGGGCGAAGGCGCCAGGTGAAGAGCGCCTAGGCGCCAGGACAAGAGCGCCTAGGCGCTATGTGGAGAGCGCCTAGGCGCCAGGAAGATAAAGTCGAGGCGTCGAGTTGATAGCGCCTAGGCGCCAGGAGCAGAGCGCCTAGGCGCCGCAGGGGAGCGCCGCAGCGCTCGTTTCGAGCGCCGCGGCGCTGACGCGCTGTGCTGCGCGATGTGTTTTGAATCAAAGTCGAATTCAAAGGTCACAAAAACGGGAAACCACTAGGGTTTCCCATTAGTTGCTATTTTCTCCTCCTTTGGTTATAAATAGACACAAGGTGGCTAGGGTTGTGTGTGTGAAAACTGTGTGTGAAAATTAAGAGTGACATAATTTTGTGAGAGGCAAAATTCTTGAGAGCTCCATCCTTGAGAGAGAAAAAATTCCCATTGGGTGTTAGATAGAAGAGAGTTTTGGTAAGCACAATTTGTGAGTGTGTGAGAAACTGCTCTTGTAATCTGTAATCTCCTTCATCATAGTGGAATCTGCAAGCGGCAGAAACAGGACGTAGTCTCAAATTTGGACGAACCTGTATAAAAATTTGGTGTCTCTTTTCTTCTTTTCTCCTATTTATTTTCTGCAATTGTTCGTTCTTGCGATCCTTGGAATTAGGAGTCGCCTAATTCCCCAACACAGAGAAAAAAAATCACTTTCAAAGAATTTTTCAACTTATAATATAATATAAAATAAAAGAAGCATAAATTGAAAAAATTAAATTGTATTTTTTTTATGAAATTGCAGACTATGGGTATGTCGGAATAAAATATGAAACGCAGTGGAAGGAACGAATCGTTGACAAAAAAAAATTTTCTAAAAACTTTGTTCATCGGGAATAGATATATAATTTTAATTAATAATAAAAAGCTTTGAGAATTTTACTAACCTTTTTGAAGACTATCAGGGTATCCTAGTTTTCTACTTTGACACCACAATCTTCTAAACCAAGCCTCCACACCAATGGAAAGACGAATGGGCGTCAAACTATAAGAATGAATTAACCTCACACTGTTCTGAATCTGCTATGTACGTAACACATGAGATAACAGACTTTTTTTTTTAGATAAGAACTCTCAGTTTTTCTCTCCATGAAAGTCACGTGAATGATAGATCTCATGAGATAACTATTATCTCTACTTTTTTATATCTGAGTAGGTAGTTATTTTTAATAAATCTTAAATTTAAAATAGCCACTATATCAAATATATAAAGAAGGATATACTCTATATTCCATTTCTAATCTCTTTTTTTAAATGAATCACGCTTTTTTTAATATATATAAATATATATAAATATATATATATATATATAAATAAGTATGTTTACGTTTATGTAAACGTAAACGATTCTCTTTATTTTTTTTTAAAGCGCAAAGAACGCAAACGTTCTTTTAATTAATATATATATATATATATATATATATATATAAATAGGTAATAAAATCTTATATATATATATAATATTTGGTTCAAAATCAAATATATATATATACATATCTAAATTCAAAAATAAATCATATTTTTTTAAAATTAGATTTTTAAATTAATCAATTAATTATTTAATTTTGTGTCAAAATAGGAAAAGACAAAAAGTGGTCCCACCACACATATGTCACACACAAAATTAAAATTATATTCAAATAATCTCATTATTTAAATATTATTAATTAATTAATTTAAAAAACATATTTAATCAATCTTATTAGTTAAATACAATCAATTGGTTAATTAACTAATGCTTAGTTAAATGTGACAACATTTATCACATTACATTATGTGTCACAGAAAACATTTTTCTGTGTCACATTAATAATTCAAGTGTGAAATAATTAATTCAGAACTCAATAATTTCAAATTAAATATGTATAATTCATTCTATGCATTAAATCCAATATAGTGTCATAGAGGTGGCATTGGGGACCTATGGACCTATAACTCAAGCTCCAATAAATTTGACAAGTAATCAAACTCTTTAATTAATGTGCCAAATTTATTAGTTTTAGTGTTATTCTACTAAAAACCTGAAACTGAACTCTTGAGATTATAGTAGAATTACTCAAAGAAAATTAACGAGTAGTCCATTAATATAATCATTACATATAAGTCAGTCCTTCATAAATAGTTCATAATAAGAGCTAGGTTCAATTTCCGTTTACTTTTCTTATTATGTCTTTATCCTTGAGTTACAATAATTCTCTAATGAATATTTAATTCATAATCTTATTATGAACGAGCGCTCTACTGCTCAAACCTCGAATTATCACTCAAGAGAACTATTTTTCTAACTTCCATAAGAAAGGAATGGATTCCATATCTGTATAATATTATTCCCAGCCATTTATTACATTATGTTTCCAAGATGCTAAGTTATGATCTGTGCTTAGATAAATCTTACCATGCAAGTCAAAAAACAAAATGTCATAAATAGGAGTCTAATAAATACTCAAGATTAAGGCTGTCAAATATATAATCATATTAGTGATAAATTTGAATACTCTATTTGTAACAAATGATTATTAGATATTCATAATTCATCTAATCGAATCCTATATAATCTCATTATTTAAAAAACCTCCAATCAAATGTCTCTACATTAATAGTCTCGATAATGACTATTTCATTTTAAATAAGATTGGACCGTACTTGTAATATTTAATTAAAGATCCCAAAATTTAATTAATTATTATGGACTATTTAGATTATTATCTATAAATTTTATCCCTAAGCATATAACACTTATATGCTAAATTTATAGTCACATAAATAATCATAGAATTTTCTTAATGTTTATAAAAGTATTCATAATACATATAAGCAACCAAAATAATTATAAATGTCACTTTATTTATTTATTATCAATTTGTACAATGTCACAGCTTTTAGGGCACCAAATCCAACAATCTCCCACTTGCCCTAAAGCAGGTGAGAAATGTCTCTAAGACCTAAGCCTTCCAAGTGTGCCTCGAAGCTCTTTACAGGTAACGTCCTGGTGAAAGGGTCGGCAAGGTTGTTATCTGATGCTATCTTCACTACTTCCACATCGCCTCGATGTACTATTTCTCTGATCAAATGATATTTTCTCTCTATATGCTTTCCTCTTTTGTGGCTTTTAGGTTCTTTTGAATTTGCCACTGCACCACTATTGTCACAATACAGTGTGAGTGGTTTATCCATGCCTAGAACGACTTCCAGATCACTTAAGAACTTACGGAGCCAAACAGCTTCTTTAGCTGCTTCACAAGCAGCCACATATTCAGCTTCTATAGTCGAATAAGCAATACATGATTGTTTAGTGCTTCTCCAAACTATGGCTCCACCACCAAAAGTAAACACTGATCTAGACGTAGATTTACGTATGTCTTTGTCTGATTGAAAATCAAAATCAATGTATCCAATGGGAATCAAATTCTTACCGGAATATACTAGCTTATAGTTTCTCGTTCTCCTGAGATACTTGAGGATAAGTTTAACCACTACCCAATGATCTAATCCTGGGTTGGATTGATACCAACTGACTATACCCACCGCATAGCAAATGTCAGGTCTTTTACACAACATGGCATACATTAGACTTCCCACTGCAGATGCATAGGGTACTCGTCTTATGCTTTCTTCCTCTTGAGGTGTCTTAGGACACTGCTCTTTTGAAAGATAAACTCCAGGATGTGTAGGTAAATTACCTTTCTTGGAGTTTTGCATTAAAAATTTGATAAGCACCTTATCGATATATGATGCCTGAGACAGCGCCAATAGTTTGTTCTTACGATCTCTTATGAGTTGGATTCCAAGAACATAACTTGCCTCTCCCAAATCTTTCATTTGGAATTGGTTGGTGAGTCATTTCTTTACGTTAGATAATATCCCTACATCATTCCCAATGAGTAGGATATCATCTATATAAAGAACTAAGAAAACCACCTTTTTATCTTTGATGTATTTGTATACACAAGGTTCATCAATATTTTGATCAAAACCATAAGACTTGATCACTTCATCAAATCTTACGTTCCAAGATCTTGAAGCTTGCTTGAGTCCATAGATGGACCTTTGCAACTTGCAAACCTTTTGCTCTTAACCTTTGACTACAAACCCTTCTGGTTGCACCATATAGATGCTTTCCTCAAGATAGCCATTCAAAAAAATAATCGTGACATCCATTTGTCATATCTCATAATCAAGAGATGCAACAATGGATAAAAGAATCCAAATGGACTTAAACATAGCTACGGGCAAAAAAGTTACTTTATAGTTAACTCCCTCCTTTTGGGTATAACCTTTTGCCACAAGCCTAGCTTTGAAAGTCTCAACTTTTCCATCCACTCCTCTTTTCTTCTTGTAAATCCATTTGCACCCTATGGGTTTTATCCCTTTAGTTAGATCTACAAGTTCCTAAACTAAATTGGAGTACATGGACTCCATTTCAAGGTTCATAGCCTCTAGCCATTTCTCCTTCTCAGAATCTTCCATTGCATCACGATATGTCAATAGATCATCCTCACAATTATCATAGATAGCAACATGTGCTTCTCCAATTTCCTTGTAGCGAGCAGGTGGTCTCACAATCCTCCCACTACGTCGAGGTGTTTTGACATTCTGATCTGGAGATGTGGTCTTCTCATTTTGTCCTTTGACAATGGTTGTCGGTTGCGGTCTGATCTGATCAGAAAGTAACTCTTCAAGAACAACTTTTTTACGAGTTTTATAGTTTGTCATATAATCATTCTCAAGAGAAGCAGCATTTGTCGATACAAATACCTTCTTTTCTTATGGACTATAAAGCAAACCTCCCCTCATTCCCTTTGGGTATCCCACAAACAAGCATACTTCAAAATGTGGTTCCATGTTCCCATACTTTCCTTTCAGCACATGTGCTGGACACCCCTATATATGAATATGTCGCATACTAGGTTTGCGACCATTCCATAACTCTAAAGGTGTTTTTGGAATAGACTTAGATGGAACTATGTTTAGAAGATATACTATAGTTTGTAGTGTATATCCCCAAAATAAAGTGGGTAATGATGAGTAGCTGAGCATGAATCTCACCGTATCAAGCAATGTTCGATTTCTTTTCTCTGCAACACTATTTTGTTATGGTGTTCTAGGTGCAATGAGTTGTGATAGAATACCATGTTCTATCATATAGTCCTTGAATTCAGTATCAATGTATTCCCCTCCTCGATCAGATCAAAGAGTTTTCACTGTCTTTCCTAATTGCTTTTCAGCTTCTGCTTGGAATTCTTTAAACTTTCCAAAAGTTTCAGATTTTCTTTGCATTAGGTACATGTATCCATACCTCGAATAATCATCAATGAATGTGACGAAATATTCATAACCACCACGTGCTTGTATATTCAATGGACCGCAGACATCCAAATGTATTAGCTCAAGTGGTTCCTTGGCCCTTTCTCCTTTTGTAGAGAAAAGCCTCTTAGTCATTTTACCTTCAAGACAATATTCACAAACTGGTAGAGAACTAACTTTTAGTTCTTTTAAAGGACTATCCTTTACTAGTCTGTTAATTTTGTCAAGGTTAACATGACCTAATCTAAGGTGCCATAGGTATGTTTCATTATCAAAAGAAACCTTTTGCTTCTTGGGTTTTGGTTGTTCAACTTTGAACATTTCGGTATTGAGTAGTGATTTTTCACTGGGCCTTAAAGTGTAAAGCCTATTTTCCAGATGCGCATCCAAACTATTTCTAGAAATATTAACATAATTATTATTAAAAGAAACATTAAATGTTTGTTCAAACAACCTAGAAACAGAAATCAAATTTCTACGAAAACTAGGAATGTAATAAACATTGTCCAAAATTAAAAACTTATTTCTAAAATAAAGTTTAACGACTCTTACTGCTCTTGCTGAAACAACCTCTCCCGTTCCCACTCTCATCGTTTGTTCCCCGTCAGCAAGCTCCTTTGACTAACTAAGCATCTGCAAAGAAGAACAAACATGGTTAGTTGCTCCTGAATCAATTATCCAAGGTAAAGTATCATCTTCAACTAAACAAGCTTCTAAAATAAGTAAATCTGATTTACTGTTGTTCTTCTTTTCTTTGAGCTCGTGAAGATACTTCTTGCAGTTTCTCTTCCAGTGCCCAACTATGTCGTAGTGGAAACATTTTCCTTTGGGCTTCTTTTGTTTTGAGCTCTTTTTGTTGTTGTAGCTTTTGTTCTTCTTAGGTTGCCCTCCATTTTTAGACTCACCACTTCCTTCAGTCCTCTTCCTCTTCTTATTCTTTCGAGTAGAAGAGAAGGGTTGAGCTTCTGTAACATTTGTCTCACCTTCTTTAGTCTTTTTTTTTCGAAATAGACTCAAAAGTTTGCAGCTCATTAAGCAAGTCAGTCATATTATATTTCATCTTGTTCATAAAATAGTTGCTTTTGAACTGAAGGAACGTAGGGGAGAGAGTTTCCAAAATCATCCCCACCTGTGTGGCTTCACCTATCACCGCCCCGTTCACTTCTTCCTTATGGAGATAGTTAACCATGTTGAGAACATGTTCTCTGACTGAGATCCCTGCCTTCATTTTGGCATTCATTACTACCTTAACGGCTTCATGACGTGCCTTTTTAGAAGGCTTGCCAAACATGTCTTGTAGAGACTGCATTATCTCATAAGCAGTTTTCATGCTTTCGTGCTTCATCCTAAGCACGTCAGACATGCCAGTCAAAAGGAAGCAGCGGGCCCTGTTATTTGCCTCGATCCAATGATCATATGCTTCTCGTACATTACGAAGAGCATTGGCTGCAGACGATGGAGGACATTCCTCTATCAGGACAAACTTGTAATTTTTGCAAATAAGTACAATGTTCATGTTACTCTTCCACTTGACAAAGTTATCTCCGGTTCATTTTTCATTTGAGAGAATAGCGATGATTGGATTAGACATTGTAGCTGTAATAAATAAATAAAATGCCATAAATTAAATGGTTTCATACACATAATAAAAATATGTTTTGGAATAGAAAATGTGATGCATGATGCATATGGAAAAACACAAAAATATTTTACAAATTCCACGATTATTTAATTTTAATAAATAAAGTGCTACCGTAGGGTAGGTCAAATTATTTATGAATTGAATTGAGACATTCTCAATTAATAAATGTATTCAAAATATCTCATATTTTCTATATTTATTAATAACGGTTTATTTTGGTCAAGATATAATTAACAATTTAATTATATCCTTACAAGTATGGCCCACTATTTCAGATTTTAACAGCTTAACTCAAAATGGCCGCCGTATGGTAGGTCAATTTTAAAATACATTATAAAATCCTATCTTTTGGAAGCCAACAAGAGCCAACCTTGTTATTGATTTAAATGGACACCCTCCGTAGGAGGACGAAATCAAAGCGTTGCAAGGCGCCACTTAAATCTCACGGTATTATGCTAATAGTGGAAACCACATGTTATATTATCATATTATCTTCTCCCACTCATTATTTTAGAATGATGTGTTTTATCTTATAAAACATCATATGTTTCATAAGTCTAGTAAATAAAAACAATTTTTAATTACTAAGTTATATTTTGTGTTAATAGAATCTCATTCTATTTACACTTAAATAAATTACCAGATTGTTAAAAAATCTAAATTTATTATGAATTGTCTAAGCTACCCAACATAAACAATTTAAAATTAGATAACTTAGAACTAATATGAATTTTACCAAGTCTTAACTATTAAAACTAAATTTACATTATTCGGTTGATTAATAAAATAAATTAAGATTCTATAAAACCAACCTAATTAATTTAATCTTATTAAATTAATTCTAACACATATTAAATCATTTTATAAACACCTTTATAAAAAAAAAATTATATGCAAGTGTATGCATGTCATGTTACAATAATTATAAGTGGACACTTTTTTAGATGACATATTATAATCCATAAACATGTTATCACAATCATTACATGAAGATAAAACATGAAAATAAACAATAAATTTTTGATCGGGTTTTTTTGAATAATTAAAATTACAATCCAAAAAAAATAAATAAAAATTATATGGGTCTTCTTGTAATAACGTAAGTCCCAGCTTTATTGTTGTAGTCTTGATCGAATGATTTACTGTATAAAACACTGCTAGGTTATCTTTTGAATTTGATAAGTTCTCAATTGGGCCACCAAAGAACTTCATCTTCTTCACCACTCCACGTGCAACCACTTTGTTTTTTTTAATATTTACTGATATAAAACCATGGCCGCTGAGTACGCCGTGTGCAATGCAAACTTCAGACGTGCAACCTTTTTTTTTTTTAATAAATGCACGTCATGCGTGCAATCTATTTTTATTGAAAGTCTTTTGCACATAAATGAGCATTAATCGCTGTTAGTGTAGACGTGTACGTGTAACTTTTTCCTTCTTTTTCTTTCTTTTTTTTTTTTTTAATTAAAGAAAGAAGCCCATGTGCTGGTGCTGGTGCTGGTGCATTTAGTATCCATATATGATGATAATCATCTTTGTTGTGACATGGCATACGCGTGAAAAAGATTGCACAGTGCAATTCTTTGAAGCCCACGGATTGTTCCATGCACAGGTGTATTATTGTGAAGTTCAACTTTTGAACTTTCAGAGGCATTAAATGTATAGGACAAACTAGTGAGCCCAGGCGCAGCTGGTGAAGGAAAGGAGGAGAAAAAAAATAGAAAAAAGGAAAAGAAAAATAATAACAATGAATAATAAATTACAAAAGTCTGTGCTCTTTTATAAGCTGACAATCTAAACAAACTAAAAATAAAATTAACAATTTAAAAAAATCATATAATTAACGACTAAAAATATATTTATAAAATAACTATTTATCATATAAATAAAAATCACAAAAATACAAAATACCTATAAACATACGTAAAAAAACATGATATTATCAAAATAAAATCATGTTAATTAAAATTATATATGCTATAACCTGCTTTGATGTCATTTGTTGGAATAAAATATAAAACGCAGGGGAAGGAACGGATCGTTAGCAAACTAAAATTTTTTGAAAACTTTGTTCATCGGAATAGATATATGATTTTAATTAATAATTGAAAGCTTTAGGAATTTTACTAACCTTTTTGAAGACTATCAGGATATTTTAGTTTTCCTCTTTGACACCACAATCTTCCAAGCCAAGCCTACACAATAATGAAAAGAAGAGTGGGTTTCAAACAGCAAGAATGAATTAACCTCACACTTTTTTGAATCTATTATGTACTCAACACATGAGATAACAGACTTTTTTTCACAGAAGAACTCTTAGTTTTTCTCTATGTGAAAGTTACGTGAATGATATATCTTATGAAATAACTATTATCTCTGTTTTTTTATATATGAGCAGTTAATTATTTTTAATTAATTTTAAATTTAAAATAACCACCATATCAAAAATATAAGAAAGGGATATACTCTACATTCTATTCCTTACCCATTTTTCTAAATGAATCACGTTTTTTTTAATATATACAAATGTATATATATATATATATATATATATAAAAGTATGTTTACGTTCACGTAAACGTAAACGATTCTCTTTATTATTATTTTTTTAAAGCGTAAAGAACGCATACGTTCTTCTAATTAATATATATATATAAAATAAAATCTTATATATATATATATAATATTTGGTTCAAAATCAAATATATATATCTAAATTTAAAAATAAATCATATTTATTTAAAATTAGATTTTTAAATTAATCAATTATTTAATTTTGTGTCCAAATAGGAAAATACAAAAAGTGGTCCCACCACACATATGTCACACACAAAATTAAAATTATCTTCAAATAATCTCATTATTTAAATATTATTAATTAATTAATTTAAAAAATATATTTAACCAATCTTATTAGTTAAATACAATCAATTAATTAATTAACTAATGCGCAGTTAAATGTGACAACATTTATCATATTACATTATATGTCACAGAAAACATTTTTCTGTGTCACATTAATAATTTATGTGTGAAATAATTAATTCAGAATTCAATAATTTGAAATTAAATATGTATAATTTATTCTATGCATTAAATCCAATATAGTGTCATAGAGGTGGCATTGGGGACCTATGGACCTATAACCCAAGCTCCAGTAAATTTGACAATTAATCAAACTCTTTAATTAATGTGCTAAATTTATTAGTTTCAGTGTTATTCCACTATAAACCTGAAACTGAACTCTTGAGATTATAGTAAAATTACTCAAAGAAAATTAACGAGTAGTTCATTGATATAATCATTACATATAAGTCAGTCCTCTATAAATAGTTCATAATAAAAGCTATGTTCAATTTCCGTTTACCTCTCTTATTATGTCTATATCCTTGAGTTCCAATAATTCTCTAATAAACAGTTAATTCACAATCTTATCATGAACGAGCGTTATACTGTTCAAACTTTGAATTATCACTCAAGAGAACTATTTTTCTAACTTCTATAAAAAATGAATGGATTCCACATCCGTATAATATTATTCTCAGCTATTTATTACATTATGTTTCTAAGATGCTAAGTTATGATATATACTTAGACAAATCTTACCATGCAAGTCAAAAAATATAATGTCATAAATAGGAGTCTAATAAATACTTAGGATTAAGATTGTCAAATATATGATCATCATAGTGATAATTTTGAATACTTTATTTGTAACGGATGATTTTAGAGATTCATAATTTATCTAATCCCATCATATATAATCTCATTATATAAAGTACCTCCAATCTAATGTCTCTACATTAATAGTCCGGATAATGACTATTTCATTCTAAATGAGATTGGATCGTACTTGTAATATTTAATTAAAGATCCTAAACTTTAATTGATTATTACGGACTATTTAAATTATTATCCATAAATTTTATCCCTAAGCATATAACACTTATATGCTAAATTTATAGTCACATAAATAATCGTAGAATTTTCTTAATATTTGTAAAAGTATTCTTAATACATATTAACAACTAAAATAATTATAAATGTCACTTTATTTATTTATTATCAATTTGTACAATGTTATAACTTTTAAAACATCAAACTTAACAGGGTATTGCAGTTATGTTGGATGAGATTATTAGTTACGTGCATTCCTTGCAAAATCAGGTCAAGGTTTGTAATATTTCTTCTTCTTTCCCTCCTAATTTTTTTTTCTGGAATAAAAAATAAGAATATTTCAAAACAATAAGCAATTCTTTTTTTTTTTTTTTCCATTTGTGGATTTAGTTTCTTTCGATGAGGCTGACTGCAGCCAGTGCTTTTTATGACTTCAACTCTGAGACGGACGCCATAGAAAGAATGCAAGTGCTTGTTCCTTTTAAATTTCATTAGACTAAATTATTGAGTTAAAAATCCAAACTTTTTGTAACATAATTTGCTTATGTCAACGTCCACTTATCTCAAGATGAAAAGTTGGTTACTAGTTTAGGACAGAAAATATCAATAAAACGAGTCATACAATATTTACAACTTTTACGAATTAAAATAATATATACATGACAACTTTTAAGCCTTGCAATCCCGAGAAAATTTGTACCTCCTTTCGAAAAAATTAAAAAATATATATATACCTAACGGAATAATTAATGGGGCCATTGAGGACAAGGGAAGAGGAAGGTTTTTTGAAATTTTAGTATTACTCTTAATTTTGTATAAGATTTTACTTACGCCCACACTAATTTAATTGTATGCTCACTTTATAAGAAAAATTATAATAGTACCTCTATTTTATAGTTGGAATACAATCATGTCAGTTATTGTAACGTCCCGAAATTTATTTAACATTAATGTAATGTAAATGATGAATTAGTGTGCCATAATTAAAGTTTTAACTTTAATTAGATTATTTGGTTGGATTTTGAATTTTGGTTGTTTTGTTAAACTGATGTATTCAAATGATTTCTCATTTGTTTTAAAATGATGTTTTGAGTTTTAAAACACAACAATTTGTAAAATGTTAAAAATACTCTGTTTTACAAAACCGTGGGCGGCACATGGTTTTCGCACAGTAAAACCGCCCACCGATTTTCTCTATTTATTTCTCTCTTCTCTCTCTCCCTCTTCATTCTCACGGGCTCTCTCTCTCTCTTCCCTCTCTCTCACTCGGCAGCCCCTCTCTCTCTCTCAATCTCTCTAAAAATTTTGGTTTTCATTCGAATCCAAGCTTCGGAACAGCAAGGAGGAAGCTCGGGGACGTGATTCGGCGACCGAGAACGCGGATTGAAGCTTCGATTCGAGGTTAGATTCGAAATTTCTAAACTTTTTTCAAAATTTTCGATTTTGTGTGTTTTTGAAATCTAAGCTTGTTTAAGCTTAGAAAACCGTGGATTTGTGTTAAATGAGCTTAGAACAATTAGAATCTAAGCCTAGATTGAAGAAAAACGGATTGGATTCAAGATTTTTATTTTTCTCCTCTTTTTCTCATTTTCGGATTTTTGAAGATTTTGAGTTCAAATGTTGTTTAAATGATTCCAAACATGTTTTAGAATGTTTTTCTATCAACTATAGTTATTTTTCATGCCTGGGAATTGAGAAAAACAGGTTGGAATTCAGATTTGGATTTTGGGGATCGAGAAACCCGTGGCTGGGATTTCTGGATTTTCCCAGTTCGGCAGGCCGAAGTTCATGTTCGGCAGGCCGGAGTGATGATCGGCAGGCCGGTGTTCTTCCGATCGGCAGGCCGAATCTGGGGACATGTTCGGCAGGCCGAACTTTGCTTCCGGCAGGCCGAAGCAGGGCGTCCGGCAGGCCGACCGAGGCATGGAAAATTTTGTGATTTTTACCCGATTTCATTGTTTTGAACCCTGATTTAAATCCCAACCTTATAGGATGATTTTAATGATACAAATGGCACACTAGGACATCATGAAATGATTTAGTAACATAGGATGTTTCGAACTAGATATTGATTGATTTAGTTGGTATCTAGG
Source organism: Artocarpus heterophyllus (assembly GCA_025403435.1). Classification (NCBI taxonomy): domain Eukaryota; kingdom Viridiplantae; phylum Streptophyta; class Magnoliopsida; order Rosales; family Moraceae; genus Artocarpus; species Artocarpus heterophyllus. The sequence continues at coordinate 6,101,796 of CM046327.1, read as the reverse complement.
ATCGTTCGTGGTTCCGTGGAGCTAACGTATAGCGGACCGGGATTACGGTGTGGGGTACCGGCACGAGTACTGAGGTAGGACTTCTATCCTATTTATTTGGTAGCCTGGTTTTGAAATGATTTGGCTTTGAAAATGATTTCTATCAAAATGTTTTCAACGGTTGTTTGGAAATGGTTTTATCGGTAGTATTTTAATACACCGTGATTATGAAATGAATTTCATAATGAATGTAATTGACAATACTCGGTAATTGGGTTTGAATGATAATGATAACAAACACTAAGGCATGATGCCATATCAGAGATCGGGTCGTGTGACGAACGACCTTGGGGGCAGGTCCCGAAACCCAGCTGGGCCACTACGGTGGTGATATCATGGTTTGCCTAGGTAAAAAGTAAATTGGTGTTTTGATTTGAAGAGTAGACTGTTCTGTGTCAGAACGGTTCTACTCAATTTATTTATTTATTTATTTATCTAACGTTTTATTTCTGTATACTCCTGATAATGTTTTGTTTCTTTGCATCAAATTATTTTATAAAACCTAGTCCTACTGAGCCTTTCGCTCACGTTTTATTGTTTTAAATTCCCCCCCCTTCTAGGTGGTTTTCCATATAGGTTTGGAGGAGAATCTTCAGACCGGACTCAGGAGCAATAGGAGAATTTGTTTACATTCTGTATTTATTAATCAAGGCATGTAAGACTTAACTTTATTTGTACTTGGACTGTAATTGTATTTGTGATATTGTCAGATCCATGTGTGTGCACAAGTTGTGGGTTGTGGAACCCATATTCGCGGTTTTTATTCAATTATTGTTATTTGTTTAATGATTTTAAATTCTTTATCAAATGTGGTGGAAAAAATCTCTTTATTTCTTGCTTAATTGGATTTTTAAACCCTTAATTTCAATTAAACTCTCCTTTAATTAACCTAAATATTCCGCCACGTCACCTCCTGTACTCCGGGGCGTGACAGAATGGTATCAGAGCTCAAGGTTTTGAACCTTGGGAATTGTGCACACATAGGTTTGACAATGAAATACCTCTGACAGTCCAAATTTTGTTTTCAGAAGTGAGAGAATGGCACCTAGACGTCATTCGACAGCTGACGCGGAGTTCGGAAATGATGAGGGCCTGATGAGGTCTATGATTGCGGCTTTCCGGCAGATGGCAGCCAGGACTAGACCGGAAGACTCCAGTGTTGGTAGTCGGCATGCCTTCTTTAAGGAATTTCGGCGAGCGTCTATTCCGACTTTTGATGGCAATGGGGATCCGCAGTTAGCAGAGTATTGGTTGGATTCGATTTTGAAGCATCTTGATACCCTTGGTGTGCCTGAGGAGTATCGTGTGGAGTTTGCGGCGTATAAGCTCGAGGGTGGCGCTAACACCTGGTGGAAACAAACTAAGCGTCTGGAGCGCGGTGGCGATATCGGTTGGGACAAGTTCGAGGAACTGTTCTATGATCGGTATTTTCCGCAGGGATATAGAGACCAGAAAGCAGCTGAGTTTTATAGATTGCAGCAGGGTGATATGTCAGTTCGGGAGTATGAGGCAAGGTTTAACGAGTTGGCTAGGTTTGCTCCATCAGCTGTGGCATCGGAGCGTGAGAAATGCATCAAGTTCCAGGAGGGACTCAAGGCTCCTATTCGGCGGCAGTTGGTTGCTCTACGGCTTAGGAGTTTCGGAGAGCTTGTGTCGTCGGCGATCTCCGTGGAGAATGATTACGTGCAGTATTGTGAAGATCGAGCCAAGGCTTCAGGAGGACCGCAGAGGAGTGGCAGGAAGAGCACCAGTAGTCGTCCAGCTCCGGGGAAAGGCAAGCAAGGCGGTGCGACCAGTGGCAGTAGCAGTTCGTCTGGCAGCGGGCGCAGCAATCCCTACAGCTTCCATTGTCATTTCTGTCAGCAGCCCGGACACATCAAGAGGAATTGCCCGATCAGGAGTGCTCGTCTTGGATCGCAGACCGGGGAGGATGCCAGTCGTTCATCTCAGCCTCAGCCTCAGACCCTACCTCCGCCTCCGCAGTACCCGCAGTTGCAGTATCCGCAGTTTTCTCCTCAGCAATTCACATATCCGGCACGGGGACAGCAGCCGCAGTATTTCCAGCGCAGTGTTCCTCAGTATAGAGCTCCGAGTGCAGGTAGTGTGCAGTTGTCTCCATCTCAGCAGCATCGGCCGAGTAATGCAGGACCCAGCAATGTCGGTAGAGGAAAAGGGAAGGCGCCAGTGCAGGTTCATGCGATGGCATCTGGAGGGTCAGATTCTCAGACTGGTAACGCAGTTGTTGATGGTATGATCTTGGTTTCCAGATCTCTAGCACGCGTTCTATTTGATACCGGTGCATCTCATTCTCTCATTTCGAGTTCTTTTGTACATGCCTTGGGATTAGAGATAGAAGAGTTTAATGAACCCCTAGCTATAATTTCTCCCTTGGGGCGGGTGTGTGTAAATCATATGTGTAAATCTTGTAAAATAAAGATTGGGGATGAGATTTTGAAAAGTGATTTGATTATACTCCCCATGAGTTCCTATGATGTGATTCTAGGAATGGACTGGTTGTCCAGGTATAGTGCAGTTGTGGACTGCCAACTTAGAAAAGTGACCCTAGTGTCTGATAGGGGGACGGTAATCACTTACCAGGGTGGTGGTGATTGGCTAATGAGTGAGCGTCTCATGAAGTCATGTCTAGGAGGGCGAAGGAATCTAGATTGTTTTGCTTTTCTTGCCAATCTAGATTGCGAGCCCTATGTTTCGAGTAGTAGTGTAGCGATTCCGGTGGTTGGTGAGTTCGAGGATGTTTTCCCCGACGAGTTGCCAGGATTGCCACCGTATCGGGAAATTGAGTTTGGTATCGAGTTGTTTCCAGGGACATCACCGATTTCTATGGCACCTTATCGGATGGCGCCGGCAGAAATGAAGGAATTGAGGAAGCAACTTCAGGAGCTTGCTGATAAAGGATATATTCGGAATAGCACATCTCCGTGGGGAGCACCAGTTTTGTTCGCTAAGAAGCACGATGGGACTCTCAGGTTATGTGTGGATTATCGGCAGCTGAATCGTGTTACGGTGAAGAACAAGTATCCTTTGCCTAGGATTGATGAGCTATTTGATCAGTTGGGAGGTTCGCGATACTTCTCGAAGATTGATTTGCGGTCAGGTTATCATCAGCTCAGAATCAAGGAAGAGGATATTCCCAAGACAGCTTTTAGGACTCGGTATGGGCACTTCGAGTTTCTGGTTATGTCTTTCGGGTTGACGAATGCTCCAGCAGCTTTTATGGATTTGATGAACAGGATATTCAGGCCATATCTGGATCAGTTTGTGATCGTGTTCATCGATGATATTCTTGTGTATTCTAAGACATGGGAGGAGCATGAGCAGCATCTTCGGATCGTGCTTCAGACTTTGCGGGAGCACCAGTTGTATGCTAAGAGAGAAAAATGTGAGTTCTGGTTGACTGAGGTCAAATTTCTGGGTCATGTCATCTCGGAGCATGGTATTTCAGTGGATCCGTCCAAGATTGAAGCTATATTGGAGTGGGAACGACCAAGGAATGTAGCGGAGATTCGCAGCTTCTTAGGTCTTGCTGGATATTACAGGAAATTTGTAAAGGACTTTTCGAAGATTGCAGCTCCGTTGACGAGGTTGACCAAGAAAAATGTCAGGTTTGAGTGGGATGAAGACTGTGAGTCTGCTTTTCAGGAATTGAAGAACCGGTTGACTTCAGCTCCAGTGTTGATTATTCCGAGCAGTGACGAGCCGTATGAGGTTTATGCTGATGCTTCAGGGCGCGGACTTGGATGCGTGTTGATGCAGCATGGACGTGTGGTTGCGTACGGATCGAGACAGCTACGACCTCACGAGCGGAATTATCCTACTCACGATTTAGAGCTTGCAGCGGTGATCTACGCGCTGAAGATTTGGAGATGTTATTTGTATGGAGCGTCGTTTCAGGTCTTCTCCGATCACAAGAGTTTGAGGCATTTGTTCACTCAGAGGGATCTCAACTTGAGGCAGCGCAGATGGGTGGAGTACATGGAGGATTATGATTTCGCGTTGCAGTATCATCCCGGGAAAGCTAATGTGGTCGCGGACGCGCTTAGCAGAAAGTCTTCAGGGATTCTCGCTTGTTTGATTTTTGAGGACTGGAGCAGGGATGCGACAGTGAGTGAGTATCGGCTACAGTATCATGACGACGGTGATCGAGTTTTGTTATATCACGTGAAAGCGACTCCAGCTCTTGTTCGGATGGTGAAGCAAGGTCAGTGGCAGGATCGACATTTGCAGGGGATTTGGTCGCGGATTCAGAACGGGGAGCAGTTTGAAGAATGGAGCGTGCATGCAGATGGATCGTTGTACTTCCGGGAGCGTCTTGCAGTTCCAGTTATCGCCGAGGTGACGAAAGCCGTTCTAGATGAAGCTCATAGGTCTCAGTTCGCTATTCATCCAGGGAGCACCAAGATGTATCGTGATTTGAAGAGGCACTATTGGTGGAGAGGCATGAAGAAAGATGTTCGCGAGTACGTGGCCAAGTGTTCGACGTGTCTTCAGGTGAAAGCCGAGCATCAGAAGCCTGCAGGTCAGCTTCAGCCGCTTCCTATTCCAGGGTGGAAATGGGAGCATGTGACGATGGATTTTCTCACAGGTTTGCCGAGGACGGAGCAGCGGCATGATGCAGTTTGGGTTGTGGTCGACAGGTTGACGAAATCGGCGCATTTCATTCCGTTTAGGTCGACGTGTTCCAGGAAGACTCTCGGGGAGTTGTATATGCAAAACATTGTGAGGTTGCATGGAGTTCCTTTGTCCATCACCTCTGATCGAGATACCAGGTTTAATGCTAAGTACTGGAGGAGTTTTCAGGAGGCTTTGGGTACGGATTTGAACTTCAGTACGGCGTTTCATCCTCAGACTGATGGGCAGTCTGAGCGGGTTATTCAGGTTCTCGAGGATATGTTGCGTGCTTGTGCGTTGGACTTCGGCGGGAATTGGAAGCAACATTTGCATTTGGCGGAGTTCGCGTACAACAACAGTTATCAGGCGAGTATCGGTATGGCACCATTTGAGGCATTGTATGGGCGACCGTGTCGATCACCTGTGTGTTGGGCCGAGCCGGAAGATAGAGTTATTCTTGGGCCGGATGAGATTCATGACAGCAACGAGAAAGTCGCGGTGATTCGAGATCGGTTGAGGGCAGCTCAGAGTCGGCAGAAGAGCTACGCGGATAGGAGACGTAGACCCTTAGAGTTCGCGGTTGGAGATTTTGTTCTCTTGAGGATGTCACCTCGTAAGGGAACTATGCGGTTCGGGGTGAGTGGGAAGCTCGCGCCGAGGTATATTGGGCCGTTCGAGGTCACTCAGCGTGTTGGCGTGGTCGCTTATCGGCTTGATCTTTCGCCCGAACTTTCTCATGTGCATGATGTGTTTCATGTGTCGATGCTTAGGAAGTGTCCACCTGAGCAGGATAAGATAGTTTCGTTTCGCGATGTGCAGGTTCAGGAGGATACGACGTACGAAGAAGTGCCGATTCAGATCATCGACCGGAAAGTGATTAGCTTGCGTCGTCGTGAGATACCGTTGGTAAAGGTCGTGTGGCAGCACCACGGGGTTGATGAAGCCACTTGGGAACTAGAATCGAATATGCGGGAATTGTATCCGCATTTGTTTTGTTTCTGAAATGAGTTGTGAATTTCGAGGACGAAATTTCTTTTAGGGGTGGAGAGCTGTAACGTCCCGAAATTTATTTAACATTAATGTAATGTAAATGATGAATTAGTGTGCCATAATTAAAGTTTTAACTTTAATTAGATTATTTGGCTGGATTTTGAATTTTGGTTGTTTTGTTAAACTGATGTATTCAAATGATTTCTCATTTGTTTTAAAATGATGTTTTGAGTTTTAAAACACAACAATTTGTAAAATGTTAAAAATACTCTGTTTTACAAAACCGTGGGCGGCACATGGTTTTCGCACAGTAAAACCGCCCACCGATTTTCTCTATTTATTTCTCTCTTCTCTCTCTCCCTCTTCATTCTCACGGGCTCTCTCTCTCTCTTCCCTCTCTCTCACTCGGCAGCCCCTCTCTCTCTCTCAATCTCTCTAAAAATTTTGGTTTTCATTCGAATCCAAGCTTCGGAACAGCAAGGAGGAAGCTCGGGGACGTGATTCGGCGACCGAGAACGCGGATTGAAGCTTCGATTCGAGGTTAGATTCGAAATTTCTAAACTTTTTTCAAAATTTTCGATTTTGTGTGTTTTTGAAATCTAAGTTTGTTTAAGCTTAGAAAACCGTGGATTTGTGTTAAATGAGCTTAGAACAACTAGAATCTAAACCTAGATTGAAGAAAAACGGATTGGATTCAAGATTTTCATTTTTCTCCTCTTTTTCTCATTTTCGGATTTTTGAAGATTTTGAGTTCAAATGTTGTTTAAATGATTCCAAACATGTTTTAGAATGTTTTTCTATCAACTATAGTTATTTTTCATGCCTGGGAATTGAGAAAAACAGGTTGGAAATTCAGATTTGGATTTTGGGGATCGAGAAACCCGTGGCTGGGATTTCTGGATTTTCCTAGTTCGGCAGGCCGAAGTTCATGTTCGGCAGGCCGGAGTGATGATCGGCAGGCCGGTGTTCTTCCGATCGGCAGGCCGAATCTGGGGACATGTTCGGCAGGCCGAACTTTGCTTCCGGCAGGCCGAACTGTACAGTTCGGCAGGCCGAAGCAGGGCGTCCGGCAGGCCGACCGAGGCATGGAAAATTTTGTGATTTTTACCCGATTTCATTGTTTTGAACCCTGATTTAAATCCCAACCTTATAGGATGATTTTAATGATACAAATGGCACACTAGGACATCATGAAATGATTTAGTAACATAGGATGTTTCGAACTAGATATTGATTGATTTAGTTGGTATCTAGGATTGTTCGTGGTTCCGTGGAGCTAACGTATAGCGGACCGGGATTACGGTGTGGGGTACCGGCACGAGTACTGAGGTAGGACTTCTATCCTATTTCTTTGGTAGCCTGGTTTTGAAATGATTTGGCTTTGAAAATGATTTCTATCAAAATGTTTTCAACGGTTGTTTGGAAATGGTTTTATCGGTAGTATTTTAATACACCGTGATTATGAAATGAATTTCATAATGAATGTAATGGACAATACTCGGTAATTGGGTTTGAATGATAATGATAACAAACACTAAGGCATGATGCCATATCAGAGATCGGGTCGTGTGACGAACGACCTTGGGGGCAGGTCCCGAAACCCAGCTGGGCCACTACGGTGGTGATATCATGGTTTGCCTAGGTAAAAAGTAAATTGGTGTTTTGATTTGAAGAGTAGACTGTTCTGTGTCAGAACGGTTCTACTCAATTTATTTATTTATTTATTTATCTAACGTTTTATTTCTGTATACTCCTGATAATGTTTTGTTTCTTTGCATCAAATTATTTTATAAAACCTAGTCCTACTGAGCCTTTCGCTCACGTTTTATTGTTTTAAATTCCCCCCCCTTCTAGGTGGTTTTCCATATAGGTTTGGAGGAGATTCTTCAGACCGGACTCAGGAGCAATAGGAGAATTTGTTTACATTCTGTATTTATTAATCAAGGCATGTAAGACTTAACTTTATTTGTACTTGGACTGTAATTGTATTTGTGATATTGTCAGATCCATGTGTGTGCATAAATTGTGGGTTGTGGAACCCATATTCGCGGTTTTTATTCAATTATTGTTATTTGTTTAATGATTTTAAATTCTTTATCAAATGTGGTGGAAAAAATCTCTTTATTTCTTGCTTAATTGGATTTTTAAACCCTTAATTTCAATTAAACTTTCCTTTAATTAACCTAAATATTCCGCCACGTCACCTCCCGTACTCCGGGGCGTGACAGTTATCTTTAATTTTTTTTATGGCGCTCGTACTTAAAATATTTGAAATGTAATAAGGTGTTTGAAAAGTAGGTTTACAACTAAAATTTTTAAATTTAAAATTATAACATGTGAGTGTTTTATACTATAGCTCACCTTTTTATCACTATAACATGACAAAGCTCAGGTTGAAATTAATTTTGTCAAACACCACGTTAATATTTTGGTGCTCTGCACTTTGGGTGGGTATTGTTATTTCAGACTACGCCATTAAATTTGTTGGCTATCCAGAAATTTTGCCTTGAATTGATCAAGACACCCAAACTAAATGTGTGTATTGTTATGGTACGACGGTCTCTTGTTCTTGTGTGTGTGTTTTTTTTTTTTTTTAATGATATTGAAATTTGAAAGAAAAGGCCATTCAAAAAACTAAAAAAAAAAAAAAAGAGACCAGTCCTGCCCCCTCTTTGAAGCTCACGTGCAAGTCATGTAGAGAAACCCATTTAAAAATTTAACCGTATTTTTAATTGGACTTGCTACTCAACATATTTTAAGCGGGTGATTGGTATAGTGGTGAGAACCATTGGTTAGAATTGTTTTTACTGTAGCATTTGAGAGCTTTATACTATAGCAATTTTTTTCTTTTTATTGTAGCATGTGAGAGCTTTATACTATTTATAACTAAGATAGTTGTTAAAACCATTTCTTGTCAAATAGCACGTAAAGTTTGGGAAGTGAATTGCCAAATACGGTGGATACCAAGCAAAAAAGCCAAAAACGTACAACAAGTCCTTAATTGTAGAAATAAAATAATGAAAAATAATTGTATATCGGTCCTAAATTATTAAGGCAGTCTACCAACTACCAAGGCCTTATGATCCGCCTGCAAAGAAGGCAGGATTAATTCAAATGGTGGAGCAATAGGGATAAATGATAGGCAAACAGATAACAAGCTCAAAGGCGATGAAAAGGACTCAACTGTAAGAGAAAATTACACGGTAAGCTTTATTTAAAAAAAAGGAAAAAGTGTTTAATCATACGATATTTAAAAAAAAAAAATTGTGCCATATCATTTAAACATGTGTGTAATTTTTGAAAAGTAAGTTTTAAAGTAAGCATGTGTGAAAATTCTTTGGAGCTTGGCATTTTTTTGGATGTTTCAGTTAATGATTGAACGGTAAATCTAGTTATGGTTGGCTGCTTTCCTCAAGTTATATCATATCGTTATAAAGTTCAAACGAAAATACTTATAAGTGGAACTTGCTTAAATTTTTTTTATGGGACTATTTAGGTTGTTGATAGTCTTATCTATCATCCTTGGCTGAAGAGCATGCTTTTCTAAAATTGTACATCTGCATCATAATTTGACTTCTAGTCTAATTAAAAAAAACAATAATGATAATTTGCTTCTTATTTTGTCTTAAGATATTATATTACAACTTGGACTTTGTATTAATCAGCAATTAATGACTTCTGATAATTTCCTTTTCTCGTTTTGGTGATGCAGTGGGTTTGGAAGGAGAAGAATGGCTTTGTGTAGGATAATTCAGAATTCAACGATTTTTTTTCCTCTCTAGTTTTACTTTCTACTCAAAATACTACAATGTTAACATTGTCACGACATGAAGTCATTTTCAATATCGAAGGATTGTTACACAGTCAAAAGAATAATTGGCTGTTTTATGCTGAGACAGACCCAACCAAACAATGGCATAGAAGCATCGGATCTAGAACGGCATAGAAGCATCAGATCTGAGATTCTATCTTGTTGCAGATAAAAGGAATGAATGGCGATTAAACTGATTCTCTCTAATTTTTTTCCTTTTTTCCTTTCTTTTAGCTTGGGATGTTATGCCAGCAATCACGGGAATAAATTGATTCTCTTTTTCTCCCCCTTTTTTTTTTTTTTCTTCTTGATAGGTGAGCAACATTAATTTTATCCCTTGGAAAAACTTACTCAGATTGCTTTGAACAATAACAAAAACAATGCAATGGCTTGGCCCCAGAAGCTCTCGAACGTGCAACCATAGAGTTGTTAGAAATACGCTCTAACCAGAGCGAGCTAATTGGCTATATTATTAATAAATTATTATTTCAATTTAACTAAAAAATATTTTAACTTTTATAACACTTCCCCCGTTGGAATGACATAATTACTTGCGAGGATGTTATATATCTTATATTTTCTTTTTTCTATTAAAAAATGAAGATAAGAAAGTTTACATGTTATTTGAAAGAGTAATTTAAACTAATGAGAACTATAAATAGTATAAAACTGTCACAAGTAAAAAAACTACAGTGTAAAGCTTTCATATGCTACAATTCTTAGACCTAAACAGATGGTTTAAACTGCTCCCCTTAACACTCTATTAAACTTTAAGCGTGTATGAAACTTCCGCTAGACTAAATCTAAAGAGATTAACGTAAGAGAAAAGTACAGGTATATGAAAAATTAATAAAATCGTTGTCTCCAGCATTAATCAAATGTTACCGCAAGACCAAGAGAATTTCGGGAAAATTGATGAGATTGCCGAAGAAAATTTACATTTTTTTTTTTGCCGTTGCATACATATTATTACACAGAAATCAAAATCTTAAAAAGAGAAATCTCATGTCCAAATTTTCAGCTAAAATTTACATCGAAAGGGAGCCAGATGAAAAATGAACTCCAAGCAACGCCACTGAATGCTATTAAGATTACAATCCAAAACCGGCACAAATTATAGCCATGGCACAAATAAACTGTGTCGAAATTGCATACGGTGGCCTTTTTATGGCCTCCGAATTAAATGAGAGTAGTAGTTTTCAAATTTTAAAAAAATGGCTGCAGTTTAATCAAGCCATCTCTGTCTCTCTTTCCCGTCTCCCTCCATTCTTTTGTCCCCTCTCTAGTCTCTACCTCACTGCTTGCATATCTGGCACAATGAAGTCAACAATCTCCGGTGTCAGACCTACCCCGCAGAAGAGAAGGGAATTGTTGAAGATAAGCATATAAGTGGCGACACTCCCGATGTGATTTCGAAGTCAGTGTGACGGGGGTAGATCGCCGAAGATCTCTACGAGATCTCACTAGAGGTCCTTGTTGATGATGAACTGTCTGAAATGATTGCAGATGATGGAAAAAAGTTTTCAGAGATCTTGGGACGAAGAAATTCTTAAGGTTTATAAATAATTGCCAACGAAGTTTGGTTTTGACTTTCGGAATTTTCATAAACTTATGGAGTTCATGAATTTTCTTAAGGTTTAGAATCGGCTATTTTACTAATTTTAAAAAATTGAGGTCATTTACTTCGTGAAAGCCCTTGAATCGACTAAATTTGAAAAAAAAAATCTCCAAAATCTAAAGTGAAACAAAAGAGAACAATGAAAAACCATTTTTGTATACATTGAATGAATTGATAAAAGGCAGGCAAGTCCAAAAAGATCTGTCAAAAAGCCTACAGAACTAAAAGCAACTTACAATAAAAATCACTCAAAGTAGTCCTCCAAAAACTTAGTTCACCACATGTGAGCTGCCATCCGGCTCAGTGCTACTAAGTACGGCGTTTTTTTGGGAGTCTGCAGCCGTTATGGGGTTTTCTGGTTGTATCTTCAATGTATACTATTGGATTTTGATCCGTCCGAGAATTAGTATACCACTCTCTCCAGCTCAAGATTGCTTGCTTCTTCTTTTTAAAGAACGTAAACCCTTTCACCTTCACCACAACTGACTTCAACCCAAGATTTCTAGACATTCTTCCAACATGTTCTGCAACAGCCTCACCAGAATATCGAGTCGGTTTTGATCCTTTCAGTCCTGGCACTGATTGATCCCAACGAAGCACCGAACTTTTTGTTCCCCTTTGAATCCGTCACGGTAACAAAACTATTGTTACGCATCAGCTTTATGTGGACAAAATCAGCATTTCTCTCAATGCTATATCAAGGATGTCCCATGGCGTTCCTATCTCCTGCCTCAATAATATCCCTTACGAAATTCATGGGATTCCCTCCTCCGCTCAGAAAATCTTTCCGAGCATCAGAATGCATGGATGAAAGGAAACTCAAAGCATATGGAGCAATGGCAGTCCCCTTGAAATGCATAATACAGGAACTCAACCCGGAGCTTCCATACAGTCCCGCTACATGGTGTAAAATCTTTCCCCTCAGAAGGTTAGCGAAGGATTTAGAACCGTCTTGGGAACTCGCTTGAGGACCTGTAATACCAAGGATGTAACAAACAATTATCTAATAGGTAACACGACTACAAGTTGACTTCCATTACAACTTCAAATGGTGTAATCCATCAAACTAATTTCATAAAATCCCTTGCATAATAACTTTCAGTGAAGTTATCTCCAAAATCTTCTATGTTTGTCAAACACCTAGTTCCTTGTTATGGGAGGAATATTGGATATTCGGGGTGAAAGTAAGAAAAAGCAAACAACTACCACCATATATCACTGTGGTTAAGACTTGCATATAAAGCATTTTATGTTTTCTCAAGGAATCAAAAGACCACTTAAACCATTTAAGAAAATTAAAAATATGCAAAGTCCATATTGTGCAAGTATCCAAATTCTCATGCAGAGCTAGAGTCCAACAATCATACCTTCAGAACATTTTCCTAATTGACTGAAAAGATTATTCAAATATTTCCAACTTCTCATGTGTTAATCCACCATGGAACCAATCATTATTCGGCAAATTAATCATAACATGGAGATACAAACCCAAATCTGACCAAACAATACCAGACCAAAAAGAGAATTTTTTTTTTAATTTTAAAAAAAGGCCATTTTGTTAGTACAATGCATAATTCCTCTATAAATCGACTAACAAATACAATCGAATTTCAAAATGGTGCTCAAATTAAAACTTATAAACTTCAATTAAGAGCAAAATTTCCTCGACGATTCATGTCGACCAAAATACGAACTTTTTTTTTTTTTTGGCTGCTCTGTAAAGAAGTCTTATCATGTTTCCCCGAAAGAGCAGAGAAAGACCTTGCAGCAACGAGATGACTATGGTCTCGAGCAACGAGAAAGACTAGAGACGAAGAACGACGAGCATGGCGGATAGAAGAAAGTGAAGAATACATCCTTCAATTCTCAATCTTGTTAGGGTTTTCGGGGCTGTGATAGAAGATTGCAAGGAGACACAAATCAACTAAAACTAATAATTTTTTTAAGATAAACCCCTCTCCTCCACCTCTCTCTCTCTCTAACTTGTTATCAAATTTGTCAGGTCTAATTGCTAAATAGATTCGAATTAATGATTTGATTTAAATTAGTGTAATTTAAATTATGATTTGATTAATAATTTAAATTATTATTTGAATTGATGTTTAGGGCCGGTTTGTTTTGTATATTCTTTAGACTCAATAGACTCAAATTTGGATTCAAGTATCAAGAATTTTTTAGATACGTATTTGTTTCTCTCAAAATCTGAATCCTTTGACTATCAAAAATTCAAGTTTTCATATAGTAAAAGTTGAAATTTTCTCTCCTAAAAAAAATCATAACTTTTTCATTTGATATTCAAATAAGATGATTCTTTTTTCATTGTTTTCTTAGTGAAAAGAGGAATAAATTAATATTTATATAGCATATTTTTTAATATCATTAATATTAAGATTTTATTAGATTTGTTAATAAATTAAAAACTATTTTTACTATCTCTCCAAATACAAATTTCAATTTTATTTCATACTCAGATTAAAACTTAAATACATATCTAAATGTCAATTCGGATAACAATTCAAATCATTAACTGAAATTCAAATTCAAATCACATTACTCAAATCAATAAACAAACAAATTAAATCATGTTATAAGTTTATAGTACAATGGTTTTGCATTAATTTAAACATAAAATGGGTTAAGCATAAAAATGTCATAATGCACACTTTTGGCCAAGGAGCATGATGTATTAATAGAAATATGATTAAACGTAGAGTTCAAATGTCCAATCATCTCAACAAACAAACATATCCATACATTCTTGTTGCAAATTACAAAATATCAAATACATAACAATTTTACAACTTTTTGGACAAATCAAGTTTTTTAATGAATCACTAACATTTCCAAACTTTAAATATCATTGAGGGAAGTATATTATCTTTTAAAAACAACCCAATACATAAGAATCAAGCATTGTGCAAGCTTGATTTTCCACTTAACCTAATTCTACATTTTCTTTCCATAAATTCAAAATAACATTCTAACTAACTCCTACTTATTTTTAAGCATTCAAAATCCCTTAATAAACACGTAGGATCAATGCTTAACCAGCTTAGTTTGAGCTCAAATCTGTCCTAGCTTCCTTTCTCTACATCTATAATCATATATAGTAGAAAATAACTTTATTTTAACATAAGAAATATAAATATAGATGTTACTTTGTAGGGCTTAAGTTACAGCTCTATTGGAAGTCAAAACACTTGATTTTCAAGCTCAAAATAGCAAGGACTTGGCCTGGTTTGTGTAACTCAAATTTCTATGGCCTTGTTTAAGTTTTTGTGAGCTTTAGGGACTGAAAAATGGAGAGAAAGAAGTGGAAAAAGGCCTATTCAAATTTGAGGCTACTAAGGAAGATAAGAAGCAAAAATAAAGTTTTCTAGTGCATTTGACTTAGTCAAAAGGAGGTGGGTTGAAGGAGAAGGTAGGAAAAGCTTGGGTTTTTACCTTGAAAATTCTTCAATCTTCTTCTCCTTTGCTTAAACTTGCCTTAATGCATGATTTGGAACTTGGAATTCATCAAACTTTTGAGAAAGAATTCTTAGGAGGGGGACGGTTTTCTTGGGAGAAATATGAAGCATATATTTTTTATCTTCCTTCCTTCCTTTCTTTCTTTCTTTCTTTCTTTCTTTCTTTTCTTTCTTTCTTTTCTTTCCTTCTTTCATGTTTCTTTTTCCTTGCACGTTGGAGACCTTTCCAAATGGTCTCTCATACCATTAATGTATCACTAATTTGAATCCATTTACTAAACGGACCCTTAAATTTTTGATACCCAAATGATTCAAGTTTTGGAGGAAACGAGAACTCCGAAAACAAATATTGAGAGAAAGAGAATTTATCCAAAAAAAATTTAATAAATATGTCGTGATAGAAACCATTGTTCAATAATAATTATATTAAGACATGTTTTGGTACACTATATTGTATTGCATTGCATTGCATTGTATTGTATTGTATTATATATAAAAAATACAATATAATACAATACAGTATACCAAATAAGCCCTATTGAAAAAAATAAAGAGAATGTGTACATTTTCTTAAAACTAATTATAGTAAATGTCAGGTTTTGAAAATCTTTATAGGAAATGTCAAATTTATGATTTAAATAATTTCTACCCTTTGTTTATAATGCAAGTAATTCTTATTTATACAATAAATGAATTTATGGTGTAAATAATATATTCACCTCCTTATTTATAATATAAATATTTCTTATTTACATAGTAAATAAGTTGTTTACATTGTAAATCTGGCACTTACTACAAATATTTTTAAAACCTGATTTTTACTTCATAAAAGTTTAAAAAATCTGACATTTCTATCGTTTTCCCAAAAATAAAAGTTCCTTCTCTTCTTTAAATGTAAATAATGCCTTCTTCATCAAGCCTTATTACAAGTATTCATCCATCTTAATTCATATTATTTAGTAAAATACAATAATTAATATTTTATAAATTTCTTTCTTTTCAGGTGAAGTATATATTTATTTTATTTATAGAGTCCAAACATACATTTTATGAGGACTAAAGAATTATAAGGGCAAAGAATGGTGCCTGACCAATGTCCAAAATCCACAACTAACTCAACAATTTAGACATAAAACAATACAAATGAAAAACAATTAACAACATAGATCCAATTATCGACCAAGTCAAAATATTCGTGTTCACAATTTGAATATTACAAATTCAATCGTTTTGATATTCACTCCACATAGCCCCAGCTATTATTAGCTCTCTCAAAATTTCTCCTCTATATTCTTGAACATTATTAGTTGTTATTTCACAAAATAAATAATAAAGGCATTAATCTGGCATAACATTGATTGCACAAGGCAAGAGATAAAAATTGCAAATTGAGCATTCATATCGTTCTCAACTATGCATGCTCTAAACCTCTTGATTGAACATAAAATTTTCCAACACTAGCATTACTAAAAATAATAATGATGATGATGATGATAAAGTTTTATCTTTCTACAAAAGGTTGCTAACATATACTCAGATAAGTTAAGTTTTGAGGTTCAAACCTGGTGAACAAACTAAGAAAGTGAAATTGACCTTTGTGAAATTGACCTACAAGCCTTACGTGAAGAAACTGCAGCCAGATAGTGAGCAATATGGTATTTTGTTAACTCTAACTTCAAAAAATAACAAAAAACATAAAAGCTTTATGGAGGTCTAATTTAACAAATTGAATTGGCTGATACATGGCTTAAAAATTGCTTATCTAATGAGTTACCAAAGTAGCATAAGTAATGAATGTTAGACCCTAATTGGCCCACATGGAGCATTCAAAATCAACGCTAACTGCGGTGCGGTTATTGATAGTTAACTGTCCTCAATCGGTTATAACCGTGTGATGGTCACGATTATAAAAGTGTGTCCCATTTTTGGTCCCTGAACACACGACGAAAAAACAAAAGAAAACCACACTATCTAGAGATGATTTTGTCAGTGTTTAGAAGTCCAAAAACACAATGTGGAAACATCGTTGGTGTCAGGCTGGAATTGCAAATTACTCAACAACAGCGGGAGGTAATGTTCAGTTTGATTCGCTTCCATTTCTTTGATTTTTATGTTGTTATAAATGGTAGAAACAACCAACATTTGATATCCGAGCCACTAGAACACCTCTACCTTGCATATGATGATGTGTTAGAATTGCTCTATTTTGCAAAGTTTATGTAAAACTTTTTGGGTGATTTCGGGTTTTTAATTTGGAGTTTTTAATCAAACTAAGGTTGGAAATCATTGGGTAATTGGATTTCTAACAATTTTGTGATTTAAGACGTTGAATTTGATACTCGTAAGGTAAAAATTTCGGCAGGTCTAAAAACGGGTCGTCAAATGGGCCAAACAGGTCACAACGACCCAATTTCGCATGAAGAAGACGATGTAAACGACGTCGTTTGGCACTCTGCCTAGCCAAACGATATGTTGTTTGCTTGTGGGAGACTCGCCCTTCCTTGTTCAAAACAACAAGTCATTTTATGGAGGGCAAAATTCAGCCAAAAAAACATTTAATTTGCAATAATTTCATGGGAAATTAATTTTGCTCATTATGTGCTAAGTATTTATTTTTATGTGCATAATTTGTTGATGTTATTATGTACATAATTTTTAGAAATGTGTTTTAATGCATAAATTATGGAATTAATTATGCATGTTATTTAGAAATTAGTTCTATGTTGATGAATGTTTTATGGGAATTATGTTATACATAATTGATGTGCTAATTTATTCCTATATGTATAATTTTGTGTTTTATTATACATATTATTGAGTTAAGTTGTTTAGCACAAATTTAGATTTTGTTCATAATTTTTTATATTGCCTATGGAATATGCAATTTTACATGAATAATTTTTATGAACAAAATTAAATGTCTTAGTGATCCATATGATTTTGAATAATTAGAGCTTAGCCACAACATCTCTAATTATAAAAAAACTATATATTAATTAGTTTAGGATCACATTTGGTTAAAGGAAATTTATTGCAATTAGGTGTACTCAATATAATAAACTTTATCTCACAGGAATTTTTATTTTATTAGTATGACTAATTGGGATAAAATATCAGATTATATTTTCTAATTACCCACAGGAATTAGAAAAGGGAAAATAATTTGATAGTTTTATTATACAGTCAAATGAATCTAATTGAATTAGAACTTTAGCCCATAGACAAGTTTTATGTCGCTAGATTCATGATTTTATGCATGATTTACATTGGTAAAGTATGATTTATGTCTATTAGTCTCAATATTTTGGATCATAAGCATGTTTGTTTTAATTATGCAGTGATACAGCCTATGAATTTCTCTTATGTTCGATGTGATATCCTTGAACTGAACGGGGATAACTATAAGGTCTGGAAGGAGAGAATTCTCCTTTACTTAGGGTGGATGGACATTGATTATGCTATAAGGAAAGATGAGCTAGCCCATAATTACTGCAAACAGCACTCAAGAAGAGATTACTCTTTATGAACGTTGGGAGCGATCTAATCGCCTTAGTGTCATGTTCATAAAGACGAAGATCTCTACTAGCATACGTGGTTCTGTCGAATAGTATGACAACGTTCGGGTAGTACTGAAGGCCATTGATGAGCAGTTTGAAACTTTAGATAAGGCATTTGCCAGCACCTTAATCATGAAGTTCTCATCCTTAAGGCTCTCCAATGTGAGAGGTGTGCATGAGCACATCTTGGAGATAAGGGACATAGCAGCTCAACTTAAGAATTTTGAGGTGAATATGTCTGAGTCTTTTCTAGTGCACTATATTCTGAACACCTTTTCAAAGCCATATGGGCCCTTTAAAATTTCTTACAACACATATAAAGACAAATGGTTAATCAATGAACTACTGACCATGTGTACTCAAGAAGAAGGGCGGCTTATGATGGAAATGGGTGAAACTGCATTGACAACGACCAAAGGAAAGAATCAGAATTAGGACCAGAATCAAGCCAAGGATTTGGGGAAAGGTAAAATACCTTCCAAAGCTGTCATTAAAAAGGAATCCAATTGTTTCTTCTGTAAAAGGAAGGGACACATGAAGAAGGATTACGAAAAATTTTAGATGAGGAAAGGTAATCAAGTCTCATTTGTTTGTTATGAATCTAATATAGTTGATGTTGTTTATAACACATGGTGGATTGATTCCGGATCTAAATTCTATATTATGAATACCTTGCAAGGTATGCGAAACCTACGAAAGCCAGTGGGAAGTGAGCTAAGCATCTCTTTGGAAAACAAGATGCGTTCACATATGGAAGCTATAGGAACATGCACTTTAGTTTTAGGCAGTGGTTTTACTTTAGAATTGGATAAGACATTTTATGTTCCAAACTTTTTTAGGAACTTAATTTCTGTATCAAGTCTTGTACCTTTGGGATATTCCTTTACCTTTTCAGAAAAATCCTTTAGTTTATTTTATAAATCCGATCTTGTTGGGAATGGTATCTTGTTTGATGGTCTTTTCTCAATTAATTTGCAAAATGAACCAACTTATACTGCTATGCATGTTCAATCTGGCACTAAACGTTGTGTTATAAATGAGGATTCCTCTATGTTGTGGCATTGGAGATTGGGACATATCTCCATTGAGAGAATCAAAAGGTTAGTAAAAGATGGAGTACTCAATGCTTTGGATTTTACTAACTTCGATACTTGTATGGGTTGCATTAAGGGAAAGTTAACCAATAAATCTAAGAAAGGTGCCAACAGGAGTTCAAAATATTAAAGATCATACATTCAGATATTTGTAGTCCAGACATGGACTCATATGGTCCGAAATACTTTATCTCTTTCATAGATGATTACTCGCGATACATGTATCTTTACTTGCTTCATACAAAGGAGGAAGCATTGGACACCTTTAAGGTTTTCAAGGTTGAAGTAGAGAAACAATACGGAAAATAAATTAAGATCGTGAGGACAGATAGAGGTGGAGAATATTACGGTAGATACACTAAGGATGGACAAGCTCAAGGTCCATTTGCAAAGTTTCTTCAAGAGCATGGGATAGTTATCCAATACACCATGCTTGGTTCCCCGAATCAAAATGGTGTGGTAGAGAAAAGAAACCGAACATTAATGGATATGGTACGAAGTATGCAGAATACCTCCAATCTCCCTAAGTCCTTATGGACTGAAGCTCTTAAGATGGCTGTGTATATATTAAACCGAGTTCCGACCAAGGCTGTCCCAAAGACGCCATTTGAGCTATGGAAAGGTTGGAAATAGAGTTTGAGACATATACGTGTTTAGGGATGTCTGTCTAAAGTAAGGGTGTACAACCCATAAGAGAAGAAGCCAGATCCGAGGACCATTAGCGGGAATTTCATTGGATATGACAAAAGGTCCAAGGGATATAGATTCTACTGTCCAACTTACAACACTAGAATTGTGGAATCAAGGAACGCCAAGTTTCTTGAGAATGACTTGATTAGTGGGAGCAATCAATTTTAGAACATAGTTTCTGAAACAGATCATATTAAAGCTCAACCATCTATATCAAGTGATAGGTTGATTATTGTTCATAACACTCCTATAGTTCAGCCGAGTGTTATGCAACCGATCGTTGAAGTTCCACAAACTGCTGGTAATAATCTAGAAGGTCAAGTTGCTCAAGAACCACTGGAAACAGTTGACCAACAAGTTGAACAATAGATTCCTTAGGAAAATGTTAGATCAACATTAAGGAGATCTACTAGAGAGAGAAAATCGACAATTTCTAGTGATTATGTTGTGTATTTGCAAGAATCAGATATAATATTGGAGCCGAAAATGATCCCGAAACATTTTCACAAGCCATGAGTTGCCAAAAATTGAAACTTTGGTACGATGCCATGAAGGATGAAATGGATTCTATAGCATCTAATGGAGTCTGGGTTCTTCTTGAGTTGCCTGATGGTGCAAAAGCCATAGGGAGTAAAGGGGTCTACAAAACAAAGAAAGACTCATTGGGCAACATTGAAAGATATAAGGCAAGATTCGTCGCCAAAGGGTTCACTTAAAAGGAAGGAATTAACTACAAAGAGACCTTTTCTCCTGTCTCTAAGAAAGATTCTCTCCGCATTATCATGGCACTCATCGCTCATTTTGACTTAGAGCTACAACAAATGGATGTGAAAACAATATTTCTCAATGGTGATCTAGAGGAAGAAGTTTATATGGAACAACCAGAAAGATGCTCCTCTAGTAGCGGTGAGCAATTGGTGTGTAAGCTTATGAAATCCATATATGGGTTGAAGCAAGCCTCCCGTCAGTGGTATTTAAAATTCCATGATGCCATCTCTTCATTTGGATTTGTAGAAAACATCATAGATCAATGCATATAACAGAAGGTCAGTGGGAGTAGAATTTGTTTCCTTGTCCTTTATGTGGATGACATTTTACTTGCAACCAATGATAAGAGTATGCTACATGAGGTAAAACAATTTCTCTAAAAACTTTAACATGAAGGATATGAGTGATGCATCCTTCGTTATAGGCATTAAGATACATAGAGACAGATATAAAGGCATTTTGGATCAGTCTCAAGAGACCTATATCAAAAAAGTTTTGGAGAGATATTGGATGAAAGATTGTTCACTGAACATAGCACCCATTGTGAAGGGTGATACGTTCAATTTGAATCAGTACCCTAAAAATGACCTTGAAAGAGAACAGATGCGCAACATTCTATATGCTTCAGCTGTTGGAAGCCTTATGTATGCTCAGGTTTGCACAAGACTTGACATTGCATTCGCTATAGGAATATTGGGCAGATATTAGAGTAATCCAAGATTAGACCATTGGAAGGCTGCAAAGAAGGTGATGAGGTACCTACAAGGAACCAAAGACTATATGCTTATATATAGACGGACTAACAACTTGGAGGTCATTGGCTACTCTGACTCTGACTTCGTTTACTGCATTGATTTACGAAAATCGACTTCTGGATACATTTTCATGCTAGCTGGTAGAGCTGTTTCATGGAGGAGTGCCAAGCAGATTTTGACTGCTACTTCCATTATGGAGACCGAGTTTGTATCTTGTTTTGAGGCTACCTCGCATGGTGTATGGATCAAGAGTTTCATTTTTGGGCTTAGGATTGTAGATTCTATCTCTAGGCCATTGAGAATATTTTGTGACAATTCAGCTGCTATTTTTATGGCTACAAACAACAGGAGTGGTAGTGAAAGCAAACACATCAACATTAAGTATCTAGCCATAAGGAAGCATATTAAGGATAAAGCAGTGGTCATTGAGTACATAAGCACTGAATTGATGATTGTCGATCCTTTGACTAAAGGCATGCCACCAGTAAGATTTAGGGATCATGTAGACTGAATTGAACTTGGTTCCCTTATGTAATTTCATTATACCCTTGTAGTGAAACTCTATGTTTATGATATTTTCTCTTTTCATCTTCAGTTAAGTGCACAAATTTATTTATGAGAAATATCACTAAAGTTTGGACCTAGAATAAACATAGGGTTTGTTCATTAAGTTACACGGGTAAATCTTAACAGACAAGATATATTGTAATACATGGAAGATAAGACTCGTCATTTAGAGGGCCTATCGCCATGATTCATGTATTTTGTTTCTTATTGTAATGGTTGATGAGATGTATGGGCTAAGTGGGAGAATGTTATACCCTAATTGGCCCACATGGAGCATTCAAAATGAACGCCAACTGCCATGCAGTTATTTTGGCAGTTAACTGTCCTCAATCGGTTATAATCATGTGATCATCACGGTTATAAAAGTGTGTCCTGTTAAACTAATTCAAACAGTAAAAAAAACCTTCAAATTTTCTTAGGAAAAAAAAAAAAAACCACCATCAACCTTAAGAAAAGGAATCGAGAAAGCACAAATCAATGTAAGTGAAACATCTTAATCGACAAATAACATAACCTCAAAATATCCACCCAAAACCTGTGATAGTAAAATGTAAAAAACAGAAGAAGAAATTGAACCTAAAGACAGTGAAACAACATTTATTAAGACTTATTTAGTTTTTTAATAATTTTTACTTTTAAAGTGAACAATTTATGACTCTTCTATAAAGCTCTAAATCTTATTATATGCAGACATGTGTTTTATGCTTTTACTGTTTTTGTCTACTAGTTCTTACTTATTATTGTTCTTCATAAAGCACATAAATTTTGTTATGATCCCATGACACATGATGATGACGATGGTGGTCTGGCAATGATAACAATGATAGAAACTATAAAATAAGAGGAAGTAGAATGTCCAATCAAATGTCCTTGAGTCTATTTACTAGAGAAAAGAAATTTGCTCAAGCTATACAAGATGAAAAACATGGTTGTAGGGCAGCGAGTAAGGGAATTGAGGCAATTATAAAGCAACATATACAAAGACGTGGTGCAACTCAAATGAGTCAAACTAATGAGGATTCTATTGTTTGGAGTTTTGGCTCTAAATGAACTTCAGAATTAATAAAAATTCTTGTAGTTTAGAAGTATAAAACCAACATGGTTTCTTTGATATGCCTATGTATCCTTTGCCATAATTTAGTATTGTGATATCATTACAACTCCATGAAGACTATTCATCAATTTAGATAAACAACAATATCTAATTCATGGATTAACAATAGGAAGAGATCAAGAAATATACATGTGGCACATCAAGAACTATTTAAGGGTAATATCCTAGCAGGTGTATTGTTTAGATCAAAATCAGAACTTACATAATGCTTTCTAACAAGTTAGAAACTCCTTTTTGTATTAGAGCCACCTGAAGTTATTATGTGTGCTTTATTATGTTTGATAGTAGTTTTTATGTACTCTATTACATTATTATATCTTGTTTGTCATGCATATGTAAAATAATATTAAAAACATAATCAATATATATATATATATATATATAATGATAGTATCCTTTATAGTAAGCAATACAACTCTCATGTTAGATCAATATTGTATTAATTATGTTATTTACCTTGTTCAAATGAAGTAATATTGACTATTTTAGCATTGTGCAAAGTTATAAGAAAAAAATTATAAGTTTTTCTCATGATATATCCTTTTTTTTTTCTAAATATCCATCGATATCGATAATATCTACAACATTATCTGCAAATGAAAACCTTGACAACCTCGGCGACATTGACATTTTCATCCTTTTGATGTAGACTCATTATTCATAGATATGGAATCCATAGATTTTGTAGAGTTAATAATATTTTTTATAGGCATTATCATGTAATTGGAAACTAGAATGCTCAACCATTTGGACACATATATGTAACTGAATGGTACACTATTTGTATTGGTTATAAATAGTAAGTATTCTAATAGTAGGCCAATAGAACATAAGATAAATATAATGGAGAAGGTAAGATGGAATTTTTCCTTAAGGCAATTATAAATATCTTATGCGGATGTTACACATAATGATATGTCATGGACGAAAGACTTATTAGAGTTTCGTAATTTATATACATTTCCAGAGTGCATCTCTAAGCTTTTAGTGGAACAGCTTTGAAGTTGATAATTTTAAAACATCAATGTCAAGGATATGTAATTTTATAATTATAGGAGCATGATCTATATATGTCCATTAGGTCTCCTTTGCTAGCTTATATATTTTCCTATAATGATACAACGTGTTTTTATGACAAATTGGTAACTTATGTTAATTCTTAGATTGACTTAAATTCGGTTGAGGTAATTTTATGAATTCATTTAAAATAAACATCTTGAGTTATTTGAATATATATTTTTTGATATAGAATTATCTGTATATAATTTTTTTAATAAGATAACTTCTATATTGGGTATGAAAGATAGAATAGTCAAAAAATGGTAATTATCCAATCGGTTCAAATCGGGTTGATCAAATAACTCTCAGAAGTTGAAAAAACATGTGGTAAGGGAGTGCCACGTCATTTGGGCAACCGACCTACTGTAGGGCTATTGACCGCCCCTGCCAGGTCAACAATATATGCCTCATACATTTTTGTGATGAGATTTGATCCGAACGCCAATTTTGAAGCAAAATCTGATAAGAATGAATGTCCTTCCAACCTTTATAAATAGGAAACATCCTTCTATTGTCATTTAGATCACTTAATAAATTTAGAAACAGTATTTCTCTAGAAAACTATGAAACTTCCACAGGGTTATTGTTCAACATCAAGAACTATAGCTCTTGGGTTTCTCTTGCAATTGGAAGGAGACGTTATATGAGGGAAGAATGAATGACATGTACCCATTCACATTACGTTCATGGAAAATAGAATACCAAAGAAGACTAATTGGTTAAAACTCTTTACATAGCAATTTTTGCGTAGCTGTTTTGTTGATTTCCATTCTATCAAAAATGTGATATTCAGTCTATAAGAAGATCATAGATTAATTTCTATACATAGTATATCTAACTTGTTTTTGGAAAAAAGTTTTATCAAAAATTTTAAAATCCGTTGCGCATTCGTTTTCGAACAGCTTCCACCATTAGGGAGCTAAATTTTGAAGCCAATGAAGGCCTTGTTGCAGGGACATTAGTGAGCTTTGTATAACAACAAAAACAATATCTGTTGATGTTATTTTTTGGAGAAACTAATGGCCTAGCTCATGAGCTAGCCAAGTTTGGATTGTCCTCTACTTTTGATGTCCAATGGGACACTATTTGCCTATTTGGTTCTGGACTGTTTGGAGTACTAATTCTGTTATTGAATGAAGTTATCCATCTTTTTCCTCAAAAAAAAAAAAAAAAAAAAAAAAAAATCTCTCCATGAAACTACTTGAAAAGTTCATGGGTTCATTTGGGATATGAAAGAAAATCAAAATAAATAAGGCTTTTTAATTACCGTTTGCATAGTAGACGAAAAGAATTTGTTGATTTCAAACGTGCTTTTAAATATGGTTGATTAAATAAGTTAAAAACTCTTATTATTATAAAGTAATACAATACAAGGAAATAATTGGAATTTTTTAGTTTGTTACTTACAAATAAAAACTTAAAAATGAAAATAAAAGCTATTTCTACACTTTTTTTTTTTTTTTTTACTGTAAACACCAAGAAACTGATCTGTTACAAAAGAACTTCTAAAAACCAAAACCAAAATTCATTCACCGTGTCTAAAACAACCTTTAGATATATGTACAAGCATGAACTAAAACAAGCTTCTAAACAATTTCTTTTGTTGCAGGAAAAAACTCTATACACTTGCATCTTTTAACGATACCATCACTTCTCTTGTAATTCATGGACAACTTAGAGACATGGGTTTATTTTTTTTTTTCACTTTTTATATATATATCTTCTTAATATTTTATTAATTCAAAAAGTAAGTTGGATATTTCTAGTCCAAACAATAATCTGAGAATATGTTTATGTCAAAATAACAAGGTGCCAAAATAAATAAAAATACAATAATATATTGCATACCATGAAGACAAGAAAGAAATATCTGATGTCCTCTAAAAATTAGCAATCAACCTGCCTAAACTATAAAAGTCTATAGCTAAAAAAAAGGTTAGCTTAAAAAAAGCTATTAAACCTTTTCCCACTCTAAATTATTCTCGAAAACATAACCAAAAACCAAAAAAAAAAGGCAACAAAAGCAATAAACTTCCATTAGATCCTTTGTTCGATCTTTCATCTCAAATTTTGTCCAACCACTTATATTATATCATCTTATTAGCCCAAATGATTACAAACCTCCCTAATTTTTTCTTCGCTCAAATAACAACTTCTACAAACAAATTTCTATATAAAAAGAAGGAGCTTTACTGGTGGTTGTGGAACTTGACAAGCACCCATGGTGGTCCATGCAGAGAGACGAGAGGATAGAAAGAAGCTTTTGTTTTTCTAACACTAATCGGGATACATCAGCCTCTTTACATTGTTGATTTGACGAAAATTCAAAATATGGATATCTTTAAGATGATTTAAAGCCTAGAAGAATATTATTAAATCAAGAATTTTGTAAACTCAAAACGGATTTGGATAAGATGCTCTTCAACTTGACCGTGATAAGAGTTTCAACAAAAACCCTAAATCGGAAAAACATTTTGAGAATTTTGTGATAAGAGATTAGAAAAACAAAAACAAAAATGAAACTATTAGTAAAACACAGGCATGAATCATATCAGATTAAGGAAAATAGTATTATATGAATTCTATAGAATCATGCTATTGACACGTAACTAATCTATAACCAAATTCTTAAATTAAGTTGATGCAGGACAATTTGAATTTTATTAGGAATTCTATTAGAACTTAATTAGATTGCTTTCTATTTCCATTAGGATTTATTTTTATTGTCAAGATTAGACTAGGATTTTAATGTTTAGCTTGATTTCTACTTGGACTAGGATTTCTAAATAGGCTAAAAGTGCTAGCCTATAAATAGAACTGTCATGCCTCAGAATTTGAGTAGTGACGTGGCGGTTTAATTAAGTTAATTAAAGCATATTTTGATTAAAATTACCAACTAAATGTTTTGGGTTATTTTGGAAAAGAGAGATAGTTTAAAACTTTTTAAAACAATTATTATTATTTAGAAGCGGATGAGATATAATAAAATAATAAAAACACATAAACACAAGCCGGGCATCGCAGGACCCACATTAGTAGTGCACACATATAGTATCGACAATATTAAACTACAATCACAATCCATATGAGAACAGGGAAGTTAAATTATTACATGCCTTGTTTTAAATAAAAAAAGGGCCTGAACAGAAATCCTACGACTCATGTGTTTGCCCTATTGTCTCCCAGCCGATCCTAAGCTGCAATCCACCTAAGGGAAAAAGGATTCAAAACAAACAAAGAAAAGTGAGCAGAAGGCTCAGTAGAACTAGGTTTAGAAAAGATTAATTTTGAACATAACCTTTTCATATTTGAAAAATAGTTTATGTAAAAAAAATTCAAAAAGATGAATAAACATATTAAATTCATCCTTACCTTTTTAAGTCACTATTCTTTTGGAGATATCCTCTATTAAATAAATTCTTTCGCAAAGCCATGATATCAACAGCGTAGTGGCCCAGTTGGATTTTGGGACCCCTCCAAGGTCTACATGATTGGATCTCTGTGTATGGTATTATGCTCTATTATTTCATCCCGAATGGTATTGATAACGCACCCGGCATTATGTCATTATTTAGGTCTTATCTTACTAAGTATTCTCATTTACATTTATTATTTGATTCATTATGATCAATCATTTTCTTAACAAATAATGAAAGAAACTAAGAAGTTTTTTTCTAATCATTCCTTAAAATCAATTTGAAAGAAATCATTTGGCGAGAAATCTTTTTGTAGCCAAAGGACCCCTTGAAAATATTTAAAACATTTTGTCATTTTTTTAAAACATTTTGAAATAATCTTTAAGCCAAAACCATTTAAAAACCTGGCTAACAAAGAAATGGGGTAGAAGTCCTATCTCGATATTCTACATCGTGACTCATCACCGTAGTCCCAACCCGCTATACGTTAGCTCCCCAGAACCACGATCCACCTCAAAAGTAAACTAAACTTTATCAATTTCTAACTTAGAGTATTCTACGCTACTATGCTATTTCATGGTGTTTTAGTATGCCTTTTATTATCAAAATATCATATCATAAGGTCAAGGTCTTCACCTAGGTTTGAAACGATGAAACCAGATGAAAATAGTAAAATTTATGAAGTCTGATGGCCTGTCGAACTTGCCTGTCTGGCCAACTGAACTGCACAGTTTGGCGTACTGGACGCAGCACCGGCCTGCCTAACTGGCCTAGGTTTGGCCTGCCAACCAAATGGGTCCGGCATGTTGAACTCAAGAGTCCAGCCTACCGATGCTCATCATCAGCCTGCCAAACTGGAGAAAACTTGGGGAACTGAAACTTCAAGTTTCGGCCTCCCTGAACTCAAAATCTCAATCCAAACCTGTTTTCTCAGTTCTTAAGCATGGGTAATGTCAATAGACGTTAGAAAAACATACTAGGACACTTTTAAACAACTTTAAACAAGATTTACATAAAGATTTTTGAATATATCCAAAAATAGAGAAAAAAGGAAAAATGTGATTTAATCCGATTTTAGTAAAATCAAGCCTAGATTCATGATGATTTGGGTCCTACTAACTTAGATTAAACGTTTCCTAAGCTCTAGAAACTCAAATTTCAACATATAAAGAAATTTAGAGAATTTGGGAAAAAGGTTTGAAATTTTGAAAGTTTAGTAAACTAACCTCAAATTCAACCTTGAAATCAGGTTTATGGAGACCAAATCTTGCTTCTTGACCTCCATTCCAGCCAAAAATCAAGGCTTGAGCTTGAAATTTTTGAAAACAAAAATGAAAGAGAGAGAGAGAGAAGAAACAAAGAAGAGAGGAAGAGAGAGAGAATGTGCTGGGAGAGAGTGAGGGAGAGAAGAGGAGAGGGAGAGGGGATTAAATAGAGAAAGATAGTGGCTTTTGCAAAGCAAAAACCATGTTCCAAAGCACAGTTTTCCAAAAATGACATACTCAATAATTTGACAAATTGTTTTGTTTAAAATTTCAAAATAACAAATAAAAATAATCAAATATAAGATAAGTTAAAAATTGTTGGAAAGACAATGCGCAGCGGAAATTTTAAAATTTTTCATCAAAGTAATTTTTAAAACACAAGTTTGACATGCTATATGTATAAATTAAACAGATCTTACTAACTTCTGTGTGCCGATGAACCTCCACAACCTGTGTAGAGAAGTAACGTTCCAGAAGAGCCACAACCAACTGGTCTTCTTTGCTATTCTCTATCCACAACCGGAGTAAGTGTGGCCTCACACGTATAGCTCTTCCACCGGTGACTCTCCTTCCAACCAAGAGAGAGAACCCAAGGCTAGTGTTCGTGATTTGTGAACAAAAGCTCTCAGGGAGTTTTTCAGATGATCAGTAGAAGAGTATCACTCTTAATCTCTCAATTGATCT
Organism: Artocarpus heterophyllus; assembly: GCA_025403435.1. Lineage (NCBI taxonomy): Eukaryota > Viridiplantae > Streptophyta > Magnoliopsida > Rosales > Moraceae > Artocarpus > Artocarpus heterophyllus. The sequence goes on along the minus strand of CM046327.1, from coordinate 6,072,273 downwards.
GAGTAAATCATAAGACTCACTCCCTTTTATAGCTATTGGTCTTGGGGTCAGTCCTTATCAGATTAGGTCCCAAAAACTCAAAACAGAATCAAGTTCCGATCAATATCTGATAAGATCTGCGTGAAAACGCAAAATCTTATCACTCGCTGATCGGCAGGCCAAACAGGCCCCATCGGCAGGCCGAACACGTCATCCGGTAGGCCGAACTCCCGATAAAAAATCTCCGTGAATCTTTTATTTTCCACCCGAGATTCTAAAGGATAAAGTCTCAGTTTTGACTCAAATAACCCAATAGAGAAGTTATCTGATCAAAACAAACATTATCAAGATAATCTCTAAGAAAATAAATCAATTCACAATAATTCTACAAGTTTATCTTGATCTAATTTGTCTAAAATTAAAACAACCGATAAACAGACAAGAATTATCTGATCGCAATAATTCAACAAGTTTATCTTAAATTAATTTTATTACAAAATTAATTCAACCGATAAACAGACATGAATTATTCGATTCTTACAAATTTTAAACCAATTTGATAAATCCGACATAAGTCACCAATTATTGGAAAAGCACGCCGCGTTACAGGATTTTGTGAGCTAGCAAAGAGGACCAAAATGGACCTATAAAGTTCAAGCTCATGATAATTATGGAACCCAATATCCCAGATATACATTTCACAATTATCAACTCCAACGCTACTCCACTAAAAGCTTGGAGCTGCACTCTCGAACTTTATAGAATTACGAAGCTCATGTAGCTAAGTCTCCATGACATATCATAGTGTATCGTATCCCCATATGATCATCCATAATCGGCTTAAGGACAAGTTCTGTCTTACCTTCCCGATTATTTTTTATCTTACGTTCCATTGTCTCACCATTAGAAAACTTACCATACAAAGATAGTATACCATTCGGTTACACCTATGTATCCAAATGGTTGAGCGCTCCAGTTTTTCAATTACAGGACAACACATATAAGAGGATATCATTACTCCTAAAGAGGAGCTATGGATTCCATATCTATGAATAACAAGTCTACGCTATCAAGAGTCATGCCTCCAATGTACCAGTATGCATACCACTATTGAGATGTGGGTGTCACCCTTTGGTACATTAAAAGACACAAGTCGAGATAACGGGCCCACTATTCATCTCAGGATTAAGACACAATACAAATGACTGTCTAAAGTGAATCGATTTGCCAAGATAGAATTATTAATCCAACACATCGTCACCTATGACAATGTGCCAATGTTTCTATTCACGGAGGCCAACTCCGATGGTCAAGACAAACCATCTCCCATAAGGGATATAGACAACATAACAATCTTTACATGAATAAAGTGCCCAACTTTATTCCCTCGATTGCGGATCATATGTTTTAGACCGTCACCTTAAGAATCGTGTCTTCCGCATATTCATCCCATCATATGCCCAATTCTTAAGGTTTAGACCGACAGTCTTAGACTACTATTTGCTTAACATACATTCAACAAATATGAACGTAAAGAGGACAAAATTTGGTATATATAAATGAATAAATTCTTTATTGATAAAAAATGTCTCCAAAAACGTATTACATTTTTACTCCTTAGGGCATACATGTCTAACAATCTCCCACTTGCACTAAGTGAGTAAACACAGCAAATTTCGCATCCCCATAGCTTCCACATGCCTCTCGAAGACTCTCCCAGTAAGTGTCTTCGTAAATGGATCAGCTAAATTGTCCTCTGATGCGATCTTGCACACCGTGACATGCCCGCCCTCAACAAAGTCCTTTATCACATGATACTTCCGATCAATATGCTTACTCTTCTTGTGAAATCTTGGTTCCTTAGCATTAGCTACCACTGCACTGTTATCACGGTACAGTGATACCGCTTTATGCATACCAGGAACTACCTCAAGATCCCCAAGGAACTTGCGGAGCCACACTGCTTCTTTCGAAGCATCACTAGCCGCCACATACTCGGCCTCCATCATTGAATCCGAAGTGCAATCTTGCTTCGCACTTCTCCAACTGATGGCACCGCCTCCCAAAGTAAACACAAACTTCGAAGTCGATTTCCTAGAATCCATACAGGATTGAAAATCCAAATCAGTGTATCCTAGAGGAGATAAATCCTCACCCGAATACACAAGCATATACCCTCGAGTCCTTCTCAGGTACTTGAAAATATGCTTTATCGCAACCCAATGGTTCGGTCTTGGGTCCGCCTGAAATCAACTTACAATCCCGACCGCATAGCTAATATCTAGTCGTGTGCAAAGCATGACATATATGAGACTACCCACTGTCGAAGCATAAGGTACCTTCTTCATGTATTCTCTTTCTTCATAAGACTTTGGAGAGTCTTTCTTAGAAAGAGTAATTCCAGACCTAGATGGTTGCCCACCTTTCTTGGAATCCTGCATTATAAACCTCCTGAGAATTTTATCTATGTAGCCGGTCTGTGACAAAGCTATCATTTTGTTCTTCCTATCCCGAAAGATCTGGATACCGAGAAAAAAATTAGCCTCACCCAAGTCCTTCATGTCAAACTGCTTGGTCAACCATAATTTGACAGATGACAATGCCCCAACGTCATTGCCAATTAGCAGAATGTCATCCACATAGAGCAGTAGAAAAACCACCTTCCCATCCTTAATGTGTTTGTAAACACATGGTTCATCCACATTTTGTGAGAACCCATAAGTCTTGATCACTTGATCAAATCTTATGTTCCAAGAACGAGAAGCCTGCTTAAGTGCATAAATTGACTTTAGCAGCTTACAAACCTTACCCTCTTGACCCGCAACCTTGAATCCATCTGGTTGTTCCATATAGATAGACTCATCAAGATAGCCATTCAGAAAAGCCGTCTTGACATCCATCTGCATAGACTTCATCTCTATATTCATGGCCTCTATCCAGAGTCTTGAATCAACATCCTCCATAGCTTCTGCGTAAGTATAAGGATCCCTGTCATGTTCATCCGGTTCAGCAAATAAGACTTCCCCATTGAACATATACCTTTCAGGTTGACTCCTGATCCTCCCACTACGCCGAAGCCCCTAAGGTTGTTGTTCAGGTTTGTTTGGTTTTTCTACATCGATCGGAATGGTTTCGTTCGGAACCTCCGAAGTGAACGGATCACCCCTTAACTCCTCAAGCACCACTTTGCTTTGAGGTTTAAAGTCGTCCATGTAACTCTCCTCAAGGAAAGTTGCATTAGTTGAAACCACGACTTTATTTTCCTTTGGGTTATAAAAATAACCCCCTTTAGTCCTTTTTGGATATCCTACAAACACGCAAACTTCCAAACGTGCTTTCAACTTATTCAGATCCTTCAACAGGACATGAGCCGGACATCCCCATATGCGAATATGGTTTAAGGATGTCTTTCTTCTTGTCCACAACTCGTGAGGAGTTTTAGGGACCGTTTTTGAAGGCACATTGTTCAAAAGATAACATGCAGTTTACAGTGCATATCCCCAAAAGGATAAAGATAATGATGAATAACTCATCATGGACCTAATCATGTCCAACAAAGTCCTATTCCTTCTCTCCACTACGCCATTCTGCTGCGGAGTGCCTGGCGCAGTCAAATGGGATAAAATCCCATTCTCTAACAAGTGTCCCAAGAACTCATCAGAAAGGTATTCCCCACCTCGATCAGATTGAAGTGCCTTTATGGGTCTACCCAATTGCTTTTCCATTTCAGCCAGAAACTCCCTGAACTTATCATAAGTTTTGCTTTTGTGGTTCATCAGGTACATATACCCATATCTTGAGTAATCGTCAATAAAAGTGACGAAGTACTCATACCCTCCTCGTGCCTGGATGTTCATCGGTCTGCAAACATCATTATGCACAAGTTCTAGAATCCCTTTGGCCCTATTGCCCTTAGACCCGTATGGTCTTTTGGTCATTTTACCCTCCAAGCAAGATTCACATTGAGGTATAGATTCCACCTTTAAGTGACTTAAAGGTCCATCCCTTACCAACCTTTGAATCCTATTCAGGTTAATATGACCAAGGCGCAAATGTCAAAGATAAGTCTTATTAGAGTGAGAAGTTTTAAGTCTTTTAGAGTCATCATCATTTATCTCAGCATTAAGCAATAAGTCCATCTTAGGTTTGATAAAATATAAATTATTTTGCATCCATCCAGAACAGATAAAAGATTTATTTTTACGAATCACTACTTTTTCATTAAAAGATACCATGTAGGAGTCTTTAAATAAAGAAGATACAGAAATTAAATTCCTTTAAAATTTAGGAACATAAAAACAATCTCGCAAAATTAAATTCCTATAATTATCAAAGTAAAGATGGACATCTCCCACTGCTTTCGCTGAGACCAAGGATCCATCGCCCATCCGAAGCGTTAAGTCTTCACGTAGTAGACTTCTCATTTCTTTGAATCCCTGCAAAGAAACACAAACATGATTAGTTACACCGGAATCTATGACCCAGATGTCACTGGATTCCTCAATGAAACAAGTTTCTAAATATAGAAGATCACACCTACCTCCCTTGGAAAGGAAGTCCTTGCAATGCTTCTTTATATGCCCGACCTTACCACAGAAGAAGCACTTAAGCTTCTTTGGGTTCTTCTTCTTCTTCTTCTTGCTCTTGGTAGTAGCCGGAATAGAAGACTTCCCGTTCTTGGCCAGTTGCTTCTTTCCATTCCCTGAGTTAGGATTGAAACCAGAAGCAGCTACCATGTTGGCCTCACCACCAGCAGGAGACTCCCTGATCAGCAGTTCAAACTCCTGTAACTGTTTCATCAGTTTTGTCAAGGTCATATCCCGTCTATTACTTAAATTAAAAGTAGCTCTAAACGGAATAAATTCCTTAGACAGAGTCTCAAAGACCATAGTCATCTGAGTTTCAGCATCGATGTCGGCTCCATTGGTTTGAGCCTCAGCGAGGTAACTCATGACTAACATCATGTGCTCCTTTACAGATGTCCCCGGTCTCTGTCTATAGTTTAAGAGTTTTCGAAGCGCCCCTTGCCGCTTTGGTATGGCCTGGCCTCCAAACATGTCCTCAAGATTATCCAAGATCTGCTTCGCAGTCTCATAATCTTGATGTTGAGCCTGCAGCATGTTGTTCAGGCTAGCCATAACATAGCAGCGGGCCTGATCATTAGCATCTTTCCAGCGATCGTACGCTTGGAATTGCTCATTACTTGAGTCTCCCGTAGGCTCGGGAGGACAACGGGTTGTCAGTACATATTTCAGTTTCTCAAAGGATAGGACGATGTCCAGGTTCCGTTTTCAATCGTTATAATTCTCACCGGTTAATTGGTTTTTGTCAAGTATCGATGATAAAACATTTTTAGACATTTTTAATCTACAATAAAGAATCATATACCAAATATAAGCAAACATATATAATAATTTAGTAAGATAACACAATCATGTAAATTCATACAAATGCGTTTATGTGTCAAAACCTTGAAAATATCACAATCTTACAACGATAATTCCTAACTCAGAATTCAACAAGCTTCTAGGGGAGTCATGCCAAATTCAATCAGGAACACGGATGCCCTCCTGATTAATATATGCCATCCAGGACCCGTATGATCCAGCATATACTAATAATCGTTTCTTTGGCCATTAATTTTATTAACAGAGCTCCTAGGGGAGGTTAATAATAAAATTAACGCGAGTGTATAACCACTGTTTCAATATTTTATCCATGATTTATAATCACCACCTAGGGGTGCGCAACCATAAATCATACTACAATACCTTATCCTTTCAGAGATCCAATCTGGTACATGATAGAAATCCCTTCCTAGGGGTCGGGACCACTATGTTCTTCCTATGGACCAATGATGGAGGCCTTAGGTCCTCTCTTCGAAAACCTTCTCCCACTCAATCTTTTGAAATCAAGGTTTTATTTTAAAATTATGCATGAACAATTTTAATATGAGCGGCACTCCCTATTCTATATGACATGTTATCAATATACATGGTAAATTATATTATAAGGCGAACAAGCAAAGCAATCAAGCAAAGCTACAAGCAAAATCATAATAACCGTAATATTATGGTTCCACCCTAGAGAATTAGAAAACTAAGATTACAAGAGAATGATCGAGACATTTATCGATTCTTCATCCTTGAATCCTCAAGCTGTATCTTTCTTTATGTAATACCCATCTTCAAGTCTTCAATCTCGTATGAATCAAATACTTCATATTTCTGGTCATATCCAAATTTAATGTTTCTCAGAATCGTCTAAAAAATAAAATTAAAACTGCACTGGAAAAATTGTACCTTTTCTGGATACTTGGCAGCTCTCGGTCGGCAGGCCGATCTGGGTGATCGGCCTGCCGGTCATGCTTCATCGGCCTGCCGACCCATGAAGGTTCGGCCTGCCGAACTGAAAGTTCGGCTTGCCGGTAGAGCCAGCCAATTTCTCGCCCACTGTCGGCCTGCCGGACCACACGTCCTGCCTGCCGATCTGTGACCATCGGCCTATTGAACTGTGACGTTCGACATGCCGACCGAGCAGTAATCCCACATTCCAGAAAATACAATTTTAATGCAATTCATCAATTTTATTTTCAACAATTCAAAAACATAAAATTAGAGACTCAGGAAATACCTGGGTGCGCCATCATCAATCTTTAAGATCCGACTTCTCGTTCTGTCTTCTCCGAATAATCATTTAATTACAAAATTCTAACAAATTTAAAATTAAATAACAATTCCTAGACGGAGATGATAGTCCGCCATCTATTTACATGAAAAACTTAGATACATATTCTAACCTCTAAGGAACCATAACTAGTATGAATTAATTAATTAAAAAATAATTAAACAACAATTTAACCAACCATAATTAATTAATAAACATTCACCACATAATCCATGACAACATATATATTATATAGAAACCTAAAGTGCCATCTGTCTATAAAATTCAATTCAAGCATAGGAGAGATAAAGATCACAAAATTTATGCATATAACATGATCACAAACTTGTAAATTTATGTAAAAAAACATGGCTCTGATACCAATTGTTGGAAAGACAATGCACAGCGGAAATTTTAAAATTTTTCATCAGAGTAATTTCCAAAACACAAGTTTGACATGCTATATGTATAAATTAATCAGATCTTACTAACCTCTGTGTGCCGAAGAACCTCCGCAACCTGTGTAGAGAAGTAACATTCCAGAAGAGCCTCAACCAACTGGTCTTCTTTGCTATTCTCTATCCACAACCGGAGTAAGTGTGGCCTCACATGTACAGCTCTTCCACCGGTGACTCTCCTTCCAACCAAGAGAGAGAACCCAAGGCTAGTGTTCGTGATTTGTGAACAAAAGCTCTTAGGAAGTTTTTCAGATGCTCACTAGAAGAGTATCACTCTTAATCTCTCAATTGATCTGAGTAAATCATAAGACTCACTCCCTTTTTATAGCTATTGGTCTTGGGGTCAGTCCTTATCAGATTAGGTCTCAAAAACTCAAAACAGAATCAAGTTCGGATCAATATCTGATAAGATCCGCGTGAAAATGCAAAATCTTATCACTCGTTGATCGGCAGGCCGAACAGCCTGATCGACAGGCCAAACAGGCCCCATCGGCAGGCCAAACTCTCGAGAAAAAATCTCCATGAATCTTTTATTTTCCACCCGAGATTCTAAAGGATAAAGTCTCAGTTTTGATTCAAATAATCCAATAGAGAAGTTATCTAATCAAAACAAACTTTATCAAGATAATCTCTAAGAAAATAAATCAATTCACAATAATTCTACAAGTTTATCTTGATCTAATTTGTCTAAAATTAAAACAACCGATAAACATACAAGAATTATCTGATCGCAATAATTCAACAAGTTTATCTTAAATTAATTTTATTACAAAATTAATTCAACTAATAAACAGACATGAATTATTTGATTCTTACAAATTTTAAACCAATCTGATAAATCTGACATAAGTCACCAATTATTGGAAAAGCACACCGTGTAATTACAGGATTTTGTGAGCCAGCAAAGGGGACCAAAATGGACCTATAAAGTTCAAGCTAATGATAATTATGAAACCCAATATCCCAGATATACATTTCACAATTATCAACTCCAATGTTACTCCACTAAAAGCTTGGAGCTGCACTCTCGAACTTTATAGAATTACGAAGCTCGTGTAGCAAAGTCTCCATGACATATCATAGTGTATCATATCCCCATATGATCATCCATAATCGGCTTAAGGACAAGTTCTATCTTACCTTCCCGATTATTTTTTATCTTACGTTCCATTGTCTCACCATTAGAAAACTTACCATCCAAAGATAGTATACCATTCGGTTACACCTATGTATCCAAATGGTTGAGTGCTCCAGTTTTCCAATTACAGGACAAGGCATATAAGAGGATATCATTACTCCTAAAGAGGAGCTATGGATTCCATATCTATGAATAACAAGTCTACGCTATCAAGAGTCATGCCTCTAACGTACCGGCATGCAAACCACTATTGAGATGTAGGTGTCACCCTTTGGTACATTAAAAGACACAAGTCAAGATAACGGGCCCGCTATTCATCTCAAGATTAAGATACAATACAAATGATTGTCTGAAGTGAATCGATTTGCCGAGATAGAATTATTAATCCATATCAATTCACTTTATGTCCCGATCCAACACATCATCACCTATGACAATGCGTCAATGTTTCTATTCACGGAGTCCAACTCCGATGGTCAAGACAAACCATCTCCCATAAGGGATATAGACAACATAACAATCTTTACATGAATAAAGTGCCCAACTTTATTCCCTCGATTGCGGATCATATGTTTTAGACCGTCACCTTAAGAATCGTGTCTTCCGCATATTCATCCCATCATATGCCCAATTCTTAAGGTTTAGACCGACAGTCTCAGACTACTGTTTGCTTAACATACATTCAACAAATATGAACGTAAAGAGGACAAGATTTGGTATATATAAATGAATAAATTCTTTATTGATAAAAAATGTCTCTAAAAACGTATTACCATTTTACTCCTTAGGGCATACATGTCTAACAAAAATATCATAAAATAATTAAATTATTTCAAATTACGTTAAGGCATACCAATCCACCATTCATGCACTAATTATACTTAATTAAATTTTTGGGTGTTACAGCTCCCCACCCCTAAAAGAAATTTCATCATCGAAATTCAAAAACGAACCTAAAAATAAAATAATTGTAGATACAACTTTCGTATAATCGACTCTAATTCCCAGGTTGTCTTATTAGCAATGTGGTGCTACCTCACCACTCTCACTAACGAAACTTCATGGCATCATAGACCTACCACTTTTTGATCGATAATATAAACCGGCACCCCCTAGTAGGTCGTGTCTTCCTGAATTTGTATACCCTGAAATGAAACTATTTTACTTAGCTCGGACGGACATTTCTAGAGCATCGACATGTAGAATACGACATGAACATGAAAGAGTCTGGGAGGAAGATCAAGGCAACAAGCGACCACTTCTAACACGTTGGGAAATCTTGAATGACCCGAAACATGAAATACAAATCACCAAAATGTGAAATACGAGTTACAACGACCTTTCGTTACTCTCACGAATCTTATTAGGTCTGAGAATGATCTTGTCCTTTGGTTCTACCTAACACACTGGTGATCATCATGGTTGCCTATAAAGTGCCTCGATTGGTGCCACCCCATTATTTGCTTGATAACTCCCATCGTGTGCAAATTTTGCCAAAGTCTAAGACACACATACATAACACATCCTCAAGGATCTGAACGGCTCGTTTAGGCTACCCATCAATTTGAGGATGAAAAGCCATGCTAGAACCCAAGTTTGTGCCTAAAGCTTCCTAATAACTGCTCTAATACTTGGCGTTAAATTGAGTATCTCTATCGGAGATGAGAGACAAGAGAACTCCGTGCAACCACACTATATTCTCTAGATATGGCTCTCCAAGAACTCGCCTTGAACACATTGACCTAAAGAAAATGAAATGCACTGATTTTGTAACCTGCCAACTATGACCCAAATCGCATCATTCCTTTGCTCTGTCCTCGGCAATCTAGTGAGATAATCCATCATGACATGCTCCTATCTCCATCCTATAATGGGAAACGGTTGAAGCTTACCAACGGGCTTTTGATGCTCAACTACTACTTGGAGACAAGTCGCGCACTTGGCCATGTACTTTTGAACATCTTTCTTTATATCTCTCCACTAGTACTACCTCTAGAAATCGCGGTACATCTTCATGCTCCCTAGGTGAATAGCGAACTAAGACTTACAAGGTTCGTCCATTGAAGCCTTCATCACTCCCTTGATCGTAAGTACCACCAAACACTCTCTAAAATGCAATGACCCATCTACATAAATCCTCCATTCTTTAAACTACTCCCCATTCTGTATTCACGTCCACATTCCCTAAAGATGCTGGTCCTACCATTGAGTCTGCTTTATCATTTGAACAAGTGTTGAAGCCGATCCTACATGATACATCGATACCTTATCGAGGTCTTCATGGTACTGCAGCCTATATTCACTCGTAATAGCATCTCTTTTCAAATCCTCTAGTGCCAGATATGTGCCTCAAAGACTTTTTGATGAGCACGTCTGTAATCATGTTGGCCCTTCCTGGATGAAATTACAACGAGAAATCATAGTCCTCCATAAATTCCATTTATCTCTGTGGCCTCAAATTCGAATCCCTTTGGGTGAACATATACCTTAAGCTCTTGTGGTTTAGGAAAACCTAAAATGTCTTTTAAACAAGTAGCATCTTTTGATCCCTAAAATGTGAATCACTGTAGGTGTGAATCACTGTGGCAAGCTCTAAATTATGTGTAGGGTAGTCCTACTTATGAGGCCTCAACTATCGCGATCCATAAGCCACAACTCGTCCATGCCGCATCAACCCACATCAAGTCCTTGTCCTGTTGCATCAGTGTCGACCTCATAAAACTCATCATTACTCAATATAGTCAATACAAAGGTGGTAGTCTCATTCCTCATCCCATTCAACCACTGACTAAGAAAAATCCTTCACGAACTTCCTGTAGTACCCAACAAGTCCTGAAAAGCTGTGAAGCTTGGCCACGACCTTCGGTCATTCCCACTATACTATAGCCTCATTTTTGAATGAATCTACTGGGATACCTTGCTCAGAGATGATATGCCCCAGACACTTAATCTTCTTGGCATGCAGCCGATGCTATCCGAATCACAAATCTATCTTTGAGAAATATCGGGAGCCTTCTAACCAACCAGACAATCCATCGATCTTGGACAGTGGATACTTATTGTAACACCTGCCTATTTTATGTAACAGATAATGTTATATTAGTGACGACATTAAGTATTTTTCCATATGGATTTATGATAAATGCTGCTAACCATTTTATTCTAAGTGTTATGACAGGTGACGATCATGTGGAATTGATGTACTCAAGTGTTCATGTTATTTACATTGTATGTTTATTTATGATTCATTAATGATTTAAATGCTATGATGTATTCTTGTATGTAAGGACAATTCGACAGGTTGAATTGCCCCTCAACAATCGACAGGCCGACGGAAATAATTGACAGGCCGAAGTGTGACATCGGCAAGCCGATGACAGCTGACGAGCAATCAGCAGAAGTCTCCTAAAATTGTAACGATGATGATTGGATGTGATTGGATAATAATTGCTGATTGATTGGCATATTTTGGATTAAATTCCTCATTTAAGGAAATAAAACCTTTGACTTTTGATTGATTGAATCCAATTGATGAGGTTTCTTGTTTTTGAGAATTGAAAATATGGTAAGTGAAGCTTAATTGTTGACTTCCCCTAAATCCTCTCCTTTCTCCATGCCAATTAGCCAACTTTTAATCAGAAAATTTATGATAATAATGGAAAAGACAAGCATCCTCATGTACGTTACTCTCATTTTTCCTTTTCACGATAATTTTGTTCTCTCACTCTCTTTATTTTTTTCTTAGACGTTTCCTCTCTCTCACACACTCTCTCCTCTTCACGTTTTCTTCTTTGTCTCTCTCTCAAATTTCCCTGCTAATTATTTGTAAGAAATATTGAAATTTCATTGGTTGAATTCGAAGGAGTTTGAGAAGAAATTTGTTTAAGGTAAGAACTCTTTTTCAGAATTTTTGAAATACAATTCTCCTCCTTAATCCGACTACCATAACTTTGTTTAGGAATTTTATTTTGCTCTGAAATTTTAGTACGCTCTTCATATATGTGTTATGTAATGTTCCTCCAAGTCTTACATTATTTTGATTTTTCTACATTAAGATATGAATTTTCTACCTTCTATCACTCACAGTAAAAATGTTGCTCAAAAATGTGGTTTTAGTTCAAGGGGCAAATGTGCTTTGATTTTTACGAAATTTGGCAATATGTTCATGTATAAGTTATGTAATGGACTGAAAAGTTTGGTGATGATTCGATGAATATTTTATGTAATATGGAATTTTTATTGAAGCTAGGTTTTTAGATTGTTTTTATTGGTAAATTGTTGAACTCTTATTGTGTGATGTTTTCATATGAACAAATGATTTTAATTGATGATAAGAATTTTTGAGGTAATGTATTTTATGTTATTATGATGTTATAAGAAGTTTGAGGCCTAAATAAATTTGTTTTGGTTGTTTGAAAATGATGAACTCATGTAACTCATGCTTAATATGATGGAAGTTAGTTTTACTACTGATTTCAAATGTGCATTTTGACCCACTCCAATTTTTTTTGAAGCCAATTTTTGGATATGTTAGAATTCTATATGTCTATTATATGTGTTAATTTTTTTAGATTTTTCTATGATGTCAAAATGTGATAAATGGACCTGAGATTGAAGTTGTTCATTGTCTATCTGTTGCTGGCAGATTTAGTATCATGAAATATGTGAATTATTTGTATTATTTAATGAAATTTATATGAGTAATGAAAAATCATGGTAATATGTTTATGTATCAACTTTGTCCCTGTTAAATGTGGTGCTCAAATTATGTGTAAATGTTGAGTTATTAAGTTTTGAATTCATGGAGGTCAGTAATGCATGTTGTGTTAATGGTTTTATTCTAATGTTTTAATATTGATGACATGTTTTATGAAATTGATGTTTTCAAGAGAGGAAAGGATATGTGATGAAATATGTTATTGGAAGAGGCTGTGAAGTGTTGATGATTTCATGGTTTTTTGAAAATATAAGTTAATTGCCATTTTTTTTAATGACTGTATGACATGAACATAATATGAAGAGAGCACATCGAGACCGTGGCGTCATCACCGACATAATTAAGGTTAAGTAAGCTTGCTAAAAGGTAAGTACATTCTCACCTGCAACATGATATGTTTTATAAGGTTTGAAATCATGTTCATAATGATATTTATTTTATGATGGATTTTATGATGGTTTCATTTAAATATTACTTATGAAAGATTTTTATGTTCAAAAGTTATGCATGTATGATGATGACGTATTTCAAAGCCTGAAAGTTTATATATGTATGTATATGTATCACCTTAATAAGTGTTGCACACCAATGTTATGTTATGATATGTTATGATGTCATGTTTGGTTTAGGATTAGCTACCCTTCTCCTCTCATGACGGTGCGTCTACGATGATGATTATGGTGCAACACTTGGGCCCTTAAGATAAAATGAAATAAGTTTTAATATGGTCAAAGTAATGATAGATATGTTCCTTATGAAATTTGTGCCTGGTGCACTATTATGATGATGATGATGATGATGTTCATAAAATGTTTTAAGTTGTGAGATATGAAATGTACTTACTAAGCTCTAGCTTATTCAGTTTATATCATGTTGCAGATAAGGGTAAAAAGGTTATGGACTAGGCGGAGGGCGTGAAAAGGCGTGTGAGCTAAGGACGATGAATTGCAAATGGAAGAACGCCAAAAAAGGAAATTTAAAGATATGAACAATATTTTATAATTTTGATTATGTTTTATTGTTAAATTTTAAGGATTGGTACTATGTTTTATTATTTTAACTTCATCTTTTCAAGTATATGGTCTTCCGCACATTGAAGTATTGAAACTTGTCTTTAAAATAAATTTTCAAAAGATTTTAACTCGGACGGCATGCCAACCATTGCTGGTCGGTATGCCGATGTGATGTTTGGCCTGCCGATTCTATTATTCCGGCCTGCCAAACTTAGAGATTTTAAAACCATGTTTTGCAAAGCCTCGAGCGGCCTACCGGTGGATGATCATCGGCTTGCCGAACCATAAATGAAGATATTCTTTTAAGAAGTTTTTGAACAAAAAAGTTATTTTGTTATACTATGGTACTGGTAAACTATTTCAAGGATGTTTATGAATTAGTTGTAAAAAAAAAATGTATGCATGGATTCTGGGTTATGTCTTCAAATATTCTTTTTATTCAAATAGTTTATCTTAAATAATGGTTAAATGAATGAATGTAACGGCATCTGTAATGTCCGTAAGGGGGCGCTACACTTATTCTTCATAGTGACGCGATTCAGCTGTCAATAATCAATACACAACTTGAGCGCACCATCAAGTCTGTTGGCAAGCAAAACTGGTGCATCCCACACTATCCTGAATATGTCCTTTATTCACAAGTTCCTAAAGTTGTTTTCTTAATTCTTTCATTTCTGCAGCCGCCAATCAATACGGTGCTATGGAAATCGGAGCAGTCCTCGAGAATGACTCGATACCAAACTTAATTTTCTGAATGTGATGCTAATCTAGATAACTCATCAGGGTGGACATCATCGAAGTCATCAGCCACTAGTAGTGCTGTATTTCTCCCTACGACATTAGACTCTTCTTCTAGATCCAAAAGAAATATATACATATAGCACGCTAAGTTTCTTTATCCTCCTAGATATGTTTTCATGAGTCGATTCCTTATTACTCGATCATTACCACCTTTTGTAAACGATCATTGTTCCCCTATCGATCACTAAGGTTACCTCTTTAAGGTGACAACCTATATTTTCATTATACTTGAACAATCAATCCATTCCTAAGGTCACATCATAAGTACTCATAGGGATCTTAACAAATTACTTTCCAAAGCCTTACCTTACCCCTAATCATTATCTTATAAAATTTATGTATACAGTTCATACACACATCCGCCCCAAGGGTGAGGTAAAAATCAAGGTTTAAATTTATCTATTTTTAATCCCAAGGCATGTACAAAAGAATTTGAAATGAGAGAATAAGTGGCACTAATATCAAACAAAACCTGAACTAAAGATTGAGAAACCAGAACAGTACCGTCGACTCTCACGTTGTTAGTTTGCGCATCTAAACTCCCTAAAGTCATGGTGCAAATCTAGGCTGGAGCTTTCCCTTTTTTCTCTGCTAGCGCCACTACGTCTTGGGCCTATTGGCCGATACTACTATGGAGAACACTGATGAAGTTGATGCTGAAGGAGTTGCCAAGGTGGATGTAAAAACTAAGGTTGAGGTTGATGGCTTGCACTCCCTTTGGTCTGAGATCCTTGTCGATCATTCCTCATTGGGTAGCTCTTCCCAATGCATCCTGGCTGCTGGTAGAAATGGCAAGGGTTACTTCGTCCGTTGTTGGATGAACTGCTACTCCCATTATTAACGTTGCCATCCTGATTCTTGACTTGAGCTTGGCGGTCACTACCTTTCCTATTGCTTTTTTGGGATCTTCCTGATGTTCTTGCCCAATCCTCACAGTAGAGAGTGTAATCTCCTACTACCGAATAAGTTGACGACTCTCACCCACCAAAATTCTAGAATCATAAGACCACTAGTTGTCGTTGGATGGATGCCTTGAGCCCTTCCTGAAACTTGATACACTCCACACGCCCAGAAGCCACTACAAACGGAACAAACTTGGCTAACTCATCAAACTTTATCTCGTATTCCTGAACCGTCTTCTTACCTATTCCAACCGGTAGAATTCAACGATCCTTCGATCTCTGCATCCCTGCGGAAAATAATACTCCTAAATAATTCCTTGAGTCTCTCCACTATCGATATTACTATCATTCTCTAGATGCTTTGCTTGCTTCACCAAGTGTTAACACAGCCTGCTAACTTGTAAGCCGCAAATTCCACTTGATACACTATTGGGTCTAACCAATATTCAGCCTCCTACAGAACCCCATTTCCATCTAAAGTTGGGATAGATGTACGCCGAAGCTCCATAAAGCACTCATGCTGGCGACTTGCTTCCGAATTGCCAGATCTAGTCCTCGTTGCCCTTTGCTGAAAAGCGACAAACATAGCTCCTATCATACATCCCTCATTCGTGAGACTCACGTCAGCCATAGCAGGATGACGCCTAGGTGCCATTCTCTTAGTTCTAAAAAAACAAATTGGACTGCCCAAGACTTTTTACTGTCGTACCTAGGTGTGCATAATTCCCAAGGTTCATAACTTAGGGCTTTGATACCATTCTGTCATGCCCTGAAATCTGGGTAGTGATGTGATGGTTTAATTAAGTTAATTAAAGTAGATTTTGATTAAAATTGCCAACTAAATGTTTTGGATTATTTTGAAAAAGAGAGATAGTTTAAAACTTTTTAAAACAATTATTATTATTTAGAAGCGGATGAGATATAATAAAATAATAAAAACACATAAACACAAGCTAGGCCTCACCGGACCCACGTTAGTGCACACACATGGTATCGACAATATTAAACTACAAGCATAGTCCATATGAGAATAGGGAACTTAAATTATTACATTTCTTGTTTTAAATAAGAAAAGGGCCTAAACAGAAATCCTACGACTCACGTGTTTGCCCTATTGCCTACTAGCTGATCCTAAGCTGTAATCCACCTAAGGGAAGAAGGTTTTAAAACAAATAAAGAAATGTGAGTAGAAGGCTCAGTAGCACTAGGTTTAGAAAACATTAATTTTGAACATAAACTTTTCATATTTGAAAAATAGTTTATATAAAAAAATTCAAAAAGATGAATAACATATTAAATTCATCCTGACCTTTTTTAAGTCATTATTCTTTTGGAGATATCCTCTTTTAAATAAATTCTTTGGCAAAGCCATGATACCACCACCGTAGTGGCCTAGTCGGGTTTTGGGACCTGCTCCCAAGGTTGCTCTCTACATGATCGGATCTCTGTGTATGGCATCATACTTTATTATTTCATCCCAGACGGTATTGATAACAAGCCCGGTATTATGTCATTATTTAGGTCTTATCTTACCAAGTATTCTCATTTATATTTATTATTTGATTCATTATGATCAATCGATTTCTTAACAAATAATGAAAGATACTAAGAAATTCTTTCTAATAATTTGTTAAAATCAATTTGAAAGAAATCATTTGACAAGAAATCTTTTTGTGGCCAAAGGCCCCATGAAAATATTTAAAACATTTTGAAAGAATCTTTAAGGCCAAAATCATTTAAAAACCTAGCTACCAAAGAAAAGGATTAGAAGTCCTACCTTGATATTCTGTATCGTGACTCAACACCGCAGTCCTGATCCGCTATACGTTAGCTCCCCAGAACCACGATCCACCTCAAAAGTAAATTAAACTTTATCAATTTCTAGCTTAGAGTATTCTATTTCATGATGTTTTAATACGCCTTTTATTGTCCAAATATCATATCATAAGGTCAAGGTCTTCATCTAGGTTTTAAACGGTGAAAACAGATAAAAACAACAAAATTTCATGCAGCCCAACCGGCCTACTGAACTTGCCTGTTCGGCTTGCAGAACTACATAGTTCGGCCTACTGGATGTAGCACCGGCCTACCGAACTGGCCTAGGTTCGGCCTGCCGACTAGATGAGTCTGACATGCCGAACTCATAAGTCTGGCTTGTCGATGCTCATCATTGGCCAATTGAATTGGAAAAAACTTGGGGGACCCGAGACTTCAAGTTTCAGCCTCCTTGAACTTAAAATCTCAATCCAAACCTGTTTTCTCAATTCTCAAGCATGGGTACTGTTCATAGATGTTAGAAAAACATGCTAGGATACTTTTAAACAACTTTAAATAAGATTTACACAAAGATTTTTGAATAAATCTGAAAATGCAGAAAAACAAAAAAAAAGTGATTTAATCCGATTTTAGTAAAATCAAGCCTAGATTCATGATGATTTGGGTCCTACTAACTTAGATTGAAGGTTTCCTAAGCTCTAGAAACTCAAATTTCAACATATAAAGAAATTTAGAGAATTTGGGAAAAAGGTTTGACATTTTGAAAGTTTAGTAAACTAACCTCAAATTCAAGCTGAAATAAGGTTTATAGAGACCAAATCTTGCTTCTTGACCTCGAATCTAGCCAAAAATCGAGGTTTGAGTTAGAAATTTTTGAAAACAAAAATGAAAAAGAGAGAGGGAAGAAACAAAGAAGAGAGGAAGAGAGAGAATGTACTGGGTGAGAGTGAGGGAGAGAAGAGGAGAAGGAAAGGGGATTAAATAGAGAAAGAGAGTGGCTTTTGCTAAGTGAAAACCATGTTCCAACACACGGTTTTCCAAAAAGGACATAATCGATAATTTGACAAATTGTGTTGTTTAAAATTTCAAAATAACAAATAAAAATAATTAAATATAAAATAAGTTAAAAATATCACAAAATAATTAAATTAAGTTCAAATTACGTTAAGGCATACTAATCCACCATTCATACACTAATTATACTTAATTAAATTTATGGTTGTTACAAGAACTTTATTATATCATTTAGTTTTAAGTTTTCCACTTTATTATTAATATAACAAGACTATTTGATAGCAACTTATGCCCTAACTCCTTGAGAGAATGTTAATTTCATATTTTTTTCTATTCCACTGCATTAATTGGTATTGGCACCACAGCTTTGACTTGGAAAGATGACCAATTCTCTACTATCATTGAACATAGACAGCAAGACCTTCCCATTTTTGTTCAGAATCTTGAACAACATATGGGGAGTACAGAACAATGTTTTGATGGTCTGGTTTAGCCGTTGCTAGCAACCAAGAACCACATCAGCAACAAGAATAAGTTGATCGAAAGGGCGTTGGATTAGACCAACGTGCCAAACAAAACCAAGACCATAAGGAAGATGTACCACCAGCAAAAGATCTTCAACATCGGGCAATCGGTTACCCACGAAGAAACTTTGATGATTCTTCTAGCTATAAGGAACCTTAAAGAATCGCTATGGGTGGACATATGCAAGAAAGAATTCCACGAAATGAACCAAGAAATCAACGACATAATCACGATTTTTAAGATTACAAAATAAAGATTGATCTCCCCATTTTTTATGGCCATTTCCACATTGAGGATTTCTTCGATTGGTTGCATAACGTGGAAAACTTCTTTGAATGTATGAATGTCCTCTAAAAAGCAAGTTAAATTGGTGGCCTACAAGTTTAAAGGTGGAGCTGCAGCTTAGTGGGAACGACTATAGGTAAATTGGAGATGAGAAATTAAACAACCTATTCGAACTTGGTTTATGATGAAAAAGCTATTAAAAGCTAGGTTTTTACCTTTCAACTATGAACACGAACTTTACCAACAATACCAAAATTATCGACGAGGAATTCGGTCCGTCAGTGGATACATGGATGAATTTTATAGGCTAAATGCATGAAACAATCTTAATAAATCTGAAAATCAACAAGTGGCAAGATATATTGGAGGATTGAAATTGGTTATTCAAGACAAACTGATGTTGCAACAAATTTGGAGTCTCTCAGACGCAGTCAATTTGGCATATAAAATCGAAAAGCAACTTAATAGAACCTTGCTTAGAGCACCAGCCACAAGAAGGGCTTCCCAGGAGCCTGGGCAATTTAATCAAAAGCTAGTCGTAGACACTAGTATATAAAACAACAAGAAAAGTGCCAATCCTACTCAACAATCTTTTTAATTTCAAAACAAAAAGATGTAGGTATTGGAAATATTGAAAGCTTTGGACAACAAGCTAATAGGACTATTACAGACCCCTAAACAAGGCCTAATATCGGCAAATGCTTCAGGTGTAACCAACTTGGTTACCAATCTGAGTGCCCAAGTTGAAGGGCGATGAAAATGATAGACAACAAAGAACAAGTTGGTATTGAAGAAGACAATGACCAAGACTATAAAGAGACAGAAATTAACGGAGATGAAGGGGAACTAGTGGTTTGTATTTTTCAACATCTACTCCTTGCTCCAAGACATGAAAGTCTTTCTCAACGTCACTCAATCTTGCGAACTAGGTGTACTATTAATCAAAAGATATGTGATGTCATTATAGATAATGGCAGTTTAGTATTGTTTTTAAAATAAGTGAAAATGTTTTTATTTTAGAAAATAGGTATTTTTTGGGAATTGTGCTGAGAGTGTTTTTAAAAGTTTTTCTTCAAAAAACGTGTGGAAACATTTCCAAAAATTCTGAAACGAAACCAAACAAGACCATTGTTTCCAAAGCTTTAGTATAAGCCTTAAAATTTAAGTATGAACTACATCAACCCTATATAAGATAGCTTGGATTAAAAACAGGGCCGAGACCCATGTGAATGAGGTGTGTCGGGTTTCGTTCTCAATTGGTACATTTTACAAGGACAAGGTCGTTTGTGACATTATTGATATGGATGCATGCCATATTTTTCTAGGCCCCCCATGGCTATTTAATGTTGATGTCACTGATAAAAGGACGAGACAACACCTTCACATTTCGATTGCTGACAAGAAGATTGTGTTAGCACCGCAACAAAATCACCTAAGGAAGAACAAAAATTAAAAGTAGATAAAAAGATGGCTTTCTATACAAATCCGGTAAAGGAATTTTACAAACAAATTAAGGAACCTAAGTTGTTATTAGCTGTAGTATTTAAGGCAGAAACAAAACCAAATCCGACTATTACAACTATTGCTGCCCTTACCTCTGAGTTACAACAATTTCTTGTTGAGTTTAGTGATTTCACACCACAAGAGCTTGCAAATACATTGCCTTCTATGTATAACAGTCAGCATTGTTAGACATATATGCCCTAAGGAGTAAAAATGTAATAAGTTTTTGGAGACCTTTTCATTAATAAAGAATTTATTTATTATTAATATACCAAATCTTGTCCTCTTTACGTTCATATTTGTTGAATGTATGTTAAGTAAACAAAAGTCTGAGACTGTCTGTCTAAACCTTTAAGAATTGGGCATATGATGGATTGATTATGTGGAAGACATGATTCTTAAGGTGATGGCCTAAATCATAAGATCCACAATCGAGGGAATAAAGTTGGGCGCTTTATTCATGTAAAGATTGTTATGTTGTCTATATCCCTATTGGGAGATGGTTTGTCTTGACCATCGAAGGTGAAAACCATAAAAAGAAACATTGGCACATTGTCATAGGTGACGATATATTGGATCGGGACATAAAGTGAATTAATTTGGATTAATAATTCTATCTTGACAAATCAATTCACTTTAGACAATCATTTGTATTGTATCTTAATCCTAAGATGAATAATGGGCCCGTTGTCTTGACTTGTGTTTTTTGATGTACCAAAGGGTGACACCCACATCTTAATAGTGGTATGCATGCCGGTGCATTGGAGGCATGACTCTTGATAGCGTAGATTTGTTATTCATAGATATGGAATCCATAGCTCCTCTTTAGGAGTAGTGATATCCTCTTATATGCGTTATCCTCTAATTGAAAAACTGAAGCGCTCAACCATTTGGATACAAAGGTGTAACCGAATGGTATACTGTCTTTGGATGGTAAGTTTTCTAATGGTGAAATAATAGAACGTAAGATAAAAATAATTGAAAAAGTAAGAAAGAACTTGTCCTTAAGCCGGTTATGGATAACCCTATGGGGATACGATATACTTTGATATGTCATGGACACTTAGCTATACAGGCTTCATAATTCTATGTAATTTGAGAGTTCAGCTTCAAGCTTTTAGTGGAGTAGCGTTGGAGTTGATAATTATGAAATGTATATCTGGGATATTGGGTTTTGTAATTATCGAGAGCTTAAACTATATAGGTCCATTGGGTCCCCTTTGCTAGCTCACAACATCCTGTAACGAAATGGCGCACTTTTCCAATAATTGGTGACTTATGTCAAATTTATTTGATTGCTTGAAATTCAAAAGAATCAAATAATTCATGTCTGTTTATTGGTTGAATTAATTTTGTGACAAAATTAATTCAGGATAAACTTGTTGAATTATTGGGATCGGATAATTCTTGTCTGTTTATCAGTTGATTTAATTTTGAATAAGTTAAATCAAGATAAACTTGTAGAATTATTAGGAATTCGTTTATTTTCCTAGAGATTATCTAGATAAAGTTGTTTAATTAGATAACTTCTCTATTGAGTTATTTGAATTAAAACTAAGACTTTATCCTATAGAATCTTGGGTGAAAAATAAAAGATTCGCTAAGATTTTTTTTTCGACAGTTTGGCATGCCGATCCTCAAGTTCGGCCTGTCAATGGGGCAAGTTCGGCTTGCCGATTAGGTAGATCGGCCTGCCAATGCACAATAAAAAGATCACACGTTTTTATGCGGATTTCATCAGATATTGATCCAAATTTGATTCTGATTCAAATTTTTGAGACCATATCTGATGAGGACTGACCCTAGACCCAATCTCTATAAAAAGGGAGTAAGTCTCATAAGTTATTTAGATCAATTGAGAGATTAAGAGTGATACTCTACTGGTGAGAATCTGAAACTCCCTGAGAGCTCTTGTTCACAAATAACAAACACTGGCTTTGGGTTCTCTCAATTGGTTGGAAGGAGAGTCACCTGGAGGAAGAGCTGTACGTGTGAGCCCACACTCACTCCGGTCGTAGATAGTGAATAGCAAAAAAGACCAGTTGGTTGAGGCTCTTTTAGAACGTTACTTCTCTTCACAGATTGCGGGAGTTCTTCGGCATTTAAAGGTTAGTAAGATCTGGTTAATTTATACATATAGCATGTCAAACTTGTGTTTTCAAAAATACTCTGATATAAAAATTTTAAAATTTTGCTGTGTACTATTTTTCCGATAATTGGTATTAGAGCCATGGTTTTTACATAAATTTATGAGTTTGTGATCATGCTATATGTATAAATTTTGTGATCTTAATGTCTCTTATGCTTGAATTTAATTTTATAGAGAGTTGGCACTCTACGTTTCTATATATTTTATATGTTGTCATGGATTATATGGTAAATTTTTATTAATTAATTATAGTTGATTAAATGATTGTTTAATTATTTATTAATTAATTAATTTATACCGGTTATGGTTCTTTAGAGGTTAGAATGTGTGTCTAAGTTTTTCATGTAATTAAATGGCGGACTATCATCTCCATCTAGGAATTATTATTTAATTTTGAATTTGTAAGAATTTTGTAATTAAATAATTATTTAGAGAAGATGGATCTAGAAAACGGATCTAAAAGATTGATAATGACGTTGCAAGGTATTTCCTGAGTCTCTAATTTTATGTTTTTGAATTGTGGAAAATAAAATTGAAGAATTGCATCAAAAATTGTATTTTCTAGAAAGGGTGATTTCTGCTCAGTCGGCATGCCGAACCCTCCAGTTTGGCAGGCCAATGGTCACAGATCGACAGGCCGGACGTGAGGTTCGGTAGGCCGTCAACGGGGCAAAAATCAGGTGGCTCTGGCGGCAGGCCGAACTTCTAGTTCGGCAGGCTGATCTGTCATGAATCAGGAGATCGATCTATGAAGATCGATAGGCTGATGGGCCACGATCGGTAGAGAGCTGGGAATTTTTTTTCTAGAAAAGGTGCAGTTTTTCGTGTAGTTCTAATTTTATTTTTGGGACAATTATGAGAAACATTAAATTTAGATATGACCAGAAATATGGATAGTCGATTCATACGGGATTGAAGTCTTAAAGATGGGAATTACATGAAGAAGGATATAGCTTGCAGATTCAAGGATGAAGAATCGATAAAATGTTTCGATTATTCTCTTGTAATCTTTATTTTCTATTCTCTAGGGTGGAACCATAATATTACAGTTATTTATTATTTTGCTTGTAGCTTTGCTTAATTGCTTTGCTTGTCTGCATTATAATATGATTTGTCATGTATATTGATAACATGTTATATAGAATAGGGAGTGCCGCTCATATTAAAATTGTTCATGCATGTTCTTGAAATAAAACCTTGATTTCAAAAGATTGAGTGGGAGAAGGTTTTCGAAGAGAGGACCTACAACCTCCATCGTTGGTCTATAGGAAGAACATGGTGGTCTTGACCCCTAAGAAGGGATTTCTATCATGTACCAGATTAGATCTCTAAGAGGAAAAGGTATTTTAGCATGATTTATGGTTGCACACCCCTACATGGTGATTATAAATCATGGATAAAATATTGAAACGATGGTTATACACTCACGTTAATTTTATTATTAACCTCCCTTAGGAGCTCTGTTAATAAAATTAATGGCCAAAGAAACAATTATTAATATATGCTGGATCATACGGGTCCTGGATGACATATATATTTCAGGAGGGAATCCGTGTTCCTGATTGAATTTGGCATGACTCCCTAGGAGCTTGTTGAATTATGTGTTTGGAATTATCATTGTAAGGTTGTGATATTTTCAAGGTTTTGACACATAAACACATTTGTATGTTTTTTCATCATTCTGTTATCTTACTAAATTATTATGATATGTTTGGTTATGTTTGGTATATCATTCTTTATTGTAGATTAAAAATGTCTAAAAACAGTTTATCTTCGATACTTGAGAAAAACCTATTAACTGGAGAGAATTATAATGATTAGAAACAGAACCTGGATATCGTCCTCTCCTTTGAGAACTGAAGTTTGTGTTGACAACCCCTTGTCCTCCCGAACCTACTGAAGATTCCATTAATGAGCAATTCCAAGCATACGATCGCTAGAAAGATGCAAATGATCATACCCGCTGCTATGTTATGGCTAGTATGAATAACGTGCTGCAGCTCAACATGAAGATTATGAGACTGCAAAGCAAATCTTGGATAATCTTGAAGACATGTTTGGAGGCCAGACCATAACAAAGCGCGGCAAGGGGCGCTTTGGAAACTCTTGAATTGTAAACAGAGACCAGGGACGTCTGTAAAGGAGCAAATGATGTTGGTCATGGGTTACCTCGCTGAGGCTAAAACCAATGGAGCCGACATCGATGTTGAAACTTAGATGACTATGGTCTTTACGACTTTGTCAAAGGAATTTATTTCGTTTAGAGCTACATTTAATTTAAGCAATAGGCGAGATATGACCTTAACAAAATTAATGAAACAGTTACAGGAGTTCGAATTGCTGATCAGGGAGTCTCCTGCAGGTGGAGAGGCCAATTTTGCAGCTGCTTCTAGTTCCAATCTCAATTCTGGGAAAGGAAAGAAACAACGGGCCAAGAATGGGAAGTCTTTTATTCCTGCTAGCACCAAGAGCAAGAAAAAGAAGAAGAAGAACCCAAAGAAGCTTAAGTGCTTCTTTTGTGGGAAGATTGGGCACATAAAGAAGCATTGCAAAGACTTCCTTTCAAAAGGAGGTAGGTGTGATATTTTGTATTTAGAAACTTGTTTGGTTGAGGAATCTAGTGATATTTGGGTCATAGATTTTGGTGCAACTAATCATGTTTGTGTTTCTCTATAGGGGTTCAAAGAAACGAGAAGTCTGCTACATGAATCGATTTGCTGAGACAGAATTATTAATCCAAATCAATTCACTTTATGTTCCAATCTTACACATCATCACCTATGACAACGTGTCAATATTTCTATTCATGGAGTCCACCTCTAATGGTCAAGACAAACCATATCCCAATAGGGATATGACAACATAATAATCTTTACATAAATAAAGCGCTAAACTTTATTCCCTCGATTGCGGATCTTATGATTTAGACCGTCACCTTAAGAATCGTGTCTTCCGCATAATCTGTCCATCATATGCCCAATTCTTAAAGGTTTAGACCGACAGTCTCAGACTTTTGTTTGCTTAACATACATTCAACAAATATGAACGTAAAGAGGACAAAATTTGGTATATAATAAATAAATTCTTTATTGATAAAAATGTCTCTAAGAACTTATTATATTTTTACTCCTTAGGGTATACATGTCTAACACTTCTTACTTTCATTTTCATCTTTGTAATCTATACGTCTTAAATTTATACATAGTGAAGAACAATGGACATAGCTCTCTTTATAGAGTGAACCACTATAAATCTGCGTATGTGGTATCATTTATCTTTTCAATACTGCTTAATTTCATTTGGTTAGTTTTTAAATTACTTTCTATAATGAATTTGACAAGTTTTCTTTAAAGATAAATCGATCCTAACAACAGTGATTTGAGGGCCCAAATTCATTAAAAGGAATACATTATACTGATTTAACAAATTTTGAATTTGATTATAGTTCTAACGTCTACAGTTTGGCACCCACCGTGGGGCCTTCAGATTGCCAATGCAAGGATTTTCTAGCTTAATCACCAGACATGGTGGACAACTTAGACAACCGACATACATCTGAAATTCCATGTGAAGAAATTGAAGCCACTCCCTAAGCGAACCAGTAGATGGAAGCCCTCACGACTAAGGTGGAGACTCTAAAGAAAATGCTTTAGGAGTAAGATATGTGTTCCCAAGGACGCGATCAGAGATTGGAGCAACTCAACAGCGAGAACTCAATTCTGAGGAGCCAGATCAATTTCTAGAACTTACAAATGGCATCGTACTCATATTATTACCCGTATTACGGGTATTCAACATTCTTACTCACGACGACAGCATAGTAGTAGTTTCAGACACCGCAGCTCGTTAGACAACAATCCCCTTTCAGCCTTATCGGGAGGATGCAACTACTGTACACCACCCCAACTTCAACACCAGCAACAACAGTCACAACAACACCAACTGCCATATGTACAACACCTACTACAGCAATGACAAAGACAACAACAAGCACTCATCATGACCCAAACCAACATAACCTTGAAGCAAATGAAGAACATGAAGGGACAGTTGAACCAACCACTCAATTGGAGGCTGCTCCGGCACCGACTCTGTTAACTCTCGAGTCTATCTAGCAAATGATGAAAGAAATGCTCGAGCAAAATACTAAGCTCGTTAATGAGCAAAACCCTAGCACTAGGTGATATCTTGAAGAATATTCGAGAAACTCCATTCAAGAGAAAAATTACTTCAATTATCCCTTTGAAGTATGGCAACCTCGTGTTTTCTTGCTTCGATGGAACATCGGATCCAAAGGATCACCTTCTGCAATACAAGAACGTCATTAGTGTGACGAACCTCCCAGACTCGATTTTTGACGAGATGATGTACAAGCTATTTGCGCAAAGTCTCAAAGGGCCAGCCCTTCGATGGTTCAGTAACCATCCTACTAGTTCGATTGATAACTTTGAAGGCCTGATGGATTCTTTCATCAAAGCTTACTCTATAAATATAAAGACTGGCAAGACAACCAAAATTTATGGTCAGCTATACAGAGTTCAGGCAAGTCATTACAAGCTTAGAGATTCAGTAAAGCAATCTCTGAGATTTCGAATCTAGAAGAGGGAATAGCTCGAGAAGCCTTGAAAAAGGGACTCTTGCATAAGTCCTCTTTCAAGAGCAGCATCTACTCTGATTACCCTCAAACCATCCGAGAGGCTTTGAATAGAGCAAAGTGATGGATCGATCTAGAAGAAGAGAACGAAAGGTGCAAATGTGAGCTCACAAGGAATAAAGAACAAGACAGGTGGGTCGAAAGGCAGCAAAAACCCTGAACAAATTGAAGAGGACAAACGAGGACGCCACTAAAGAGAGAATGGAAGAAGAAAAAAGAACAAAAGTAGTAATTCGGAAGCAAACTACTATCACCACCAAAATACGCTCTAAGCATATCCCCAACAGAGCTGATTGTGCAGTTAGAAGGAAAGGATTATATCAGGTGGCCGAATAAGATGGCCCCGAGTCGGTCCCACGATCGTACAAAGTACTACGAGTTCCATCAAGACATAGGACACCTAGCAATCGATTGAAAGGCCCTGGAGTTGGAGATTGTGGAACTACTTAAGAAAGAACATCTGAAGAAGTAGTTGCTCGAGTAAGGAACAAGGACTTATAGGCTAGATCAAGAGCGAGAGGGACAAAAAGACCACCAGATTCACAAGAAGATGCCACCACCACTAGTAGTAAGGAAAGCGATCGGAGCCATTTGTAGGGGCTCTATTTTTAGCGGTGACCCTGCTAACCAAACGAAGGCTCACTAGAGGAAAACAAGACAAGCAGTTACCAGCTCAATAATTGACGAATATGGTAACATACAATTTCATTTCAAAATGATGAGGCATCTGGGCTCGACAAGCCACATGACGATGCTTTGGTAATCAAACTTAACGTCGCTAATTACGAGATTGGGAGGATACTTGTTGATAATGGAGGCTCAACTAACATTTTGTTCCTCTCGACGCTGAAAGAGATGGACATCAATGAAAAAGAGATTAAAAAATCTACTACCACCTAGTAGGGTTTAATGGAGAAGCAACCACAATGTTGGGAAAGATTAAGCTGCCTGTCTACACAGCTAGTGAAAATAGGATGACGAGTTTTGTCATCATGGATTGTCCTTCGAGATACAACATCATCCTTGGGCAACCATGGATAGATGCAATAAAGGCTGTCCCATCAACTTTCTACCAGCGAATCAGATTCCCAATGAAGTGAGGAGTTATAGAGTACTTTGAAGCCAAGAAGCGGCGAGGAGCTACTATATCACCGCTATGAAGCAAAAGAAGCTGACTTTATAGCAATTATAGGTAAAACCATCGAGCGGGCTAAGTAATCAAGACCTTGTCGAATCGATGTTGGAGCAACTTGACAAAGTTCAATTTGATCTAAAAGACAAGCGGAGAATAGTGTGTTGGAAAAATTGTACGCAGCAGAATTTTAAAAATTTTGTATTAGAGTATTTTTCAAAACACAAGTTTGACATCCTATATTCATAGATTAACCAGATCTTACTAACCTTTGTGTGCTGAAAAGCTCCTTCAATCAGTGAAGAGAAGTAATGTTCTAGAAGAGCCTTAATCAACTGGTCTTCTTTGCTATTCTCTATCCCCGATCAGAGTGAGTGTGGGCTCACATGTATAGCTCTTCCACCAGGTGACTCTCCTTCCAACCAACTGAGAGAACCCAAAGCAAATGTTTGTGATTTGTGAACAAGAGCTCTCAGGGAGTTCTAGATTCTCGCCAGTAGAGTATCACTCTTAATCTCTCAATTGATCTAAATAACTTATATGACTTACTCCCTATTTATAGAGGTTGGGTCTAGGGTCAGTCTTTATCAGATTAGGTCTCAAAAATTTGAATCAGAATCAAATTCGGATCAATATCTAATAAGATCTGTGTAAAAATATGTGATCTTATCTTTCGCTCATTGGCAGGCCGAACAGGCCCCATCGACAGGCCAAACTTGAGGATCGGCATGCCAAACTGCCGATTAATATCTCAGCGAATCTTTTATTTTTCACCCAAAATTCTATAGGATAAAGTCTCAATTTTAAATCAAAAAACCCAATAGAAAAGTTATCTGATTAAAACAACTTTATCTAGATAATCTCTAGGAAAATAAATGAATTCCTAATAATTCTACAAGTCTATCTTGATCTAATTTATTTAAAATTAAATCAACCGATAAACAGACAAGAATTATTCGATCCCAATAATTCAACAAGTTTATCTTAAATTAATTTTATCATAAAATTAATTCAACTGATAAACAGACATGAATTATTTGATTCTTTTGAATTTCAACCAATCTAATAAATCTGACATAAGTCACCAATTGGTGGAAAAGCACGCCGTATCGTTATAGGATATTGTGAGCTAGCAAAGGGAACCAAATGGACCTATATAGTTCAAGCTCCCGATAATTATGCAACCCTAATATCCCATATATACATTTCAACTCCAACGCTACTCCACTAAAAGCTTGGAGCTGCACTCTTGAACTGCATGGAATTATGAAGCCCGTATAGCTAAGTCTCCATGACATATCATAGTGTATCGTATCCCCATATGATTATCCATAATTGGCTTAAGGACAAGTTCTATCTCACCTTCCTGATTATTTTTATCTTACGTTCCATTATCTCATCATCGAAAAACTTACCATCCAAAGATAGTATACCATTCGATTACGCCTATGTATTCAAATGGTTGAGCGCTCTAGTTTTTCAATTACAGGATAAAGCATATAAGAGGATATATCACTACTCCTAAAGAGGAGCTATGGATTCCATATCTATGAATAACAGGTCTACGCTATCAAGAGTTATGCCTCCAACATACCGACATGCATACCACTATCAAGATATAGGTGTCACCCTTTGGTAGATCAAAAGATACAAGTCAAGACAACGGGCCCACTATTCATCTCAGGATTAAGATACAATACAAGTGATTGTCTAAAGTGAATCGATTTGCCGAGATAGAATTATTAATTCAAATCAATTCACTTTATGTCCCGGTCCAACACATCGTCACCTATGACAACGTGCCAATGTTTCTATTCATGGAGTCCACCTTCGATGGCCAAGACAAACCATCTCCCAATTGGGATATAGACAACATAACAATCTTTACATGAATAAAGTGTCCAACTTTATTCCCTCGATTGCGGATCTTATGATTTAGACCATCACCTTAAGAATCATGTCTTCCGTATAATTTGTCCATCATATGTCCAATTCTTAAGGTTTAGATCGACAGTCTCAGACTATTGTTTGCTTAACCTATATTCAACAAATATGAATGTAAAGAGGACAAGATTTGGTATATAAACAATAAATAAATTCTTTATTGATAAAAATGTCTTCAAAAACTTTTTACATTTTTACTCCTTAGGGCATGCATGTCTAACAATCTCCCACTGGCACTAAGTGAGTAAATATGACAAATCTCGCATCCCCATAGCTTCCACATGCCTGTCGAAGACTCTTCCAGTAAGTGTCTTCATAAATGGATCAGCTAAATTGTCCTCTGACGTGATCTTGCACACCGTGAGATGCCTGCCCTCAACGAAGTCCTTTATCACATGATACTTCCGATCAATATGCTTACTCTTCCTGTGAAATCTTGGTTCCTTAGCATTAGCTACCATCGCACTATTATCATAGTACAGTGATAACACCTTATCCATACTAGGAACTACCTCAAGATCCCCAAGGAACTTGCGGAGCCACACTGCTTCTTTCGAAGCATCACTAGCTACCACATACTCAGCCTCCATCATTGAATCCGAAGTGTAATCTTACTTCACACTTCTCCAACTGATGGCACTGCCGCCCAAAGTAAACATAAAACCCAAAGTCGATTTCCTAGAATCCAAACAAGATTAAAAATCCAAGTCAGTATATCCTAGAGGAGTCAAGTCCTCACCCAAATATACAAGCATATACCCTCGAGTCCTTCTCAGGTACTAGAAAATATGCTTTACCGCAACCCAATGGTTCAGTCCTGGATCCGCCTGAAATCGACTTACAATCTTGACCGCATAACAAATATATGGTCGTGTACAAAGCATGGCATACATGAGACTACCCACTGTTGAAGCATAAGGCACCTTCCTCATGTATTCTCTTTCTTCCTCAAACTTTGGAGAGTCTTTCTTAGAAAGAGTAATTCCAGACCTAGATGGTTGCTCACCTTTCTTGGAATCCTGCATTGCAAACCTCCTGAGAATTTTATCTATGTAGCCGGCCTGGGATAAAGCTATCATCTTGTTCTTCTTATCCCAAAAAATCAGGATACCGAGAACAAAATTAGCCTCACCCAAGTCTTTCATGTCAAACTGCTTGGTCAACCATAATTTGACTGATGACAATGCCCCAATGTCATTGCCAATTAGCAGAATGACATCTACAAAGAGTAGTAGAAAAACCACCTTCCCATCCTTTATGTGTTTGTAAACACATGGCTCATCCATATTTTGTGAGAACCCATAAGTCTTGATCACCTGATCAAATCTTATGTTCCAAGAATGAGAAGCCTGCTTAAGTCCATAAATTGACTTTAGTAGCTTACAAACCTTACCCTCTTGACCCTTGACCTTGAACTCGTTTGGTTGTGCCATATAAATGGACTCATCAAGATAGCCATGCAGAAAAGCCGTCTTGACATCCATCTGTCAAATCTCGTAGTCGAGAGCGGCAGCTATGGACAATAGAATCCGGATGGACTTAAGCATGGCTACAGGCAAAAAGGTTTCCTCATAATCGATTCCTTCCTGTTGCGTATAACCCTTAGCTATCAGTCTAGCCTTAAAGGTTTCGACCTTTCCATCCACTCCTTTTTTCCTCTTATAGATCCACTTACACCCTATGGGTTTTACCCCTTCGGGAAGATCCATAAGCTCCCTGACTTGATTAGTCTACATAGACTTCATCTTAGTGTTCATGGCCTCTGTCCAGAGTTTTAAATCAACATCCTCCATAGCTTCTACATAAGTATAAGGATCCCTGTCATGTTCATCCGGTTTAGCCAAAAAGACCTCCCCATTGAACATATACCTCTTAGGTTGACGCCAGATCCTCCCACTATGCCAAAGCCCCTCAGGTTGTTGTTCAGGTTTGTTTGGTTTTTCTACATTAATCGGAACGGTTTCATTCGAAACCTTTGGAGTGATCGGATCACTCCTTAACTCCTCAAGCACCAATTT
Organism: Artocarpus heterophyllus; assembly: GCA_025403435.1. Lineage (NCBI taxonomy): Eukaryota > Viridiplantae > Streptophyta > Magnoliopsida > Rosales > Moraceae > Artocarpus > Artocarpus heterophyllus. Next base: position 6,039,599 of record CM046327.1, on the reverse strand, counting down.
GCTTCGAGGTTTAAAGTCGTCCATGTAACTCTCTTCAAGGAAAGTTGCATTAGTTGAAACCACGACTTTATTTTCCTTTGGGTTATAGAAATAACCCCCTTTAGTCCCTTTTGGATATCCTATAAACACGTAAACTTCCGAATGTGCTTCCAACTTATTTAGATCCTTAAATAAGACATAAGCCAAACATCCCCATATGCTAATATGGTTTAAGGATGTCTTCCTACCCGTCCACAACTCATGAGGAGTTTTAAGGGCCAATTTTGAAGGCACATTGTTTAAAAGATAACATGTGGTTTGTAGTGCATATTCCCAAAAGGATGAAGGCAATGATGAATAACTCATCATGGACCTGATCATGTCCAATAAAGTCCTATTCCTTCTCCTCGCTACGCCATTTTGCTGTGAAGTGCCCGGCGCAGTCAAATGGGATAAAATCCCATTCTCTAATAAGTGTCCCAAGAACTCATCAGAAAGGTATTCTCCACCTCGATCATATCGAAGTGCCTTTATGGGTCTACCCAATTGCTTTTCCACTTCAGCCCAAAACTCCCTGAACTTGTCAAAAGTTTTGCTTTTTTAGTGCATCAAGTACAAATACCCATATTTTGAGTAATCGTCAATAAAAGTGATGAAGTACTCATACCTTTCTCGTGCCCGGATGTTCATCGGTCCGCAAACATCACTATGCACAAGTTCTAAAACCCCTTCGGCCCTAATGCCCTTAGACCTAAATGGTCTTTTGGTCATTTTACCCTCCAAAAAAGATTCACATTGAGGTATAGATTTCACCTTTAAGTGACTTAAAGGTCCATCCCTTACCAACCTTTGAATCCTATTCAGGTTAATATGACCAAGGTGCAAATGCCAAAGATAAGTCTTATTAGAGTGAGAAGTTTTAAGTCTTTTAGAGTTATTATCATTCATCTCAACATTAAGCAATAAGTCAATCTTAGGTTTGATAAAATATAGATTTTTTTGCATCCATCCAGAACAGATAAAAGATTTGTTTTTATAAATCACCACTTTATCGTTAAAAGAAACCAAATAGGAGTCTTTAAATAAACAAGCTACAGAAATTAAATTCCTTTTAAATTTAGGAACATAAAAACAATCTTGCAAAATAAATTCCTATAATTATCAAAATAAAGATGGACGTCTCCCACTGCTTCCGCTAAGACCAAGAATCCATCGCCCATCCGAAGCCTGAAGTCTTCATGTAGCAGACTTCTCATTTCTTTAAACCCCTGCAGAGAAACACAAACATGAATAGTTGCACTGGAATCTATGCCCCAAATGTCACTAGATTCCTTAACTAAACAAGTTTATAAATACAGAAGATCACACCTACCTCCTTTGGAAAGGAAGTCCTTGCAATGCTTCTTGATGTGCCTGACCTTTCCATAGAATAAGCACTTAAGCTGCTTCATGTTCTTCATCTTCTTCTTCTTGCTCTTGGTGCTAGCAGGAATAGAAGACTTCCTGTTCTTGGCCCGTTGCTTCTTTCCATTCCTAGAGTTGTGATTTGAACCACAAGCAGCCACCAAATTGGCCTCTCCACCTGCAGGAGACTCCCTGATCAACAGTTCAAACTCTTGTGACTGTTTCATTAATTCTGTTAAGGTCATATCCTGTCTATTGCTTAAATTAAAAGTAGCTCTAAATAGAATAAATTCCTTTGATAGAGTCTCAAAGACCATAGTCATCTGAATTTTAGCACCGATGTCGGATCCATTGGTTTGAGCCTCAGCGAGGTAACCCATGACCAATATCATGTGCTCCTTTACAAATGTCCCTGGCCTCTACTTACAGTTAAGAAGTTTTCGAAGCGCCCCTTACTGCATTGTTATGGCTTAGCCTCCAAACATGTCTTCAAGATTATATAAGATCTGCTTCGCAGTCATATAATCCTAATGTTGAGCCTGCAGCACGTTATACATGCTAGTCATAACATAGCAGTGGGCCTGATCATTAGCATTTTTTCGACGATCATACGCTTGAAATTGCTCATTAGTTGAGTCTTCCATAGGCTTGGGAGGACAAGGGGTTGTCAGTACATATTTCAATTTCTCAAAGGAAATGACGATATCCAAGTTCCATTTCCAATCATTATAATTCTCTCCGGTTAATAGGTTTTTGTCAAATATCAAAGATAAAGCGTTTTTAGACATTTTTAATCTATAATAAAGAATCATATGCCAAACATAAGCAAACATATAATAATAATTTATTAAGATAACACAATCATGTAAAAACATACAAATGTGTTTATGTATCAAAACCTTAAAAATATCACAACCTTACAACGATAATTCCCAACTCAGAATTCAACAAGCTCCTAGGGGAGTCATGCCAAATTCAATCAGGAGCACGGATTCCCTCCTGATTAATATATGTCATCCAGGACTCGTATGATCCAGCATATACTAATAATCATTTCTTTGGCCATTAATTTTATTAACAGAGCTCCTAGGGGAGGTTAATAATAAAATTAATGTGAGTGTATAACCATTGTTTTAATATTTTATCCATGATTTATAATCACCACCTAGTGGTGTGCAACCATAAATCATGCTAAAATACCTTATCCTCTCAGAGATTCAATCTAGTACATGATAGAAATCCCTTCCTAGGGGTCAGGACCACTATGTTCTATCTATAGACCAATGATGGAGGCCTTAGGTCTTCTCTTTGAAAACCTTCTCCCACTCAATCTTTTGAAATCAAGGTTTTATTTTAAGAACATGCATGAACAATTTTAATATGAGCGGCACTCCCTATTCTATGTGATATGTTATCAATATACATGGCAAATCATATTATAATGCAGACATGCAAAGCAATCAAGCAAGGCTACAAGCAAAATAATAATATCCATAATATTATAGTTCCATCCTAGAGAATAAAAATCAAAAATTACAAGAGAATAATCGAAACATATTATCGATTCTTCATCCTTGAATTGTCAGGTTGTATCTCTCATCATGTAATGTCCATCTTTAAGTCTTCAATCCCATATGAATCGAATACTTCATGTTTCTGGTTATATCCAAATTTAATGTCTCTCAAAATCATCCCAAAAATAATATTAAAACTGCATTGGAAAAACTACACCTTTTCTGAAAATTTTTCAACTCTTGGTCGGCAAGCCGATCTGGGTGATCAGCCTGCCGGTCACGACCCATTGGCCTGCCAACTCATGAAAGATCGGCCTGTCGAACTAAAGGTTTGGCCTGCCGCCAGAGCCTCCTGATTTCTGCCCCACTGACGGCCTACCAAACTTCATGTCCAGCCTACCAATCTGTGACCATCGGCCTGCCGAACTATAAGGTTCGGCATGCCGACCAAGCAAAAATCTCTCATTCTAAAAAATACAATTTTTAATGCAATTCATCAATTTTATTTTCAACAATTCAAAAACATAAAATTAGAGACTCGGGAAATACATGGGAGAGCCATCATCATTCTTCTAGATGCGCCTTCTAGATCTGTCTTCTCGATCTGTCTTCTCTGAATAATTATTTAATTACAAAAATCTTACAAAATTAAATAATAATTCCTAGACGAAAATGATAATCCACCATATAATTATATGAAAAACCTAGATATAAATTCTAACCTCTAAAGAACCATAACCAGTATAAATTAATTAATTAATTAATAATTAAATAAACATTTAATCAACCATAATTAATTAATGAACATTCACCACATAATCTATGACAACATATATAATATATAAAAACCTAGAGTGCCAACTCTCTATAAAATTAAATTCAAGCATAGGAGAGATTAAGATCACAAACTTTAAACATATAACATGATCACAAACAAATAAATTTATGTAAAAAACCTGGCTCTGATACCAATTATTGAAAAAATTATACGCAGTAAAATTTTAAAAATTTTATATCAGAATATTTTCTAAAACACAGGTTTGACATCCTATATGCATAAATTAACCAGATCTTACTAACATTTGTGTGCTGAAAAGCTCCTGCAATAAGTGAAGAGAAGTAACGTTCCAAAAGAGCCTCAACCAACTGGTCTTCTTTGCTATTCTCTATCCCCGATCAAAGTGAGTGTGGGCTCACACGTACAACTCTTCCAGCAGGTGACTCTCCTTCCAACCAACTGAGAGAACCCAAAGCAAGTGTTCGCTATTTATAGAGGTTGGGTCTAGGGTCAGTCCTTATTAGGTTAGGTCTCAAAAATTTAAATCAGAATCAAATTCGGATCAATATCTGATAAGATCCACGTAAAAATACATGATCTTATCTTTCGCTCATCGGTAGGCCGATCAAGATGATCGGCATGCCGAACAGACCCCATCGGCAGGCCAAACTTGAGGATCGGCGTGCCAAACTACCGATTAATATCTCAGCGAATCTTTTATTTTCCACCGAGATTCTATATGATAAAGTCTCAGTTTTAAATCGAATAACCCAATAGAAAAGTTATCTGATTAAAACAACTTTATTTAGATAATCTCTAGGAAAATAAATGAATTCCTAATAATTCTACAAGTTTATCTTGATCTAATTTATTCAAAATTAAATCAACCGATAAACAGACAAGAATTATCCAATCCCAATAATTCAACAAGTTTATTTTGAATTAATTTTATCACAAAATTAATTCAACCGATAAACAGACATGAATTATTTGATTCTTCCAAATTTTAACCAATCTAATAAATCTGACATAAGTCACCAATTGATGGAAAAGCACGCCGTATAGTTACAGGATGTTGTGAGCTAGCAAAGGAGACCAAATGGACCTATATAGTTCAAGCTTCCGATAATTATGAAACCCAATATCCCATATATACATTTCATAATTATCAACTCCAACGCTACTCCACTAAAAGCTTGGAGCTGCACTTTCAAACTACATAGAATTACGAAGCCCGTATAGCTAAGTCTCCATGACATATGATAGAGTATCGTATCCTTATATGATTATCCATAATCGGCTTAAGGACAAGTTCTATCTTACCTTCCTGATTATTTTTATCTTACGTTCCATTATCTCACCATCGGAAAACTTACCAACCAAAGATAGTATACCATTCGGTTACACCTATGTATCCAAATGGTTGAGCGCTCCAGTTTTTCAATTACAAGATAACGCATACAAGAGGATATCACTACTCCTAAAGAGGAGCTATAGATTTCATATCTATGAATAATAGGTCTACGCTATCAAGAGTTATGCCTTTAACGTACCGGCATGCATACCACTATTAATATGTGGGTGTCACCCTTTGGTACATCAAAATACACAAGTCAAAACAACGGGCCCACTATTCATCTTAGGATTAAGATAGAATACAAATGATTGTCTAAAGTGAATCAATTTGCCGAGATAGAATTATTAATCCAAATCAATTCACTTTATGTTCTGATCCAACACATCGTCACCTATGACAATGTGCCAATGTTTCTTTTCACAAAGTCCACCTCCGATGGCCAAGACAAACCATCTCCCAATTGGGATATAGACAACATAATAATCTTTACATGAATAAAGTGCCCAACTTTATTCCCTCGATTGTGGATCTTATGATTTAGACCATCACCTTAAGAATCGTGTCTTCTGCATAATCTATCCATCAAATGTCCAATTCTTAAGGTTTAGACCGACATCTCCAACTATTGTTTGCTTAACCTACATTCAACAAATATGAACGTAAAGAGGACAAGATTTGGTATATAAACAATAAATAAATTCTTTATTGATAAAAATGTCTCCAAAAACTTATTACATTTTTACTCGTTAGGGCATAAATGTCTAACATAGTGAACATCGGCTCGCAACTCAACCCAGAGGTGAAATCTACCATAATGGACTTTTTGAAAGCTAATAGTGATTGTTTCATATGGTCTCACACAGATTTTCCTGGAATAGACCCTAGCATAATCTCACACCAACTTAACGCCGATCCTAACCATCGGCCAGTATGACAAAAGAGGAGGAGACTTGGTGTCGAACGAAACAACATTGTGAAAGACGAGGTGAGAAGATTACTGGAAGTTGGGTTCATTTGTCCTGTTCAATACCCAAATTGGCTAGAGATATGGTAACATGAAAAAGGGAAATAGGAAATGGCAAATGTGAATAGATTTCACTGATTTAAAAAAAGCCTGCCCTAAAGACGTTATCTGCTACCACATATCGATTGACTCGTCGACGCAACAGCCGGCCATGAAGTCTTGAGCTTTCTCTATGCTTTCTCTAGTTGCAATCAAATCCTCTTGCATTTGGAAGACCAAGAGAAGACTGCCTTCATCATAGAACAGGGGATCTTATGTTTCAAAGTTTGGCCTTTTAAGCTAAAGAACACAGAAGCCACGTACCAAAGGCTGGCCAATATGATATTTGAAGAGCAAATCTATCAAAACATAGAAGTTTACATTGACGATATGTTATTGAAATTGTTGTAGGCCAACCTCCATGTACAACACCTGCAGGAATGCTTCGAGGTACTCCAAAAGTCTAACATAGAGCTAAACCCAAAGAAGTGTACCTTTGGAGTCGCAAGCAAAATTTTCTTAGGTTACCTCATTATGAAACACGGAATCGAGGCAAACCCAGATCAGATTAAAGCATTCCAACAGATGCCATCCCCAAGAACCAAGTGCAAGACCCAAAAGGTCGCTAGATGAGTCACCATGCTGAGTCGGTTTATATCCTGGTCTTCAGACAAATGCCTCCCGTTTTTCTAGTTGCTAAAAGAGAACACGAGATTCGAATGAAGTGAACAATGTGAGCAAACATTTTAGGAGCTGAAGAGGTATCTATCCATGCCACCTATCTTTTTGAAACCCAAAGATGAAAAGCCACTCTATCTTTACATGGCAATCTCGGAGACTGCAGTAAGCTCGGCATTAGTCAGAGAAGAAGAATCGATCCAAAAGCCTATTTTTTTGGTTAGCCACATGACGTTGGATGTAGAGACAAGGTACTCTATTGTTGAGAAGCTTGCCCTTGCACTTGTTATGTTAGCTGGAAAGCTTCGACCGTACTTTCAAAGTCATACCATCGTCGTGCTGTCGTCATATTCGATGCATGCCATTTTGCACAAGCTTGACGTCTTTGGGAGATTAACAAAATAGGCTGTTGAGCTAACCGAGTTTGACATCGAATACAAACCTCGAACGGCATTGAAGGCACAAGTGCTCATGGACTTTGTCACCGAACTGACATACAAGGTAGACGTTGATGGACCTAGGGAATGGCTTGTGTAGGTTGATATAGTCAGCAACAAGAGAGGATCGGGAGTAAGAGTGCTGTTACAATCACCAATGGGCGAAGAGATCGAGTAAAGCTTTCGATTGAGATTTAAGGCCAAGAATAACAAAGCTGAATACGAGGTGATGATTTCTAGCTTGAGACTTGCCGTAGCACTGAGGGCTACTAAGCTTGTCATGGAAAGCAATTCTACTCTAAACATGAATCAAATTACTAGGGAGTACGAAGCACAAGATCAAAAGATGGTCTCTTCTCTTAAAGCTAGTAAACAATCTGAAGGACCAGTTCAATCAGTTCAAGGTGAAATACATGCCATGAGAGGCAAACTTTAGAGCAGATGCACTCACCAACTTAGGATCATTGACTGAGCATCGAATTAGCAAAAGAGGCAAATTACATGGACCCAAGATATGATCGGAGAACTTCCATTGAGATGTACATACGGGATGGATGGCAACTTGACAATAAGCAATTCTCGAGAAAAAACAAAGTCCAAGCTGCAAGATACTACCTGATAGATCGGAAGCTTTATAGGCGATCTTTCGTAGGCCCTTTTTTTCGTTGCCTTAGGAAATACGAAGTCAAAAAAGTCATCTGAGAAGTGCATGAAGGCTCATGTGGCAATCACTTAGGGGGAAGATCCTTATGCAATAAGATCCAAAGGCAGGGTTTCTACTGGCCAACCATGTAGGGCGATTAAGAGAGCTTCACCAAGAAATGTGATAGTTGCAAAGGCATGCGCCTGCCATCCATTAACCTATTGAGGAACTTTCTTCAATTAGTTCACCATATCCATTCATGAAGTACTCAATGGACGTTGTCAGGCCATTCCCTCCAGCCCTTGGACAAGTTAACTATCTTCTCGTCCTTACGGATTATTTTTCTAAATGGGTCAAAGCGGAAGCTTTTACAGATATTAAAGAGCGAGACGTCAAAAGATTTATATGGAGAAATATAATATGTCAGTCAGGAGTACTAAGGGACATTGTCACCAACAATGGTTCGCAGTTTATATCCACATCCTTCAAGAAGTTCTACCACGACTAGGACATTACTTTGAGCTTCTCCACACCTAAGTACCTGAAAGGGAATGGCCAAGTGGAGTCAACAAATAAGACGATCATTAAAAACCTGAAGAAAAAGCTGGGTTGAGGAACTCTTGATGGTTTTGTGGGCCTACCGAACAACACCTGGGAGTGCGACTAACAAATCTCCATTTTCCCTTGTATACGAAATTGAAGTAGTCATCCCGGTAGAAGTCATCACTTGAGATCTTCAAGTCGACTATTCACTCCTCAATGAAGCAACGGAAGAAGAAATGATGTAGGATACGCTGGACCTAATAGAGAAAAAGAGGGAAAATGCACTTTACCACCTCGATCATTATCAGCAAGTAGCCGCCAAGTACTACAACAAAAAAGTCAAAATTAGGAATTCCAGGTAGGGGACCTTGTGCTTTAAAAAGTCTTTCAAAATATAGGGGAAGCCTACATTGGGAAATTCACAGCTAATTGAGAAGGTCCATATCGAATCCAAGCCGTTGTACGAGACAGGTTTTCAAATTAGAGAAACTCGATGGGGTCGTTTGGTATTGTTTTTAAAATAGGTGAAATTTTTTTTGTTTTGAAAAATAAGAATTTTTTAAGAATTGTGCTGAAAGTGTTTTTAAAATTTTTGCCTCAAAAAACATGTAAAACCATTTCCAAAAATTCTGAGAATAAAACCAAATAGGGTAGATGGATCAATCATAAGCAAAAGCTAGAATGCAAAAAGTACTATGTATAAGTTATGTTGAACAATTTTTTGTTTTTCAGGTTTTACATGGTGTAATTTGATTCACTTTCATGTAATTTGCCCATCGGATAGGTAATTACGCAAAGGTTGTAATGTGCTAAAGTGTAAATTGAACTATATTCAGCTTAATCCCTATACATGGGTAATGTAGGTAGCCCATGTATTATAGATGGGTGTAGCTACGTTATTATTACAATGACCATTTTTCCCAAGGCTCATCATCATCATAGCCTTCTATCAAGTCCGACACTAGACTCAATCGACTCGTCTCGAGTTGGATCCTAAATTGCCATATTTGTGGCTTGCCATCTTTATGGCCTTTCATTAAGTCCAACACTAGACTTGATCGACTTGTCTCGAGTCAATCCTAAATTGTGATCTTCGTGGCTCGCCATTTCATGGCCTTTCCTCAAGTCCAACATGACTCAATCAACTCGTCTTGAGTTCGGTCCTAAATTGCCATCTTTATGGCTCACCATCATCATGGCTTTTTATCCTAACAACACTAAACTCGACCAACTCGTTGAATGCTTAGTCAATTGTTATTCACAACTCCATCCTCATGGCTTATTACATCTGAGCTGAATCGATTTATTAGTATTCAACTATCTAATCCCATGTTCCAATCAACATTATTTAGCTTTAATGCTAAAAACTCTAGCTCACTAAACCATATATTAATGGTTTAAATTTTGCACCAATTTCTTTCAAGCTTGATTTAAATTAGAACATTTCTAATTATTGCTTGATTTTCATAAGTATTAAGGCCTGACGAAGTCGAAGTTCAATATTTTTAATGAATTAAACTTTGAAGGGGGATCAATATTACCACGATAGGGGAACAAAGTGAACGATGATTAGTTCTATGAAGCAAACAATTAGATATATGAAGCAAAATAGAAACTGTTCAATACAAATGAAAATTGTTCAATACAACCCAAAAAATTCTTCAATACAAATAAAAGTGCTACAAATGCGACTTATTTAGGCTTGCTCAAGTGGAGGATTCGTAGTGACATGCTCATTTATAGATGAAGGCTCCACCTTTGTAACTTTCAAAACTAAAGACATTCCAACCAGAGTAGGCTCATCGATCATGGCATCTACTTCGATTCCTTCGACCTCCAGGTCATCCTGCGCTACAAGCTCCTCGAGTTTTGTGATCTCTACATCTATGTCGAGCAGTTGGAGTTAGCCAGCCTTGTACTCTTTCAACGCTTCCAGTTTCATCTTGATAAACGACTCAATGTGGACGTCCAGAAAAGCTTCCCTAAGCTCTTCTAACTCCCTGTTCTTCTTCTTCACCTCAACCTTCAGCTGATCACTCTCATCCTTCTTAAGACAAGGCTACTGCTTAACTTTAACACTTTTTCATTTGGTTTCATCAGTGCAGCTATGGCATCATCTTTTCCCTTGATCGCATCATCCCTCTCTTTCCTTGAGTTATCCCTCTCTGTCTCGATCTTCGTCTTTTCTTCCCCCAGTTCTTTTATAGCATCGCCAAGCCTCTTGCACCTATGCGCAGCCCTATTCACAAAAATATTGTACAGTTGAAAGGCCTACAAAATACACAAAGATCCAAGATTCAGTAAAGTAGACATGAAACCGATCAAGTTATGTTTCAGTCAAGACTTTACCTAGCCAAGGGCTAAGGTCATTTCGTTCCTAAGCTAAGAGAAAGACTTTCCCCCAAATATGTTTTCGTTGAAAGTAAAATTGAAGCTCCTCAATGCTTTCAAAGATGATTCTTTATCTTGAAGGATACTAGTGTCCTTAGGAATGTCAAGGACTTTATCACTATCGTTTTCTTGGCATCTTTGATGCCTTCAGAGGATTCAATCATTTTCTTCTTCTTTGGCTTGGGGGGCAAAATATCAAATGGTGGTGGAGGAGGTAGGTTTGAAGTCGTAGTAAGCGATGATACCAGTTTTTTTAGAGGAACAGCTTCGGTCGTGTCCCCTTTCTTCTTTTTCTTAGCTACAACTACCCTTACCGCAGCCCTTCTCTTCATTGCATCTTCGAATAAAGGGAGTGAGATCTTCATCGATGAATTTCGACGAACCGTATAGCCACTAAAGTGCACCACGGCAAACAAAGACCTAATCAACTCATTTTGGAAAGCAAATAGGAATACCTATTAGAATTTCTCTAAATTTCTTCCAAATTGAAGACTTTCGAAGTCGATCAAGATTCAAAATTTCTACCCAAGTCTGTCCTTTCAATGCAAGCAAAGCTTCAAGCCTCGTGTGAAACCTTTGGCCAATAAGGGCTGGGTGGTTCAACTCATAATCTGCAAAGAAACAAAATGCTAAGGATTAGTTGGAATTACTGCTTAAAGTAAATGCAAGTATCAATGCTTATGACCAAACGTCAAAAGAAGCGTAAATCGAGTGGTTAGTTCAACTAAGTTACCATTAATAGACATGAAGAAATACTTTTCTTCCTAGTGTCTATCCATATTGACAAAGTCGACAATAAATTGCTTTGACTATGAGTATACGAAGCAAAATTGCCTTTTGCTTTTGTTATTTGGTTTTAAATAATTGCATTAAAGGAAGTCATGTATTTCAAAGTCAATGCTAACTTCCTCGATCAATACAATCAGGGGATTAGCAATCGCATCCCGTTCGGCATAAGCTAAGTTATTGAAATTAGATAGTGATTTATACACTCAAGCATAAATTTTGGGATTAGAAGTCAAAGCCCGAGTTTGAACCATTTCGTGTACACATAGCCAATTATCATTTTGCGTGTCTGCTCGCTCTCGGGATAAGGAAGTAGGATTTCGATAGAAGAAGGTATTCCATATTTTTCCCTGATTGTTGACAAGTCTTCCTCACTTAGAATTGATTTTGGATTTTTTTTTTCAAAAAATCAACTCCTTTAGTAGGCAAAGTGTATTTTTTCTTCTTAAGCATTTTGATTTGCTCCATTCGACTTAAGGGGCCCGCTGTCTTGCTCCCCCTCTTCATAGCATTCTCCTCTACCTCTCTACTGCATCCAGCTCTGCCAATTCTAGAGTCCCATTTGATTCTTGACTATTTGATCCACTCGTCGAGCTCTCTTTCATCATCATTGGACCATGGATCGCAGCCCTCGCTAGAACTCAAGTTGATGTCTATTGCTTTCAACATTTTTCATAAACTAAATCCTAAAGGAAATCTAGGGAAACAAAGATCTAAAAGCTAATGTTCCTGGGATTTAAGAAGTCTTAAAGAAGTTCTTGGGGTGCTCTAAACCCTCGATAGGCAATAAAGTTGGAAAATCACAAATTTTCTTAGAAAATGAGTTGCAAATGATACTAAAATGTTCGAAATTATAACAAAAACAAACTTACGGAAAGAGAATCACAAGAAAATTAGCAACAAAAAGAGAAATCTTGCCTGGAAGTCAGTGGTAAGCCTGAGAAAATAGAGGAAAATAATCTCAAGTTTGAAGGAAACTATGTGAAATGAAGAAAGAGAGAAGATGAGTATATGTATATTGTCTGAAGTCTATGATCAATGATCTAGATCGATTTTTAGAAAGATGACCTGGCAGATTAAATTTTGCTTTTTTTTTTGAATTCTTGCTCAAACCGAGACAGTGTCTTTTCGAGTCAGTGCATACGTCAGCACTACAAGATATTTTGGGGCCTTCTAATTATATTGTGACATGTGTCATAGGTAGTTGAGTATCGTAATTTCCCCAAGAAGGGTAACAATCCTAGTGTGAACACAAAGTTTCAATCAGGAGACAAGTCATTAGATTAAAGCTTGAGATTTGTTCACTCTTGTAGTCGATTAAATTAACCAAGGAGTGGGAGGCTAATTGTTGGGGTACAATTTGGTTAGGCCCAAATCATCTATTGAGGCCCAAAATGTGGATTCAGAGTTATGGTTGAAGCGAGTCAATCCCAACAAAGTCGATCAATTTAATTGTTCAACAAGAGGGCATTGTGCTTCGAAAAGTATTATTATATTACGGCTTCGATCGATTCGATCGATTGCATACTAATCGTATATTTAGATAACTTTTTTTGTCATTGTAGGTTTGATCTCCCAAGTGTCTATTTGACGGGACCAACTCACACAATCTGATGGTTATGAGTACGTCTAGTCATGAACTTTAGACGTAGAGAGAGCTCGATTCTTGTAGCCTATCGCGAACTAACACGTGTCCCACTATTGCAGTTGCTTCAAGCACTATCACCCCACTCTATCAGTTAGAAGTTACGACATCTTTTTATCTTCTATATAAAGGAATGTCATCTTTATTTTTAGACACATGAAAAGTAGAAGATATAGAAACTCTGTTGAAACTTCTCCTTCCTTTCATTATCATCTTTGTAATCTGTACATCTTAAATTCATACATAGTGAAGAATAGTGGACATAGCTTTCTTTATAGAGTGAACCACTATAAATCCACGTGCGTGGTATCATTTATCTTCTCAAGATTGCTTAATTTCATTTGGCTTGGTTTTTAAATTACTTTCTATAATTAATCTAACAAGTTTTCTTTAAAGATAAATAGATCCTAATAACAATGATTTAAGGGCCCAAATTCATTAAAAGGAATACATTAAACTAATTTAACAAATTTTGTATTTGATTGTAGATCTAACGTCTACAACTATGCAGTAGAATTTTAAATTTCTTAATAAAAGCTTTTTCTATAAAAACAAGTTAGACATGCTATATATCGTAAGTTAATCCAAGATCTCCATACCTTAGCAAATCAAAAACTGCATTTCTAGCAAAAAATTGTTTGACGACTAAAGAAATGCATCTAGAAGAGCTCGACCAACTGGACTTGTTTGCCATTCTCTTTTCCACAACCGGAATGTGCATGGATCGTAAGTTAATCCAAGATCTCCATACCTTAGCAAATCAAACACTGCATTTCTAGCAAAAAATTGTTTGACGACTAAAGAAATGCATCTAGAAGAGCTCGACCAACTGGACTTGTTTGCCATTCTCTTTTCCACAATCGGAATGTGCATGGATTGTTCAATTCTCCTCTTGATAATGTCTCATTCCAACCACAAGAGAAAACCAAGAATCATTTTTCTTAATGTTAAATAATAATCTTATGGGAGTTTTAGAGTTTCTCTCGCTACAATACTCTCTCTAAATTTATCAAGTGATCTGATTGACAATAGTAACAATTTCCTATCTATAGTGGCAAGTAGGACACTCATTCAAATTAGATTGGGCTTCAAAACACGTCATAATCCCATAGCAAAATGCATAAAATGTGTTTGCTGATGTGGCAAGGCCAATCAACCACCCGATGTATGCCAGTCAACTAACAAGTCGAGACTGATCCGGTGTCAGTTCTGAAATTGCTCCAGTCAACTCGCCCTATCTAATATCCGTTTTGTTCTAACTCCATTGTATAATTACCCATTTTATTTGAACTAAGAATCTTTTATAGTGCCTTAGTTTAAATTTAAATAACCCAACACAGAAATTATCTAATTAAAACAATCATTTGCCGATAATCCCTTATCAAATAAAAGATGTACAAAAAATTTAAGATGTTTATGTTGAATTAATTTATGATATTAATTTAATCAACAAACTAACATGAATTATTACAATCCAATCAACCCATCATAGAATTAATATAAGTTACTAATTTTTAGAAAAAACACGTCGTATCATTATAGAAAAATATATGAGCTAGTAAAGAGGACTCCATTAACAGATATAGATCAAGTTCTTATAATTATAAAATGACATATCCCTGACAAGCTTATTTTACAATTATCAAATCTAAAGTTACTCTACTAAAAGTTTAGAGTTACACTCTCGAACTATATATAAATTACAAAACTCAAATAATTTTTTCGTCCATGGCATATCATAATATACAACATCCCATAAAACATCCATAATCGGCTTACAAAAAAAGGCTTTTTTGCACCATTACCCCCTAAACTTTTCATGATTAGCAACTCGGTCCTTGACAAAAAATTATAGTAATTGACTCCTTGAACATCAAAATTTGATGCATTAATGGTCCAATTGGTAACTTCTGTTAAATTAAAGACGAAATCTGGCATGTGATTCACACGTTAACTCCTCTTAGGGGCACTAGTAGTCTTTTTCTTTTTTCTTTTTTCAAATGCTAGAGGCCTTTTTTTGGAAAAAAAATATTAGAAAAACCCGCGAACGCCATTAGAAGACTAGAAGAATCTTCCCCACCTGCCCACGAACGCCATTAAAAGCATCTCCCCCTCCTACCTACGGCACAAATGTCCATCGACCGCTGCACCCTTCCCTATCCACCAACACAGATCTCCAGCTTCGTCTCCCCGTCGTTAGGCTCTTCTCAACATCGCCAAACTCGGACCTTGTTGTACCTCCTCCTTCACTAGATATCACTGTCGCAATGCCCCTTACTCTTGCCAAATCTGAGCTTTGCCGCATCCCCTCATCTGCTAAATCTCATCGGCACTGCAAGCCTGCTCTTTTGGAGGTTTGTTCGTATGAGTTTTCAAATTTTTGGTTGAGTATTCCCTAAAAAATATTGATCGTTCTTGTTTCTATTCTTTGTAGGTTCTGAGTTATGAGTGTTTTTTTCTTTGGACTTTTTTTTGGTCATCTGAAGGAAGAGATTGCAGATACATCCTTACTGACATGGGAAAGATGATAGCCATTCAATTCAAAGAAGCCCGAAATGGGTTTCGTGAAAAAAAAAAAAAAAAGCCTAGGTCTGAAAATGTGTTCTGAAAATTGCACCAGTTGTTGTTTTTGAAAATGGAAAAATGTCTCAACAAGGTCCGAACATAGGTTTTGGAAAAGAGAGAATAATTTCAACCTCTCAACGCTTGATGGGGGAGGTTGCCTTTTTGTTCATTCGAAGAAGGGAAATAGTTTTTTGTTTTGATCTAACATGGAAATCCATAAATAAATCATAAGATCAGTTGTAAATTTGCCTTTTTTTTCATAGCTGATTTGGATTGCATTTGTTGGAGTGAATGCAATTATCAGATTTCCTAATTTGCCCCTCATATCACCGCCCATATGCAACGCATATGTAATTTCCATTAAAAAAAATTGACGGAGCCATCAATTGTACCACTGATGCAACAAATTTTGAAGTTTAAGAGGTCAATCGCTATAATTTTTTTCAAAGACCAATTTGCCAATCACAAAAATTCAAGGAATAATGGTGCAAAAAAGCTTAAGGATATATTTTATTTTACCTTTCTAATTATATTTATCTTTTGTTTTATTATTGCACTATTAAAATACTTACTGCTTATAACCAATACAAATAGTAAATCATTCAGTTACACAAATATATCTAAATGGTTGAGCGTTTTAGTTTTCCAATTATAGGATAATGACTATAAGAGGATATAATTGACTCTATAAAGGAGCTATGGATTTCATATCTATGAATAATAAGTTAACGTCAATCAAGAGTTATATCTCCAACATAATAGCATGTGTACCTTTGTCTAATTTTGGATGTCACCTTTTGATATATTAAAAGACACAAGCCAAGAATACATGTCCATTAATTTATTTCAGGATTAAGATGTAACATATGTAATTGTCTAAAGTGAATTGATTTATTCAAATAGAGTTATTAACCAAATCAATTCATCTTCAATTCTGATCCAATATTTCGTCACCAATAACCATGTCCTAATGTCTCTACTCATAGTGCCCTACTCCGATGACTAAGACAAGTCATCTCCTATTAAGGATATAAACAATATAACAATCTTAATATGAATAAAACACCCAACTATATTATCTCGATTGCAGACCTTTTATGTTTAAACTATCACCTTAAGATTTATGTCTTACGCATAATTTGTCCGTCATATACATGATCTTAAAGGTTTAAAATGACAGTCTAGACTTTTATTTGCTTATCATTCATTCAACACAGATGAACATAAAGAGGAAAATTTTGATATCTAACATACATAATAAAATCTTTATTAATCAAATGTCTCAAAAATAGTAACATTGTTTAATCCTTAGCATATTAAATCTAATAGTGCATACCTTGATTATCCTTACGAGAACATCTTATTAAAGAGCTCTATGGCGGCTGTTTAAGTAGACATGTGGGACAGGACAAAACTATCTCTTTGGTTGAGGAGAGATTTTTCTGGCCACAACTTAAAAGAGATGTTGACAAGTTTGTTCAAGATGTCCAATTTTTCAAGCTACCAAAGGAAAGTTGGAATACCAGTTTGTACACCCCTCTTTTGATTCCCAAAAATATTTGGAAAGATTTATTTATGGATTTTGTCTTTAGTCTCCCTAGAACTCAAAGTAGATTTTGACTCTATTTCATCATTGTCGATCCGTTTTCCAGGATAGCACACTTGGTCCCATGTAAGAAAACTTCAGACGCCTCTCACGTTGCCAATTTATTTTTCAATGAGATTGTGTGGCTACACAGTGTTCCGATGTCTATTACCTCATATAGAAATGTTAAGTTTCTTAGCCAATTTTGGAAGACCTTATGGAAGAAATTTGATACTTCCTTAAAATATAGTACTGCGCATCACCCTTTACAGATGGTCAAATGAGGTAACTAATCGTACTTTGGGAAATATGATCAGGTGTCTTTGTGGAGATAAACCTAAACAATGGGATGCTGCAATCTTACAAATTGAATTTGCTGTCAATAGTATGCATTATCAATCCACAAAGCAGTCTCCTTTTTTAGTCATCTACGCTGATCCCCCTAGGCATACACTAATCCCCTTAAATAATCAAGTTGTTGAGGAGCTAGCTAAGAAGATACGTAAAGTGCATGTTGACGTGACAAAACTTAGTTGCAAATCAAAGGTATCAATATCGACAACTTATGGTGTTTAATGAAGAGGATTTGGTCATAATATTCTTACAAAAAGAACAATTTCCAATAAGCACTTATCACAAGTTCAAGAATCAGAAGATAGTTCCATGTCAGATCATCAAGAAGGTTAGTGCTAATGCTAATACCTATGTTATTGATCTAGCAGATGATATAATGGATTTCCAATACATATAGTGTTACTAACTTATATGATTACTATCCTCTAGATGAGCCAGATTTATCTACATCAAACTCGAGGACAAGTTCTGTTTCAAGTAGGGGTTGATGTAAGAAAATTTGGGGTGAGTTTGAGAACTGAATGGACTGAATGGACTCAAATCAATACTTAAATATCACCAGACCCTACAGTTCTTTTTTGGTGCCTTAAATTTCTAAAGCATCTGAATCATTTTTTGGGACCTCCAAGTCCTGTTGTTGGAGTTCACCTCGAGATTTTTTTTTGAGACTCCAACGCTTATGCTATAGTGACAATTCTCTGATCATCCAAATCAGCAACTCCTTTGCTTTGCATCAAGAAATCTCTACCAATTTTTTACCATTAAGGGTTTATTGCTTCTACAATAAATCCCCCAACTCTTAACCAGGTGTGGGTGCTTGATCTTGTTAGACATGTATGCCCGAAGGAGTAAAAATGTAATAAGTTTTTGGAGACATTTTTATCAATAAAGAATTTATTTATTGTTTATATATCAAATCTTGTCCTCTTTACATTCATATTTGTTAAATGTATGTTAAGCAAACAAAAGTCTGAGACTGTCGATCTAAACTTTTAAGAATTGGACATATGATGGACAGATTATGCGGAAGACATTATTCTTAAGGTGACGGTCTAAATCATAAGATCCGCAGTCGAGGGAATAAAGTTGGACACTTTATTCATATAAAGATTGTTATGTTGTCTATATCCCTATTGGGAGATGGTTTGTCTTGACCATCGGGGTGGACTCCATGAATAAAAACATCGGCATGTTGTCATAGGTGATGATGTGTTGGATCGGGACATAAAGTGAATTGATTTAGATTAAAAATTCTGTCTCGGCAAATCGATTCACTTTAGACAATCATTTGTATTGTATCTTAATCCTGAGATGAATAGTGGGCCCGTTGTCTTGACTTGTGTCTTTTGATGTACCAAAGGGTGACACCTACATCTTAATAGTGGTATGCATGCCGGTACATTGAAGACTTGACTCTTGATAGCGTAGACCTATTATTCATAGATATGGAATCCATAGCTCCCTTTTAGGAGTAGTGATATCCTCTTATATGCGTTATCTTGTAATTGGAAAACTGAAGCGCTTAAGCATTTGGATACATAGGTGTAACCGAATGGTATACTATCTTTGGATGGTAAGTTTTCTGATGCTAAGATAATGGAACGGAAGATAAAAATAATCGAGAAGGTATGACAGAACTTGTCCTTAAGCCTATTATGGATAATCCTATGGGGATACGATACATCATGATATGTCATGGAGACTTAGCTATACGGGCTTCGTAATTCTATGTAGTTCGAGAGTGCAGCTCCAAGCTTTTAGTGGAGTAGCATTGGAGTTTATAATTATGAAATGTATATCTGGGATATTGGGTTTCGTAATTATTGAGATCTTGAACTATATAGGTCCATTTGGTGTCCTTTGTTAGCTCACAACATCTTAAAATGATACGGCGTGCTTTTCCAATAATTGGTGACTTATGTCAGATTTATTAGATTGGTTGAAATTTGAAAGAATTAAATAATTCATGTCTGTTTATCGATTGAATTAATTTTGTGATAAAATTAATTCAAGATAAACTTGTTGAATTATTGGGATCGGATAATTCTTGTCTGTTTATCGGTTGATTTAATTTTGAATAAATTAAATCAAGATGAACTTGTAGAATTATTAGGAATTCATTTATTTTCCTAGAGATTATCTAGATAAAGTTGTTTTGATTAGATAACTCTTCTATTAGGTTATTTGAATTAAAACTGAGACTTTATCCTATAGCATCTCGGGTGAAAAATAAAAGATTCGCTGAGATCTTTTTTCGAAAGTTTGGCATGCCGATCCTCAAGTTCGGCCTGTTGATGGGGCAAGTTTGGCCTACCGATGTGCGGAAAAAGATTACACATTTTCAAGCAGATTTTAGCAAATATTGATTCGAATTTGATTCTGATTCAAATTTTTGAGATCTAATCTGATAAGGACTGACCCTAGACCCAACCTCTATAAATAGGGAGTAAGTCTTAAGAGTTATCCAGATCAATTGAGAGATTAAGAGAGATACTCTACTAGTGAGAATCTGAAACTCCTTGAGAGCTCTTGTTCACAAACTACGAACACTAGCTTTAGGTTCTCTCAATTGGTTTGAAGGAGAGTCGCCTAGAGGAAAAGCTGTATATGTGATGCCACACTCACTCCAATCGTGGATAGAGAATAGCAAAGAAGACCAATTGGTTGAGGCTTTTCTGAAACGTTACTTCTCTTCACAGATTGTGGGAGTTCTTCGGCATTCAAAGGTTAGTAAGATTTGGTTAATTTATGCATATAGCATGTCAAACTTGTGTTTTGAAAAATACTCTGATATAAAATTTTTAAAATTTCGCTGCGTACTATTTTTCCAACAGATCTCTCCTTCCATTTTCCTCTTGTCTACTGCAAACCCACCAATATCTCTCCTCTTCACTCTCTCTCGCTCTCTCGCTTTGCCAAAACAGCGACTGTTGGTCCTCCAGTGAGACCTTGTGCCCTCGACTCCCTCGTCTTTTCCATCAATATAGATCGGCCCAATGTAAACCTTATCTAAGCCACCATGATTCGTTGACCTGTTATCGTTGTCAGTGTCATAATATGCGACCGGTGCCCTTCTTGCAAGTTGCTTAGGTTCAGCCATAGTCTACCTAATCGTCGGTGGGCTCAAACATGGTAAGTTTTTTAGGCTCAAGTCTTTTTTTTTTTTTTGGTAATTTTTCCTCCAATTATTTTTTGGCCATGAACATCGATTCTCCACCCCTGTGCATGTTGGCTCCCTTATAGTTTCTTGCTGTCTCCGACTTTATCCTTGTCATTTTTGGCCTCTCTGTCCATTGTCACCTGTCATTGTGTCCATCTCCACCCTCTGTTTCTTGTCGTTTTCCACCTCCCCACTTTAGTGACCTGTCGTTTTTGCCCTTCTCACCCTCCCTTTCGTGTCGTCTTGGCCCTCCCCAACCCACTATGTCCTGTCATTTTGGCACCCCACCATTTGTCACTCGTCATATTCACCATCCTGCCACCCTCTTTAACCTGTCGTATTGGCCCTCCCTTACCTGTCGTATTCACTGTCCCCACCCTCTGTCTCCTATTGTTTGATCAGTGACTTGTGAAATTTGATTATGAACTCTGAAATTTGAACTTTGATTTGTTTACTGTGAGTATTGATGAATGGGCTGTAAATTGTTGAATTGTGATCATATATCTTTGATCAGTGACCTATGATCTTCGATTATGAACTTTGAAATTTGAACTTTGATTTGTTTACTGTGATTACTGATGAATGAGTTGTAAACTGTTGAACTGTGATCATATATCTCCGATCAATGACCTATGATCTTCGATTATGAACTCTAAAATTTGAACTTTGATTGGTTTACTGTGATTACTGATGAATGAGCTGTAAACTCTGAACTGTGATCATATACTTGTGAGGTAACGAGAATTATGCAATGTGAACTGTTGTGACCATATGCGCTCTGCCCTGTGATTTTTTTATTGTGATTTGAGATCAATGCCCTATAAAATCTGAACATTGAAATGTGAAAATGTGAATATTGAAATTGCTTAGATGAAGATATTTGCATAAAATAATCATGATAACTGATTTATATGGTGAGGCTTTGTGAACTTTTAACTTTATAATGCAAGGTAAATTTATTATTATTTTTTTGGATAAGATAATGATAAATTAGAAAATAAACTTGTATAGTTTGACTTTATTCTTTTAATTAATAATGATTCCTAGTATTTGTTTTTTTGAAATTTCACGTGGCTCCTCTAACGTTGAACTTGAGGCTAAGAATTCTAATAGTTAGCACGGCTAGAATATACATCCCAATTACCGGTTAAAACTACGCAAATGTTCCAATGCTTAAGCACTAAGCAGTGTAATTAATTTCAAAAAGACAAAAGATATATCTTCCTTCAATGACTAGTCGTTTATTTTCTTGATGCTCAATCTTCATTTTCAAACTTTTCATATAACGTTTCAGGAGCTGTCGTTTGTTTTTTATTTATTCACTCTGCAGTATTCTTTGAGCCTGTAACTTTACGTCTCACTCTTGCATATCACATTTTAACGAACATTTAATAAATAAATAAAAATTGAGAGTTGAGCCTTATAGTTAGAGCAAACAGTGATGGATATTTAATAAAGAATACTATAGTATTCGGGTGTATAGTCATAAGCATATTATGTTAAGCAAGTTAAAATTTCATGGCGGTCTAAGGGATTACAGTCAGTTTTTGGGTATAACAATCAACATTTATTACGTTTAAGTGAAACGTGCAATGTGGACAGTGGTGTGAAATGTGAACTGTGAAATGTGAGCTGTGAAATTATGAGCTGTTTGTACTTGTTCTTATTATGATTTCCACATTTGGCTAATTATTTTTTTTTTCCTTTTTTTGGTTAATAGAAATTGAACTTGATAAATTTGTTGGTACTACATCATGATCTGAGAGAAAGGGCTGTTTATGATGAAACTAATTTTGCTTCATCATGTTGGTTGAAGTGTTAATATTATGGATTGTCGCACTTATTATGCCAGTGTGCTCCTGGTTGATTATGCATAGGATTTTTCCGTTTGACCTGTCGTTTTGCCTCTCCACACCACTTTGCCTTTATAAATTCGCTGTCATATATACACTGTTTTTTAAAAAAGGAGCACGTTCTTTGTTTTCTTGGTGTGCTTTTATATAACTTATTTTGGGCAAAAAATTGATTCTTAGGAGGAAATACTTGAAAATGCCAAAAGAATCAAGGGGCAAAATCAAAGAGTTAATAAAATTAGAAGAGCATTTTCATATTATTAATATTGTGTTCACGTGCACCAAGCATGAACTTCTCATTACATTCAATGAAATAAAAATAATTTATTTGATAAATCAATTTAATTCAATTTTGAATATAAGTACTATTTTCCTAATAAATTTTTTTAATTTTGAAAAAGAAGCACAAAAAATCTAAATCCAAATCTCTAATGTACCAAACACATATCCATAACTCAAATTAGGATTTCAAACACTTACAAAACACGTATTTGGATCTTCTACCTAACTCAAATTTTTAAAACTCTCACAACCAAACACTAACTTAAATTACAATTCAAATCACAATACTCAAATCAAAAGAATCGGGTCCGTTTAGTAAATGAATTCGAATTAGTGATTTGATTTGAGTTATGTGATTTGAATTAGGATTTGAGTTAGTAATTTGAATTGTTATCTGAATTGACTTTTGAATATGCATTTAAGTTTTAATCTGAGTATGAAATAAAATTAGAATTTATGTTTGGAAAGATAGTGAAAAAAGATTTTTGATTTATTAATAAATATAATAAAATCTTAATGTTAATGATACTAAAAAAATACAAAATGGATCTTAATTTATTCCTCTTTTTGCTAGGAACACAATGAAAAAAGAATCATCTCATTTTAATATCAAATGAACAAGTTATGATTTTTTTTCTCAAATATAAGAGAGAATTTCAACTTTTACTGTAATAAAAATATCCGAGTATTAAGAGTTTAGGGGGAGGTTAGAACTTTGAAAATATGAATTCTTGATACTCATTTGATTCAGATTTTAAGGGAGACAAACATAGATCTAAAGAATTCTTGATACTCGAATATGTAGTTGAGTTCATTGAGTCCAAATAATACTCCAACTAAACACACTTTAAGGGCTTGCTTGTTTCGATACTCAAATCACAATTCGAATCATTTTACTACAGTATTTTCTCTCACAAAAATTTAAATCTTCATTCAAATACTTTATTCAAATACTTAAACCAAACGAGCCCTAAATCACCATAATTCAAATCCATTTATCAAACGGTCGTTAAACTCTATTAGGAATTCTATTAGGACTTGTTTAGTTTACTTTGTATATCCATTAGGATTTATTTTTATTGCCAGACCCAAACTAGGATTTCCAAAAAGGCAGAAGTGCTAACCTCCAAATAGGACTTCATTATTTTATTTAGTTTTAGTTTTCTACTTTATTATTAATAAAATTCAGAGCTATTCTATAGCTACTTCTGCCTAACTCCTTGAGAAAATCTTAATTTCATATATATATATTTTTTCTATTCCTCTGCATTAATTTATTTTTCAGTAATTCAGTTGAAGACTTGAAAATTTTTTTATTGAGAAATGATACAAATGCACGTCAAGCGTTGTTTGGTTTAAAAGAATTGCCCGTATTACCGGGTTGAACAAGTCAATCATTATACACTTTAATCCAAACGGAGTACTAGAGCATGTACCACTTACAATGAGGGGCATTTGTAGAGATTTGAAAGAATCAGTGTCAACAGTTTTCAATTGAACAAACAAAAGAACATGATAACTTTTTCCACATTATCAACAATCTATTCACGGGCAAAAAAAAAAAAAATACATACTTTGCTGTTGTGAATATATCAACTATAAAACTCATCCCCCTCAGACGTTAATATCTGAGCGTCTTGATCTGGCGGTATTGCTGATTTCGAAAGAGCCATTCCGAGCAAATCTAGGAAGGCTGTAGTTCTCGGAAACCAAAACTGGCTGCTGAGGGTAGAGTGTCGGAGGCGGAGTGAGATTGCATTGCGCTGGGAGAGGAGGGAGCATGTTGTATTTGTAAGCGTCGCTGCGGAAACTGCAATCAAACAGAAATTGGATAAGCGCGGATCAACAAGGCCCCAAGTCCAGTTCTTGGCCATTACAGAATTCAGAAATTGACTAGATTTGGAATAAAAAAAAAAGCCTCGAATTTCAGACAGTAGAAACCGTAGCGCTCAATAATGCATGTTCGTTTTGGAGTGAGCATACTGCAAACCCACCGCAGGAGACAAAGACGATAACAAAATAGAGAAATTTCAAGGAACAGAGTTTTCTAAGCTACCTAGTATTCTTGCGATCATCATCACTCGAATTTTCATCCAATCGCTGCACAGATCTTTGAACCGGAGAAACAGACCATGGGTTCGAAGCAGGTAATTCATCTGCAAAGTACCTTCTCCTGATTAACTGAAGCATATAAAAACAAAGACGTTATTTTCTCGTTGCACTTACGTACACACATGATCCATAGTTCCATATACAAGAAGAAAGAAATAACAACAAAAAACGTGAGGACAAGAACACAAACCATTCGAAAAAATTTCATCACGGCTTCCTTGTCATATCTTGCTTCCTTTGCAGCCTGCGTTTACGTTTAAATTTCAACATGTAAACCACAACATAATAGGCAGAAAATATAACTGAAATAGTTGACTACATGCAAATCTGGTACAAAAAAGTCGCATTGAGAACAAAATATTACTCATTTATTTGATTTATTCTACACATGCATGTTAAGACTGATGCTAAAGCAACAAAGGCATCAAAAATCAAATCTCATAGTTCCTTTCCTACTGGTAAAGCTCACAGCACGCACGCAAGGTTGCCAATGCATGTTGCATTCGTATTATTACAGAACTCTAGGAAGGAACTTAATAGGTGTCATATAAATCCATAAACTAAAGACTGCAAAAAGAAAGGGGACGCATCCTAATGTGATTGCGCGAGATGAATAGCAAGAAGCTCGCCGGAAAACCAAGTAACTATCACCAAACAACAGCACTTCCTACTATGTCCGTGCAAACTCAATAATTCTCAGTGACCAAACATAAGAGCACTATTTCCACAAATCCATGGTGTTCTTTATCGCATGCATGCTAAAATGCCAACAGACATAGACACACACACACACACACACACACGTACACCCAACAGATTAGTTTTATAAACTATTCAATTACTGACTACGAATTATTCTATTTCCATGAATCATTTTGCTCATAGAAGGGGAAATCTTTGCTTCTTACTGCAATAAGCCCTCCAGAACCAGGAAAACTCTCGGTTAGTGGAAGTTCCTCACTGGAAGGTAGCAGACCCTGCTTCTCAACCCACTGACGAGCTGCATCAACAAGGTTTCCACTACTTCCTCTTGTGCCCTCTTTTGCAGCAATGTCTGCTTTGTTACCAATAACAATATAGGGAACAGGAAGGCCAACAGGTCCTCCAGATCCTAGAGGAGCTGAAAATGTCCCGGATGAAGCAATCTCGGATGCCCACTTCTGCAAGCTGGTTTTTGTCCTCCTTTGAGAGAGATCATGAACGAAAATAACACCTGTGCAACATTGCAAGATGAGAATTCAAAGTTAATAATTACAGATGGTCGGTGCTTGCAAAATTCTTTATCTCAATGATTTCAAGCGAGCATAAATTTAGGAAGAGATATGGGTTATTGTTAGATATGAATACAGGACAATAATACTGTCAGGCTAATCCAAAAATGAGATAATTAAGTATATAGGATGCTGATGAAGAGCTTCCTTTATGGAGTTACAAGTTGGCTTCAATCCATAATGCAATTGCCAGATTTTTCCATTTGATGGTGACCTAATCAATTGGATTCAGCCCAAGTAATAAGATGCTCAAAACAATTTTACAAATTTAATTAATATTCTCTTGCAACAAATACAGATGAAATTTGGGCAGATCCCTGGAGCCAAGGCATCAGAGTCTCCCACTTCAATTCCCGCCCTGTTCGTTGTACCGAAATAAGGGATTACTCTATTGGGCTTTTAAGCCCGGAGCACCGGTAACAGAACGACATACCTTACTTAAAATGGGTCAAAGCATAATCAGCTATAGTTCTCAACATATTGACAATATTACCAACTACTATATTTGTGCATTTAAAAAAAATGCAACGAATAAGGTCAATCCCAAAAAAAATACATCACAGAACCTATTGAAAGCACCCTCAAAAAATAAAAAAAGGAACCTATCAAAAGCTAATGTTAGTTTTAGAACCTTTTCACTTGTTTGCATTAAACATGCTCAACTATTTGTGAGAGAACTGTATGTTTAGAAGGGAAGGAGACTTGCTACTTGCCATTAATTTGTGTGTAGAAAAGAGATCGACAATCTTTATATCTTTCATGTCCAGAAACATCCCAAAGCTCAACAAAGAAATCTCTTTCACTAGCGCCTTTGATGCTTCTTGAAGAGCTACCAGCATTTCCATAAGTAATGTGCTGTATAATTGGAGGCAGGAAAAAAAAGTGTTTTTATGAGCTCCAAAATGACTCCATGTCTGCTCTCAAAAAAAATGAAGAAGCAATTCTCACCTTTACAGCAACTGTACATCCAATTGTTTGTGGAGGGCGAACGATAGAAGAACCTTTGAGAATCAGATGTACAAGAGATGTTTTCCCAACGCCTAACAAAGAATCATAGCAGAAGTTGAAGTTTCATATTTACGACTGAAATGGAGATTTGCATTATATTAACTTAAACATTCGTCCAACAAACTCGAGCATTTCATGAAATGCAAAAGAACATTAACTAGTCTAAACAAATTACAATTCCATCATAATTATTCAACTTCTTTATTCCCGATCAGAAATTCTACTTCCTTGTTCTACCATCTTTCAAGATACCACATGCCCTGCTAACCTTGATCCACGGATGCATTTGTAACACTATGAGCATAAGTTTGTGAAGATTTTAGGAGAAGAAGATGAATCCCCTTTTTTCTTATTTCACGAATCAGAAATTACAGGATTAAATATTGGTTAAATCCTCCAAATAAGGAAACTAAAAAATCAGTACTAAAAATCAGCCAGCTAACAAATCATATCAATCTACCTAATTGCCCGAGACATTAAAGGAAACAAATCATTCTCATAATGATTCTTATTGACTAACAAAATTAATAGCTAATTCCTAATATATATATCGACACTCCCCCTCAAGCTTGGCTGTAGATATTGAACATGCCGAGCTTGGAATTAAGAACATCAAATGAATTCCTTGGTAGCGGTTTCGTGAGAATATCTGCAATCTGCTGATTTGAAGGCATGTAGTCTACCTTGATAACCCCAGAGTCAATATTTTCTTTTATGAAATGACGATCAATGGCTACATGTTTGGTACGGTCATGGTGTACAGGGTTCTTGGCCATGCTGATAGTTGATTGATTGTCGCAAAATATTGTCATGGGGTCTTCACAAGGAATATGCAGCTCCTTAAGTAATCTTTTAAGCCACATACCTTCACAAATTCCGTGTGCCAATGCTCGCAATTCAGCTTCTGAACTACTTCGTGAAACTACAGATTGTTTTTTGCTACGCCAAGTCACGAGATTCCCCCATACGTAAGTGCAATATCCAGATGTCGATCTTCTATCTGTAGTGGATCCGGCCCAGTCAGCATCACTATAAACTTCAATGTTTCGAATGGCAGACCGTTTAAAGAGTAAGCCTCTACCTGGGGTGAACTTCAAATACCTTAGAATTCGAAATACTGCCTCCATGTGTTCTTCATTGGGATTATTCATATATTGGCTCACCACACTTACAGCAAATGCTATATCAGGACGTGTATGAGATAAATATATCAGCTTTCCCACGAGTTTTTGATACCGTTCTTTGTCAACAGGTTCACAATTGGTCTTTGCTCCTAATTTCGTGGAAGAATCCATGGGAGTTTCGGATGGTTTGCACCCCATCATACCTGTCTCTTCCAAAAGATCAAGTACATACTTTCTCTGTGAAACAGTGATGCCTTTGTTTGACCGAGCAACTTCCATACCTAGGAAATATTTTAAGTTTCCTAGATCCTTGATTTCAAATTCTTGGGCAAGAACTTCCTTCAGGCTGAGAATGGTTTCACAATCATCTCCAGTTACTATGATGTCATCTACATAGACGATTAGAATAGCCAATTTACCTTCTAAAGAGGTTTTTACAAAGAGAGTGTGATCTGTTTGACACTGAGAATAACCTTGGTCTTTGACAACCTTGGTGAATCTATCAAACCAAGCTCTGGGAGATTGTTTGAGACCATAAAGTGATTTCTTCAGCTTGCATACTTTGCCTTTGTTGGAAGAATCCTCAAAGCCTAGAGGAATGGTCATATAGACTTCTTCTTCCAGGTTTCCGTTCAAGAACGCATTTTTTACATCGAGTTGAAATAGAGGCCAATCAAGATTAGCAGCCAAAGAGAGAAGTACCCTTACTGTGTTGAGCTTTGCAACAGGGGCAAATGTCTCCTGATAGTCGATCCCGTAGGTCTGAGTAAATCCTTTTGCCACAAGCCTTGCTTTGTATCTCTCAACTTTTCCATCTTCTCTGAATTTTATAGTAAAAATCCACTTGCAGCCAACCGGTTTTTTACCCTGAGGAAGATCAGTTATGTCCCAAGTCCCGTTTCTTTCCAAGGCACGAATTTCTTCTTGGACTGCCTTCCTCCAATCACGAGATTTCATAGCTTCACCAATATCTTTTGGAACCTGAATGTTATCAAGACTGGCTACAAAAGTATAGTATTGGGGTGACAATCTGTCATAAGAAACATACTTGCCAATTGAATGTTTAGTACAACTCCTTACTCCTTTTCTTAGAGCAACAGGCCATTGTAAATCATCAAAAAATTCCACAATTTCCGAATTACCTTCATCAGTCATGGAATTCAGGTTAACATCTTGGTTGTGTTGAGAGTGAGCTTGTTCTTCCACATCACCTTCCCTTGCTCTTCCTCCTGATGAGACACTTAGTTCGGTGTCATTTTCTGGTTGAGCATTCTCGGTGGATGAAGGTGGCTGATTTTGAGGATTTTGTGGAGAATCGGGAAGTATAGGAGAAGGAGAAATAATATTTTCTGGTGAAATTCTTGATGGGATGATTTCGGGTTCACTTTGGTAATTTTCGGATTGAACATTTGAGGGACCAATATTTTCCCAAAGTTGATATTCACTCTCACTCTCCCCCTGAATGGCAGATTTGGGATAATAGGGTTGATTTTCAAAAAAGGTGACATCCATGGAATTATAGAACCTTTTTGTGATTGGAGAGTAACATTTGTATCCCTTTTTGTTTGCAGAATACCCAAGAAAAATACATTTGGTTGCTCTAGGGTCTAATTTTCCACGGTGTTGAACATTTTCATGAACAAATGAAGTGCATCCAAAAACTGAGAGGTATAGTAGAAATCACCCGAGTGTTTGGATAAGTTTGAAGGAGTGTATTATATGGTGTATGGAATTTTAAAATTCTGGAAGGCATTCTATTGATAAGATATGCTGCAATTAATATTGCTTCACCCCAGAACATATTTGGCACATTTGTGAAAAATAGGAGAGATCGAGTGACTTCTAGGAGATGTCTGTTTTTCCTTTCGGCAATGCCATTTTGTTGGGGGGTTTCAACACAGGAACTTTGATGAATGATGCCATGAGTTAAGAGGAACTCTCCTAGATTGTCATTGAAA
Organism: Artocarpus heterophyllus; assembly: GCA_025403435.1. Classification (NCBI taxonomy): domain Eukaryota; kingdom Viridiplantae; phylum Streptophyta; class Magnoliopsida; order Rosales; family Moraceae; genus Artocarpus; species Artocarpus heterophyllus. The sequence goes on along the minus strand of CM046327.1, from coordinate 6,009,169 downwards.
TATTCCCGTGCATTGTCTGACCGAAGAACTTGGATTTTTGTGTGGAACTGGGTTTGGATCATGGAGTTGAAATTTTTAAAGATTTGGAATGCTTCAGACTTTTCTTTCATGAGATAGACCCAGGTTAATCTGGTATGGTCATCTATGAAGCTAATGAACCATCTGGACCCAGTGACTGTTTTTACCCTAGAAGGACCCCAAATATCACTGTGAATCAAGGAAAATGGATGTGATGGTTTATATTCTTGAGAAGGATAAAAATTGCGAACATGTTTTGAATATTGACAAATCTCACATTGAAAGGAGTTCGAACTTTTATTTATAAATAATGAAGGAAACAATTTTTCAAGGTACAGAAAACTTGGATGACCTAGACGATAGTGCCATAACATTATTGCACTATCCTTATTATGATGACCAACTGATTTAAACTGAAATGGAAGGACACTAGATAACGTAGCACAACCAGAACTTTGAACTTGTCTTTGGGAGGAACGGCTTGGGTTGATGAGGTAAAGTCCCGAGCGCACTTCAGCATTACCAATCATCATCCCTGAATCCAAGTCCTGAAAAATGCACAGGTTTTTGTCAAATTTAGCATTACATTTCATATCTTTGGTAATCTTGCTAATTGACAACAAATTACAGTCCAAATCAGGAACCAATAATACTGAGTGTAGTGTGAGTATATCTGAAAGCACCACTGATCCGGTCCCTACAACCTTAGAAATTGAGCCATCTGCAATTCTTACTGTCCAGTTTTCTTGACATGGAGTAAATGTGGAAAACAACTTAGCATTACCAGTCATGTGGTCCGATGCTCCTGAATCAACAATCCATGAATCTTGACCTTCACGTTGTGCGCTAAAGGTTATAGAAAGATTACCTTTATGTGCCAGTAATGCTATTCCGCTTGTAGATTCAGATGACTTGGTCTGATGTTGTCCAATTAACTTCTGTAGGAGCTCTAACTACTCCTTACTGAACAGGGCAGATTCGGTGGACTCTTGTTTTTCCTCCAATGCTGCTGTGTTTCCTCTGCTTTCTCGGTTTCTAGGTGGTTTTCCTCCTCTGGTTTCCCGTGAAGATTCCAGCAGGTGTCACGGGTGTGTCCGAGTTTCCCACAATAATCACATTTGGGACGGTCTTTTTTCGGTTGATTGCTATTGTTTCGGGTTTGGTGTCCCCTAGCTGCAAGGGCTGATAAGTCCGGTGCAGATGTAGGATTTTGAGATCCCATCATCACTTTCTTTCGACTCTCCTCGCGTCTCACTTCTGCGAAAGCTTCTCGGAGGCTTGGCTGAGGTCTTGTTGATAAAATTCTCCCACGCACGTCATCCAAATTCTTATTTAAACCAATTAAGAATTTGTACAGCCGCGCTTCTTCAACAATTTTCTTGTAGTACTGTCCATCTTCAGGGCACTTCCATTTGTGCTCACGGGACATATCCAATTGCTGCCAATGTCTGTTAAGAATGTTGAAGTATTGAGTGACTGAAAGATCTACTTGGCGTTGATCGTGAAGTATGCATTCAATTTCAAACAATTCAGAAGTATTCTCAACGTGAGAATATGCTTCTTTTACAGCTTCCCAAATTTCTGATGCCGTTTCATATAGGAGAAAATTTTCCCCTATTTCATTGGTCATAGAATTGAGAAGCCAAGACTTGACTAAGTTATTCTCTATCTTCCAGGCCCGGTACTTTGAGTCATCCTTTTTTGGTTGAACAGCTTCCCCGGTGAGGTACTCATCCTTTCCTTTTCCGGATATAAAGATTAACACGGACTGTGACCAGGCTAGATAGTTCTGACCATTGAGTTTGTGGCCAGTGATGAGAAAAGGAGAGGCATCGACGGCTCCTGGCTGATTGCTCGGGCTTGGGATGATTTCTGAGGATGTAACTCCTTTTTCGTTGGCCATATCAATCTTGGTGTTTTAGGCTTTTAGAAACTGGCTCTGGTACCATGAAGATTTTAGGAGAAGAAGATGAATCCCCTTTTTTCTTATTTCACGAATCAGAAATTACAGGATTAAATATTGGTTAAATACTCCAAATAAGGAAACTAAAAAATCAGTACTAAAAATCAGCCAGCTAACAAATCATATCAATCTACCTAATTGCCCGAGACATTAAAGGAAACAAATCATTCTCATAATGATTCTTATTGACTAACAAAATTAATAGCTAATTCCTAATATATATATCGACAGTTTGTTCAGTCTACCATAAACTTCTAAATCCACTACTGTTCAGCAAGCCAACTAATCAAATAGGCAACATAAACAATTGTACCCTGAAACTCGGAACGATTGATATTCAAATATTCAGGAAGAAGAAAAAACCAATAAATGCATATGCCTAACAGTTAAAATTAGCAGAGAAAAAACAGGAGGTAACACAAGGAAGAACAAGAGACGATTAGCAATAACCTTGCACAAAGATCAGTATCTATTCCAAAACAAAATCGATTCCAACATATTATTCTTCCGTATAAAAAAAAAAAAAAATCAACTTCTTTATCTGACAACCTTACAACATACTATGAGCCCTAAACAAAAGTACAAAACTCAGTGCAAAATTGCTCCGCCAGTGGATAAGAAACCTTCTACATGTAGCAAAAGTTCTTGTTAACGGATTAAATCCCTAATCCTTTACCAACAAGAGCAATGACGAGATTGTTAACGGATTTTACTGTTCACTCTCAATATGAAAGCTACATCCATGGTCAGTCATTGAACAATTTCACCTTGAAGAGGAAGAGATTACAAGAGAATCACGCATTCCACACTCCTCTCGAACTCTCCAGTTTACCTGTAACTCTACTCCCCAAAAGTCAGCAACCTCCCAACGTAAGCAAAACAAGGGCAACCAAAAATAAGTACAAAATATCCAATACACCCTTGATAACATTTTGGTCTGGGGGCGGACACTTATCCCATAAGTCGATCTGCGTAAGGCAATAATTACGTTCACACACTCAAGAGTTCTAATCTTTTTTTTTTTTTTTCCTTTTCTTTGAAATTAAGTTCTAACATTGGCAATAATTAGAGTTATGACTATTCTCATTGTTCTATCCCTGGCAACATAAATTTGTACAATCTACTAAAGGTAAACCCTAGACCAATCAGAACTGTGCTCAGATTTGACACCAATTCATCTCCAAACATTCAGGAAGAGCCTAAAACCAATTAACACACAGCATACAATGAAAGACACATCTATGCTACCCCAAAACTATCAAAGTCAATAAAAACATAAAATGGGCAACACAAAAAAGAACAAGAAATTAACAACATTCGTTATGCCAATAACTAAATACCTGAATTGCTTTTCTTTTTTTTCCTTTTTCAAAAATAAATAAATAAATAACCACTGCATACCTGAATCGCCAACCACAAGTACTCGAACCTGCCCGCAAGGAGGTCCTCCGTTTTGCTCTTTGCCCTCCCTCTCACGTTCCTTCCAAAACATGTTGTTCCACAAAAACCCTCCAAACCAAAATCACCTCAACAAAATAGTCCCCCAAACCAAAAAAAAAAACTATTTTTTTATTACTTTTTTTAGTTTCTTTTCCTCACAAACAAAACAATCAAGTCCCATCAAAGACACTCAAGATCCAACAGTTTCTCGAACTGGGTACCTTCGGTTTCCATCTAAAATCCATGTTTACATTGAAATCAAGCCGAAAATAAAGAACCCATTTCCAGACATGTCACGAAAGGCCAGATCCGATAACGAGATGGTGAAGTGGGTCTTGATCAAAACGCGAAAACAACAACTGGGTTTGGCTCCAAATTGACAAACGAATAAGAAAAGAAGAAACAAGATCTGAAAGGATATACGTAGAATTGTAGAATTGTAAATAATAAGGAAAGAGGATTTGATTGGATTTATAAATCTGTTTAGTTCTTACTGTAATAAGCAAACCAACAAGGTTGAACAAATTGAAAACGGTTTGCGAAAATTGTTTTGATGTCCTGGTTGTTGTTTGAACAGACGTTCGAGAGGAGCACTGATGTGATCTTTGCTATTGGTGAGTGATTTGCACGCGCCGCGGTTATCGTGCTCTTTCTTTTCTTTTTCCCCCTTTTTAATGGGACTTTCTTCTTCTTCTTCTTCTTTTTCTCCCCCTGAATTTTTTATTTTATTTTCTTAGTAAAAAATTTTTTATTTTTCATATAATAATTACATAGAATTTCAAATTCCTATTTTTATTGTTCTGTTTTATGAAAACTATAAAAAGAGCTTTATATATGAGAAATGTTTTACGTATAAGATATATGATTAAATTTCATCCCTTACAAAAATTCATAGTTACTTTATTTGCTTATCTTACTTTTTTCTATTTATGTTTATTTTATTAGTTTTTTACTTAAAAAAAGTTATATATTAAAACAAATATATAATAAAATATAAAAAAGTAAAACTAAAAGATTAAGATAGGAAGGGACATCTTGATTATATATCAAGGAATCAAACCAAGGGACCCTTACAAAGAATCATTAGATAGAAAAGAATGAAAAATACCCTTTGCATAATATTTGGAAAACATTTTAAACAATTAATAGGGTTTAGGAGTATTGGTTACAACCAATGATTAGAACTAATTTTCGTTGAAAATACTATAACATGTGAGAGCTTTACACTGTAACGTAGTTCTTATTGACACTATAATATATGAGAATTTTACGTTGTATCAATCAAACCTTTTAGTACTAACTCACATTACCAAAATGCCATATAAAAAACATCAATATCAAATGACCTTTATATTTTCAAAGGAAAATATAATAGTTTCGAAAAACTTTTTTTCAGAAACTAAGGATATTTTATATTTTGTGTTTAACCCAAGCATAGGAATGATAAAATTAAAAAACTTTTTTGAAATTTAAATTATACTTTTGTAGGCTTTAAAAGCACAGGATAAGTTGAGAAAAATTTAACTATGAGATATGATTATGCAATAATGATATGAAGCAATTTGAATTACTTTTAATTTCATTAAATAAGAGGAAATTAATATTTGGGGTTTTTATAATTTAATTACCTTATATTTTGACGAAACATTAAAAAGGTACCTTAATGTTTTTGAAAAATCTTTTTGGTTCCTCGAGATCAATTTTTGTGAAGCAAAATGTCTATTTTGCCCGTTTATTGATTTTATTTAAGTTTAATTTGCCCAATCTTTTCGTTGAAAAAAAAAAACCTTTTAACTCTTTCAAAGGTTTAAAAAAAACATTGAAGCAAAATAATCTCAAACTAAATCAATTAAAGTATATGGATATTTTGCATCTAAAAATTGACCTAAAGGTACCAAAATGATATAACGGTTACGTACTTTTTTTAAATATTTTTCAAACAATAAATTACTAATTTAATATTTTATTAAAAAATATGGCACAAAAATGAAAATTTTAACACCCGAGCATTTTTACTATATTAAAAATACAATAATTTAAGGATTATGTTCTGACAAAAATACAGTTTAAGAAAAAAATACTGTATAATAATACAAAAAATTATACAGTATTAGAATAATACAGTGCGAGGAAGTACATCGATAAAGTTATGTAGTATAAAAATTACACTGCAAAAGTAATGCAATCTAGAAATTAGACTGTTTAAGGATAAGCAGTACAAAATTTAGACTATTTAAGTAAAAGTAGTATAAAAATAATACTGTTTGAAAAATATGGATGAATAAGGAATGCTATAATAGTATAGAAAATGTATCGGCAATATAAAAAAAATATTGTTAGTATAAATTTAGACTGTACAAAGTTAGATAATATTGGAATTACATTATGTGATGGATGTAGATAAGTATTGGAGGTTATGGGACCTCATGAACTGTATGAAAAAGAATATCGATAGTATAAGAAAAATACTGTCAGTATAAACTTGGACTGCATAAAAAGTTTAGTGGGACACCTTAAAAGTTTTGATTGGGCCACCACATCCACTAATGTGGCCCAATCACATTTGGCCACCCAAAGGAACCAAATTGATTACTAGGTGACTCATCACCTTTTTTATAAAAAAAAGAAAAGAAAAGAAAAAGTGTGGATACATTAATGGTATAAGAAACCATTTGGAAAGGTCTCCAACATGCAAGGAAAAAGAAACGTGAAAGAAGGAAAGAAAGGGAAGAAAAGAAAGAAAGAAAGAAAGAAAGAAAGAAAGGAAAAAAATATGTGCTCCATATTTCTCCGAAGAAAAATGTCCCCCTCCTAGGAATTCTTTCTCAAAAGTTTGATGAATTCCAAGTTCCAAATCATGCATTAAGGCAAGTTTAAGCAAAGGAGAAGAAGATTGAAGAATTTTCAAGGTAAAAACCCAAGCTTTTCCTATTATGCCTAAGGGTTTTGTTCATGATTTGGATGGGTCTTGATTGGGTTTTGTCATGGTTTTGAGGAAAAGGCATGACAAAGTTTTGAGCTTGGCAATGGAGGGACAAAAAGCTTGGCAAAGTTTAGGTAAATTTCTAAACTTTTTATTTGAAATTTACATGCATATCATGTGTTTGATAAAAATGATTTTGGTCTATGGCATGTAAATGGATAATATGGCATGATTGTTTTATGTTATATGTTGATGGTGATGATGATGGAAAGAAGAAAGTAAGGATTTTGGTAAAATTTCAAAAGGGACTAAATTGTAAAGTTTTATAAAGTTTCAGCAGATTTGAAAATCAGTCAAAAAGTCCCCCTAAACGTTAGAATTTCAAAAAATTTGCAACATAAAAGTTGTATAACTCGTCGAAACTATTAGGACAACATAAACAGTTTTCCAAAATTCTACCCTGATTAAAAGTTATGAATTTTATGAAATTTTAGGCAAAAAATTTCAAGAAATGAAAACGTTATGAAATGTTTGGAATTCAACCATAGTGCTTTTGTAAGTTTTATTCATTGTGAAAAACTAAACGTTTTAGTGTAAAGTGGTCGTTTTTTGTTTCGAGGGCAAAAATGTAAATATCTTTATATTTCAGGCTAAAATCGTAAAATTGTGTAAAGACTAGGTTTTTCACCAAGAAATATAGAATTCTTACACTTTTATAGGCAGTGAGTAATTAAGGATACTAAATTTTAAAGGATGTAAAGTTTAGTCAATGATTGAAAGAAAAGAAACGAACTTAAGGGCAAAATGGTCATTTTATGAAAAAAGACCAAAACGAACCCGAAACGCCCAATTTCGGGAAACATTCCTAAGTCAGAATTTTTTCATAATATGTAGGTAATAGATTGGTAAAGTTAAGCAATAGGTTTTATAGAGTTACAAAATGGACGAAAAACCGGTTAGGGTTAAAATCGTCATTTTTGAGAAAAACGGCTAGAATGGAGTCGAACACTCCGATTTAGCATAACGCTCTTAGACAAAAAATATTCCTTAATACATTAAGTAACGAAACCGTCACATGAGACGGGAAATTTAATAAGGGATGTTCTAGAAAAATAAAGGTAACCCGGTAGGTTACAAAGTCAAGTAAAGAAGGAGGTAAGGTTATCGAGCTAAGCAGAAAGAATGGTAACCCGGTGGTTATATAATTAAGCAAAGGGAAAGGTAACCCAGAGGGTTACAAAATTAAGTAAAGAGAACTGTAGACCGATAGTATACCAAGTTATGAAAAAAAAGGAATGAATGTTTAATGTTTACGTTTTATTATCAATCGAGTAGATTGATAAAAAAAAAAGTTAATTAATGAGTCAGCTATTGTTTGATCAGAACACAAGAGGCCGACTAATGGAAGAAAAAGGAACATAATAGAGAATGCTAGAGCATAATCTAGGTAAGTTCAGACCTCACCTACAGCATGAAGTAAATAATTTTAAAATGTTTATATTTATATATATGTTTGCAAATGTGTTTGCAATTGTTATACAAGTTGTTTTAAAAGTATGTTTGAATCTGTTATGTAAAAAGTTTTATAGTTTAAAGGAAGATTTGCAATGTATTTGCAACTATTATGTTAAAGCATGATTGCATTTGATATGCATAAAGTTTTAAAAAGATCAAGTAAAAGTTTGCAATGTATTTGCAAAAATTATGTTTAAAGTATGTTTTGTATTTTGTTAATGTATAATGTTTTACAGTTTAATAATGTTTTACATTTTAAGTTATAAGTTTTGTGCTGCATGTGTTATGCAATAAGTTTTACAGTAAAAGTTATAATTTGCAAATGTGTTTGCATATAATGTGTTAGCATTTGATATGTTCACTAACGTTAAAAAGAAGGTAAAGTAAAGATAATAAAAAGAAAGTGTCGTACCAGCCTCCTTGTAGTGAGATACTGAAAGTAAAGTTAAATTTGTGACCTCCTAGATATGAGGTGCACAAGTAAAGTTAAAGTTTGGCCTCGTAGATGTGAGGTACATGACATTGATGTTCGATGGTCTCAAGTCTTCCACAAGAGAAGCATCATGTTTATGATCTCATGATTAATGATGTTGGTACGAACACCAAAGGTTATAAGATAAAGAAAGTTAAGGAACAAGCATAAAGGTTAAGAAAGAAAGGAATGTTTAAGTTTATAGAATGCTGATAAAATGCTCATAATTGAAGTTCATAATTGAGCATAATTGGAATCATGCATCATGGATTTGCTTGTATTTCTTATTATAAAGTATTTACGTTAAATGCTTATGAAAAACATTTTGAGAAATTTTTTATGTTAAGTGTTTATGAAAAACATTTTTATGTTTACAAGAAAAGGTTTATAAATGACGTTTTAATAAAAACGTTCAAGAAATGTTTTACGAAAAACATTATGCAAAATGTTTCAGAGATGTTTTATGAAAAACATTTTTAGAAACGTCTATGAAAAATGTTTTAAGAGAAAGGTTTTTATGAGAGAAGTTTTTAAAGTGTTTTTAAATGATTTGTGAGAATATGTTTGAACATACTGAGCGAAAGCTCATAAAAAGTTTCTTCATGCTGCAGGTATTTTTATGGGTCACCAATAAGACCCGTTTGAAGAGCTGGGTGCTACGGAGGACAGATATGAAGATTTAGGTATAGATACTACCATAGTTTTCTTTTGCTACACAAAGAAAAGGTTTTTCACTATTTAATATAGTGTTTTCAAAGTATTAAGAAAATCACAGTTTTAAGAAATGTTTTTAAAGTTTTACGATATATTTACAAAATGTTTTATTTTCTTATAAAGTTAAGTTTTGATTAATGATTCAGTAAATGTTTGGTAATAAGTTTTAAGAAATGGTTTGAAATAATTTTAAAGGCAAGAGTTGAGCAAGGTCTCAACTTGAATGGCAACAGAGGTCACAACAGTTTTTAAAAACGTTTTAAAAGATGTTAACAAAAAAAAATTAATTTAGTATTTTTCTTACTAAGTAAGTAAGATTAATGTTTAAGAACGTTGTTTAAGAAAGTTATGTGACTACCTGAAAAGGCAGGTTGTCATAATAATAATCCTTAATATTTTCTTTAGAGTTCATTTCATATAAGAAAATAAGAGAAAATGGGAGTTTAATTGATAGATGATTGTAATTTGCCCATTCATAACATTGCTTATGTTTCATTTAGTAATAGTTTTTTTAGGTAAAATAATCTTTTTTAAACTTGAATGTGATGGATTTTTTAGATCCTTTAATAATTTAATTTAGTGGATTCAAAATGAGTAAGGAGAGACTATCCCTTTTTTTTCTCTAATCTGCCTTCTAGCTAAACATTAAATCGGTCCTCTTCTCTATCTTATGCCTTATCTTTCTTTTTTTTTTTGAGAGGTCAGAGGATGAATGACACTAATCTATCATACATAATCTAAGTTTATTACACTATTTTGAGTGTTTTAACTGCTGGTTGGTGATCATTGTCCAATAAGAGTTAAAATTGTGTTACTATTGAAGGATATAATTCCCTTTTATAGAAGTTCATTCACTAAAAAAATATTCCAGTACCAAAATTACAGAGAAAATTACATGTTATATCACATTTTTAAAAGTTATGTTTATTTATATCACACTATCATTGATATTACAAGTTAAATTTGCTACAAATAAACATGTATGACTTTATAAAAAGAAAATATTAAAATGAACAGCTTATTTTGTGGAGGACTCGTTACTGTCGATCCTAACATTTTTTAATATACTTATTTTGTATAATTTTTAATTTCATGATATTTGTTGAAAATGAACAGCTATTTCATTAGACTACTAAAAAAATTAACCCAATTAACTGTAATTGCCCATTAATATAGGTGACTGCTAGTGGTCATTGTTGGTTCCAAAGACATCTTATGCATTTTTAGTGATAATCTAGTAGATTATATACTTTTTTTTTTTTACCAAATTGTAAAGATTAATGCTACGAACACTAACTATAATTCTAATTTTTGTACCAACTTTTGACTTGCTATTAATTTATTAGTAGATATAATCTATTGATATGATAATCTTTTTAAATACCAACTAATAAAAACATAACAACTTATAAGTTGATATATAGGTATGGGACTGGAATTAATATGTTTAGCATTATTCTTTTTTATTTTTTATTTGTTGCTAAAAAAGGGTGTTAATTCAATGAGTTAAGTAGAGATAGAAGCCACAACATAGCTACCTTCTAGATTAAGTAAAAAGTAGAACATAGTTTTTTAACTTTTGGACACTACATTTATAAAAACCCAATGGTCAAAATATGTAGCATAAATTTGAAGGCAAGATTTTCTTGTGCAAGACACATATATATGGCCAAATTTAGATAGCAGAAAACCTAATTGTCCTCATATGGAACTAAAATTAATATTGGCCAAATCTAAATAATTCTTTGGGTTATGAAGACAATAATTATGTTGGAAAAACAAGTATGCAGCGGAATTTTTAAAAACATTTTTAAATCAGAGTATTTTCTAAAATATAAGTTTAACATACTATATGTATAAATTAATCAAATCTTATTAACCTTTGTATATCAAAGGACTCCTGCAATCAGTGAAAAGAAGAACGTTCCGGAAGAGCCTCAATCAACTAGCCTTCTTTGCTATTCTCAATCCATGATCGAAGTGTGTATGGGCATACGTCGTACAGTTCTTTCCCAGTGACTCTTCTTCCAACCAATTGAGAAGACCTAGAGCCAAGTTGTGATTGTGAACAATAGCTCTCAGAGAGTTCCAGAGTGTCTAACAGTAGGGTACTTACTCTAAACCTCTCAACTGATCTAAATAACTAGGAAAACTCACTTCCTATTTATAGTGGTCAAACTTTGGGTTGGTTATTATTAGATAAGGCCTCAAAAATTTGAATCTGGATCAACTTTTAATAAATCGCATCAAAAATGCATAATCAAATTATCGCTAGATCAGCAGGCCAAACTAACAGATCGGCCTACCGAACTTACCCCATCGACAGGCCAAACTAGCAAATCGACTTGCTGAACTTGCGATAATATGATCCCTAAGAATCTTTTATTTTTCACTCGAGATTCTTTGAAAAAAGCCTTAATTTTAACTCAAATAACCTAATAGAGGAGTTATCTGATTAAAACAATCATATTTGGATAATCTCAAGGAAAATAAATATTCCTGATAATTCAACAAGTTTATCTTGAATTAATTTACAAAATTAATTCAACCGATAAATAAACGTGAATTATTTGATCCTATTGAATTTCAACCAATCTAATAATTTAACATAAGTCATCAATTTATTAGAAAAGCATGCCTATCATTACAAGATTTATTATAAACTAGCAAAGGAGACCGATGGACCTATATAGTTCAAGCTTAGATAATTATAAAATATAATATTCCATATACACATTTTATAATTATCAACTCTAACGCTACTCCACTATAAGCTTAGAGCTGCACTCTCAACCTACATTAAATTATAAAGCTCCAAATTAGCTAAGTGTCTATGACATATCATAATATATTGTATCTCTATAGGATATTCATAATCAGCTTAAGGATAAATTCCATCTTACCTTCTTGATTATTGTTATCTTATGTTCCATTATCTCACCATTGGAAAACTTACTATCCAAAGGCAGTACACCATTCGGTTATACCTATGTATCCAAATGGTTGAACGCTCTAATTTTTCAATTACAAGATAACGCATATAAGAGAATATCATTGACTCCACCAATAGAGCTATGGATTCCATATTTATGAATAACAGATATATGCTATTAATAGTCATGTCTCCAACATACCGATATGTGTACCATCGCAAAGTCAAGATATTACCCTTTGGTACATCAAAAGACATAAGACAAGATAACAAGCCCATCAGTCATTTCAAGATTAAGATACAATACATATGATTGTCTAAAGTGAATTGATTTATACAGATGAAATTATTAATCCAAATCAATTTCACTTTATATCTCGATCCACCTATGATAATATACCAATGTTTCTACCTATGAAGTCCAGCTACAATGGCCAAGATAGGCCATCTCCCATCAGGGATGTAGACAACATATCAATCTTAGCATGAATAAAGCACTTAACTTTATTCCCTCGATTATGAATCTAATGATTTAGACCATCACTTTTAGAATCGTGTCTTCCGCATAATCTGTCCATCATATGCTTGATTCTTAAAGGTTTAGACTAATATTCTCATATTTTTGTTTGCTTAACATACATTTAATTAATATAAATGTAAAGAGGACAACTTTTGATATATAAACAATAAATAAATTCTTTATTGATAAAATGTTTCCAAAAACATATTACAACATATTTACTCCTTAAGGCATACATGTCTAACAAATTATATGTTCATGAAAGGTCAGTATATCTATCTTAAAGTTTTTCAAGACCATCAATAATATCAATGACCTGATATTTTCTTGGTAAATTATTGACGTTTAGGTAATGAAATATTGATTCCAATTTGAATTTTATTTAAATTTTAACAAAGCAAGTTTTATTATGAGCCATTTGAGATCACATATATTGATAATAAAGATTCAAACGTCCTAAGTTTTTATATTAATTTTGATATTATTTTTTTATGACTTGTCTATCAAGTTTTTTTAATGACTAATTTTCTTTGTGTAGTCTTTTAAAAACTAAAATATAAGTTTTTTTAATCGTCAATTTGTTTTAAGACTAATAACTAATAACTATTATAAACTTATTCAAGAAGGACATGTTAGAAACTTATCAAAGAAGGATAGTTGTCCACTGATAAACTTTGTGAAAATAAAGATCCTAGGTAAATAGTAATAATTGATTATATAAGCAATAATGTCATAGGTAAATAGTACCAGTAAATAGTGTTGTAAATTTTTCTATAAATAGCCCCTCCTTTACACATTCATAACACACCCCTTATTCATAATAAATAAGAGATTCTCTCCCTATTTTCTCTCCCTAAGAATTCTCTATAAAATTCCTTTAGTTTCATAATTTTAGTCTGGCATTTTTTAGTTTTTCATAACATATTACTAGCACGAACGCTCTAGTTTCTACTCAATTTCCAGATCTAGTAAGTAAAAGTAAAGATATATCATTTAACTAAATTAGTTCTCTTCAATATGGATGGCCATACCTCCTACTTGCTAATTATTTGTACTTCTGTTTATTATAGAAGACTAAATCTTCTACTTCTTAATTGCTTCTATTTATTTTCAATATGGAAAGCTAAGCCTCCTATCTATTGATAGTTTGTTGTTGTTCTAACATATACATATTACTATTCCTACATATATATATATATATATATATATATATATATATATATTCTCTAACTTCTTGTTGTTTATCTTAAATTTTATTATAGTTGACTATTGTTTATGTATTCGTTTATATGTTTACCATTATCCTATATGGTTTTGTATTTTACTTAAAATACGAATAAAGGGCAATATCATCTTCATATTATTCTAACGACTATAATAATATTCCAACGATAATAAACGGCTAAATAACGGTTAGTTTTTTTTTTCTATAAATTGATAAATTCTTAACTCTTACATATCATTTCTCATTCTTCTCAATATTTTATCTTCTCACTAAAAATCACGTATAGTTATTATTTTCACAAAGTGATTAATCCATTCTTAATGATCATAATTGCTCTCTTTATTGTGCTTGTTACCCTCCCTATTATTGGAGAATATTCTCCCATGGCATTTAATTTGTTATTTGTATTTATCACATTCTTTTTTTTCCTCTTTTGTTAATTTTTATTATATTTGACATGCAATGTTTGTACTATTTATGTTTTAAATAAATAAAGTTATAATTCTAATTATTATTGTAATTTGTTATAGTTATCACCGTGTCAAACCTTACAAAACTTGAGTTCATTACATTGGATATCACGGCAAAGAATTATATGCATTGGATTCTTGATGCAGAAATGCATATTGAGTCAATGGGTCTCTAGGAGACAATCAAAGAAGGCAGGTAATGCCCCTAAATGGGGGTTAGTAGTTTTTAATAAATTAAATAAAGATTAGAAAATAAAAATAAAACTTCAAACCAAATTTATCTAGGGCTTAAATGAAAACTCTCAAATCAAAATAAAATATAAACAACAAATAAACCACAGTTTAATGTAGTACATTTAATTTAATAATATAAAACTTTTTGGCGAATACAATGCTGATAATTTTCAGCTTACGATACCAAGTTTACCATATAAGCTCTAAGTGCTTTGTTATCCTATGACGTATAAAGTAACTATACTTTAACTTAAATCCTACTCTATAATCATGCCAATTTACTATCTATTTTTATTAGTGAGCCATAATAATTAATACATTCAAAATATGCATATAAAATTAAAAAAATAATTTAATTTTAATAGCAACAAAGATTGACCCATATTCCAATCTAAAATGTTCTAAAAATAGTTTAAAACAAAAATAATATGATACTAAAACATTTTAGAATAAAACATTTGAATAAAAAATTTTGTATTAGGGTCGAGTCAATCTGTCCTATAATATACCAAACAGCACGATAATTGACAAAGGAATAGAATCAGTGAAATAGTGGAAGGCATCCTAAGGTATTAGGAGGTTGTAGGTTCAAGTCTTGAGGAGATCAAGTTTCTGGTTATATTTTCTATTGTTGTTTTTTTTTTAAAAAAAAAAGACATACAGTTTCTATGAAATATGACATGTAGTTTTTAGAAAAATAACACGTAATTTTTATGATTTTTCACCTGGACATTTTCCACAAAGAGCGAAAATGGTGATCTTGCTTGCAAGATCCTTGATCCTTGTTTTGTGATTATAGAAGATCAAGTAAAATAATTTCATATCTTTCTCTTGATTTGTAGAAACTAGGTTTGCTACTCTTTGATTGAAGCAAATAAAGAAAAGAAAGAAAAAGGGGAAACATAAGAGAGAGAGAAGAAGAAAGAGATTAGGAAGAAGAAGAAAAGAACAAGGGGACAAATGGAATAGGGGCAAGTGTAATTAAGTCTCCTTGGGAGACTTTTAAGGTTAATAATGCCAAATGGCATTTTTGCAATTAGGTAAAAGTTTTAAGGGCGTTTTGGTAAATATATTAAATAGGTATAGAAAAATTTTAGAAAATTTAAAAATAGGTAGAAATAGATAATATGAAATAGATTTTAAACAGATGAAATAAAAATTTTAATTGGCATATTAATTATTAATTTATTTACAAATTATGCTCGTTAAAAATAACGGGCATCACAGTTCTGCCCTCCTTAAAAGAAATTTCATCCTTGAAATTTCAAATCTAATGATACTAGTAAAAATCATAAATATGTTATGATTCCTTATTCGACTCTACACCCTCAATGTTATTTGTCTCCAATGTGGATTACTATATCTTCATTCATTTACTTGAAATATCAATCTTACTCTAAATACTAAATCCCATAACAAGAGTATTTCTAACAGGTTCCAAATTTTCAACACTGAATTATGGTCTAGGAATTTGACCAGAAAAGTGCACATGCTGATCATACCATTTTTCCAATCCTTCACTATCTTTGGACCGTGGTTTACAATTATATTAAGGAGATTGCCAAAGAAATTCTTGTATACTTTATCTTTGTATTCTTTTTTTTTCTAAGTAAGAAAAAGTCTTAGATAGTTGGTTTCATATCCCAACTAAAAACAAGTTAAAACATAATCATAAAATAAATAACTCAAGAGTTTTTATTAAAATCGTACATTAGAATCATCCATAGAGAAATTAAAAGGAATCCCATGGTTGTAAGCAAACTTGATAGATTCTTCAATAAAGGGCTACTCTTATGACACAAACATTCAACCCAAATAATATACTTATGTTTTCCCATGAAGTATTCCCACAATTATCTTTGGTACTTCTAGAAAACATTAACAAAATACCATACATTACAAACATGCTATAGATATGTTTCGAGAGTACAAAGCACTCTGTATAACCAGTTATCCAAATCATGTATGCTTAGAGAGTATAAAAGCATCGATAAACAAAAGGACAAACCTTAAATGGGATGCATTTCAAGAGTATTAATTACCCCATATCACCAGCCATCCCGACATTAGGGTTAATGAATTTAAAAATTTTAACAACAACATGTCACAAGAAATATAGAATGTAGGGGAAGAGTAGTTATTCATAACATATAAAATATAGACATACATGTCATGGATAAAACCAAAAGATAACAGGTAGAGATTCAAATCCAATGGCCGCTTCCAACTTCCTTTCTCCCAATCAAGCTTGGATGTTGCAGTGTTGGATTCTAGATGTATGATTTGCATCCTATTTGGTAATTCCTCGGCTGATGAAGTAGTAACCAAGATTTATCTCTCAGACTCTACAATGAAGTGTTGTTCCACAGCATAATCTAAAAATTTTAAAAGACCATCATAAAAGCCATTTACATTTAAAAGTCCCAAAATTTGGAGTGAATGCCTAATAAATTTCGACTAGCAACTACGAATATTTCTTCAAGAGTGCTTAGAACACCAGGCAATGCTATAAAAGCATCAAAATTATCGATCATAGTTTTAAGACATTCAGAGATGTCCATAACTCTTTTCTCCCTACCTTTTGTTTTCCCATAAAGGTTCCCCTTAGTTAGGAGACGAGGAATAATTCCCAAGACTTCGGCACCACTAGACTTAGTTGCTATTGCCACATTTCCCATCAATCTTAAACTATTCTTCCTACAAACACAACCTGCCAACCTTCTCTTAGCCACTCCAAATCAACTTTTAATGCCACCAAACGACCTCAAATGCCATATTTGTAATGTCTACTAACGCCTTTAACATCAATCTCTTAGACTTTTTCTCAAGCACTAGGTGGGCATTAAATAACTCCACTTCCTCTCAACTAATTAAATCTTTCCAAACAGCATAACTCTCAAATAAGGTGCAAATAAGAGTACATATCAAAAACTCCCAATTTGTGTAACTTAATTTTTGAAATTTTTGTCTTTTTTTTTTCGCTACCCACTTCACAATCTTGGATGAAATTTAGAGGGGAGGCTTGGTGATGTTGTGGATGATGTTTTGGGGATGGTAGGGGCTAAGATTGTGATGGACAAAAGAAAAATTTGGATGAGGGGTGTTAGCGAGGGTTTGGTTGTGTGAGATAACGAGAGGGGCAAAAGAAGAGTGATTTTTTCCCTATTTGTTTTCTCTATTTTAAATCGCTACTAGCCTATTTTTTTGTTTAAAAGCGTTACGGCACCTAGGTACTATGATTGTAGCGCCCAGGCGCTACTTCATTTTTTTTCTTGAGACAGGGCGCCTAGGCGCTACTTCATTTTTTTTCTTGAGACAGGGCGCCTAGGCGCCCAACTTGTAGTGCCTAGGCGCTACTTTGATATTTTTTGGTGGATGAGCACCTAGGCAACTAGGCACCTTGCTCTTTGCTCTTAGTACCCTGTTATAGTGCCTAGGCATTCAAATTTAGAGTCTAGGCACTTTGTGTGTCTTTTGCGCCCATATTGCCCGAGATGTGACACCCGTTATTCTCCTAACAGGTATTAAGGTAATTAAATTAATTTTTAGTGTATCAATAAAAAAAAATTGCTTCATTTAAAATTTATTTTACAATATTTATTTTTATCTATTTTTAAATTTTTTAAAATTCTCCTATATTTATTTAGTATGTTTACTGAAAAGCCTTAAAACTTCTAATAAATCTCAAAAATGTCATATTAGCATTATGAGCGTTAAAGTCTCCAGATGAGACATAAGGATATCTTTTCCAACTACTCTTAACCCTCATTTTCTTTATTTTTTCCGTGACATGCTTTAACATGTCTCCTCCATAATTGCTTCTATCACTTCTCTTCAAAGACTTCATCTTTTCTTCCTTTCTCTTCCACGGTTCCCACACTCTTCTTCTCATTTCTTTGCTGAAGCAAAATACTTAGAGAACTTCTTCAAGGCAGCCATAAAAATCAGCCACCATCACCTCCATTTGAGCAAGAATTTCAGCCATACCGAAGTCAAGGAACCTGTTTTAAAGCCATTTCAAGCTTCCAACTAACCATAATCCGAGGTTAGAATCTTATGAACAAATTGAGTCTTTTATTTATAAATTTTTTTTTATATATATACTCAAGGATTATTCAAATTTGCATTCTTAAACCTAAGTATATGTTTTGTCGCTATTTTGGAGCATATGTATAAAGTCTAAGTGTATATGCCCTAGACAAAAATTTATATTGTTTAACTTTGTAACACCTTTATGGGCAGTGGCTATTTCTTGAAATTCTATGATTAAATTAAAATGAATTTTATAAATTGGTTTGCATATTTAAAAAGTAGACATCCTAAGCTTTCTAACGAGCTATCATAAACCTAAATCGGAGTTGTATTTTATTTTCTATGAATTATTCAATTTTTGAATTGGAAACTAGTAAACCTGCCAGTTTGTTATGGTATACCAGCTGCTAACCTGAACCAAGAACCCATCTTTGCTCACCACCTAATTCTTTAATGTCTTACAACCTTTCCAATATTATCCTAAGTGATTGATGAATCTTATTAGGGACTAAAACATATAGATTACTTGTTTACATTTTATATTGTGTTAAAACAAAAATTGTTTACTGTGGTATTCAAAAGAGATTTACATAAGAGCTTTAATGGCATACTAGTAAGATAGGTTTACACATGATTTATTTATGAATGTAGTTGTAGGTTGTGCTTTAGTTTTAATTGTCCTTATGCACGCCTTAGGATCAAGGGAGTATGGAGCTAACGTTAATTGATTCCAAGATTAAAAGATTGTTGATAAGCTTGAAAGGTAGGGATTCTATTACTCATCTTTTGTGAGGTTTTTATAGAATTAAAATTGATTGTTTTACCGCAAGATATATATATATCTATGTTGAACTGATATTATATTAGTATCACATATGAAACTATGACATAGACTCGTCTTGTATTGTACGGCGAGGAACATAATGAATTGACACATGTTATAAATTGAGAAGCATGGTTAGAAAAACTGACTCTATTAATAATGTTTAAATATAGAGAAATGGTGAGACGTGAAGAGGGCGGCGGTTACGTCCTTGGGCATGAATACCCTAAAAGGTAAAATAGGGGGAAGGTGATGATGCTTCCTTAGGTTGAAAGTCCCAGAACACACTATACAAGAATTGACTTGGTGAGGACTCGGGGCTTGATGTCCCCTCACCGGAACACCCTTAGAATGTTTAGAGGGTGATCAAGTGCGCCCATTTGGGTTTCGATAAGTTGAGTGATACTCTATTGAACGTGGGTACCTAGGAATAATGATGAACTATAATATTTGTATATATGTATATGTATGAAACTCGGTAATGATTAACTATGGTATCTACGAAATATGATTATAATAAATCTCATAATCTGGATAACGATAACTATTAACTAACCATGCAGGTTTTAATGTGGTAATGATAAAAACCTAAAGGTGAGTAATGGTTTTCTCTACTGAGCATATTGTTGCTCATTCCCTTATATTTTTATCTTTTCAGTACTCACTAAGTGTGAGGTGGCTACGAGAAAAATGGTTGAGGAAGCGATGTAGCTATATTACATTAGGACTGCTTCAATTATTAAGAATCTTCTTCATGTTAATGTAAGCATCAATTGTTACTTTCTGTGACTGTATTAAAATGCGTTGAGGGTTAAAATGATGATGACGACAGTTTATATTATTAAATTTAAAGTGCTACATTAAATTGTGGTTTAATTGTCGTTTATATTTTTATTTTTGATTTGAAAGTTTTCATTTAAGCCCCGGGCAATTTTATTTTTAAGGTTTTACTTTTATTTCTAATTTTTATTTTAATTCATTAAAAACTGTTAATCCCCATATAGGGGCGTTACACGAGAACACCTAAAATCACTATAAAAATAAAATGCATCATAATTAGCTTATAAAATACTAAAAATATATAATTAACACAATAATTAAAAAATATATAATTAACACAATAATTAACATGATGAAAACTCAAATGGATAAGGGTAAAGAGCTTGGGTTGCCTCCCAAGGAGTGCTTGTTTTATTATCTTTAGCCTGACTCTTCCTCTTCTAAGTCGAGTTGAGATTCATGATGGACTTGTTGCGATCAATTCGACCATCAAAATATGGCGTCAAACGCTATCTATTAACCTTAAAGGTTCCTTTCTCTTTATGATGCAGTTCAACTGCACCATAGGGACACACTTTGGTGACCATAAACGGGCCTGACCGTTTAGATTTGAGCTTTCCAGGGAATCGTCAAAGCCTGGAATTATATAGTAGCACCTACTAACTAGGTACGAACTCCTTCCATTGGATGTGCTTGTCATGCCAAGATTTGGTCCACTCCTTGTAGATCTTTGCATTCTCATGCCTCATTGCATAACTCATCCATCTCATTAAGTTGCAAAAGGTGCTTTTCACTCGCTGCTTGCATATCCATATTTAACTATTTCATTGCCCAATATGCTTGAAGCTCTAATTCTACTGGAAGATAACAGGCCTTCCCATAGACCAACCTATAAGGAGACATCCCTATAGATGTCTTAAATACAGTTTGATAGGCCCATAACGCATCATCTAACTTCTTGGCCCAATCCTTGTAAGAGTTATGAACTATTTTCTCTAAAATCTGCTTCACCTCTCTGTTAGATATCTCTGCTTGCCCATTAGTCTAAGGATGGTAAGCAAGTGCAGTTTGGTGCTTAACTCCACATGTCAACAAGAGAGCCTCAAGTTGCTTGTTGCAAAAGTGTGTTCCCTCACCACTTATGATAGTTCGTGGAGTTCTAAACCTTGTAAAGGTGTTTTTTCAGAGAAAATTAAGCACTACCTTCCCATCATTAGTTTGAGTTGCAGCCGCTTCAACCTATTTCGATACATAATCCACCACAAGGAGGATGTACTTAATGTTGTAAGATGAGGGAAATGGTCCCATGAAATTGATACCTTACGCATCGAAAAGTTCCACTTCTAGAATATTCTTCAAGGGCATCTCATTCCTTCTTGAGATGTTTCTTGTTCGTGGCATCTATCACAAGCCGTAACAAAAGTTTAAGCATCTTTGAACAATGTGGGCCAAAAAAACCCGGATTGCAATGCCTTAGCCGTTGTTTTGTTTCCTCCAAAATGTCCACCATACTCAAAGGTGTGGCAATGTCTCAGGATCTCCTTTACCTCATCTTCTAGCACACATCTTCTTATTATTCAATCCATACAGTGCTTGTAAAGAATTGGTTCTTCCCAATAGTAGTGCTTTACATCGAACAAGTACTTCTTCTTTTGTTGATATGAGAGTTCAGTGGCATGATCTTTCCTACAAGAAAATTCACATAGTTTGCATACCATGGAAGAACTTGTAGATGTGATGACAAAGAGTTGCTCATCCGGGAACTGATCACTAATAAGAGGCTATTGCAACTCTTTTTCTTCTAGTAGTTCAAGTCTTGAGAGATGGTCTGCCACCAAATTTCTATGCCCTTCTTGTCTCTAATCTCCAAATAGAATTCTTGGTGTAATAGAACCCATAGGATGAGTCTTAGCTTGGCATCCTTCTTGGCAATAAGTTATTTAATTACAGAATGATATGCAAAGACTATTACCTTATTGCCAATTAGGTATGATCTGAACTTGTCAAAAGCAAAGACGATGGCAAGTAATTCCTTTTCTATTGTGGCATAGTTAAGTTGGGCATTTTGAGGGTCTTGCTAGCATAATAAATAGCATGAAATACCTTATTTCTCCATTGTCCTAGAACCGCTTCTACTGTATAATCACTTGCATCACAGATCAATTCATATGAGAACTCCCATTCTAATGCTACAACAATAGGTGCAGACACAAGCTTCTTTTTTAGGGTGATGAATGTGTTAGACATGTATGCCCTAAGGAGTAAAAATGTAATACGTTTTTGGAGACATTTTTATCAATAAAGAATTTATTCATTTATATATACCAAATATTGTCCTCTTTACGTTCATATTTGTTGAATGTATGATAAGCAAACAGTAGTCTGAGACTGTCAGTCTAAACCTTAAGAATTAGGCATATGATGAGATGATTATGCGGAAGACACAATTCTTAGGGTGACGGTCTAAAACATATGATCCGCAATCGAGGGAATAAAGTTGGGCACTTTATTCATGTAAAGATTGTTATGTTGTCTTTATCCCTTTTGGGAGATGGTTTGTCTTGACCATCGGAGTTGGACTCCATGAATAGAAACATTGGCACGTTGTCAAAGGTGACGATGTGTTGGATCGAGACATAAAGTGAATTGATTTGGATTAATAATTCTGTCTTGGCAAATCGATTCACTTTAGACAATCATTTGTATTGTATCTTAATCCTGAGATGAATAATGGGCCCGTTGTCTCGACTTGTGTCTTTTGATGTACCAATGGGTGACTCCCACATTTCTATAGTGGCATGCATGCCGGTACGTTGGAGGCATGACTCTTGATAGCGTAGACTTGTTATTCATAGATATGGAATCCATAGCTCCTCTTTAGGAGTAATGATATCCTCTTATATGCGTTGTCCTGTAATTGGAAAACTGGAGCGCTCAACCATTTGGATACATAGGTGTAACCGAATGGTATACTATCTTTGGATGGTAAGTTTTCTAATGGTGAGACAATGGAACGTAAGATAAAAATAATCGGGAAGGTAAGACAGAACTTGTCCTTAAGCCGATTATGGATGATCATATGAGGATGCGATACACTATGATATATCATGGAGACTTAGCTACACGAGCTTCGTAATTCTATAAGGTTCGAGAGTGCAGCTCCAAGCTTTTAGTGGAGTAGCGTTGGAGTTGATAATTGTGAAATGTATATCTGGGATATTGGGTTTCATAATTATCATGAGCTTGAACTTTATAGGTCCATTTTGGTCCCTTTTGCTAGCTCACAAAATCTTGTAACGACACGGCGTGCTTTTCCAATAATTGGTGACTTATGTCGGATTTATCATATTGTTTTAAAATTTATAAGAATCAAATAATTCATGTCTGTTTATCGGTTGAATTAATTATGTAAGAAAATTAGTTCAAGATGAACTTGTTGAATTATTGCGTTCGGGTAATTCTTGTCTGTTTATCGGTTGTTTTAATTTTGGACAATTAGAACAAGATAAACTTGTAGAATTATTGTGAATTGATTTATTTTCTTAGAGATTATCTTGATAAAGTTTGTTTTGATCAGATATCTTTTCTATTGGGCTATTTGAATCAAAACTGAGACTTTATCCTTTAGAATCTCGGGTGAAAAATAAAAAATTCGCGGAGATTTTTTCTCGACAGTTCGGCCTGCCGGATGACGTGTTCGGCCTGCCGAACTGGCCTGTTCGGCCTGCCTATCAGAAAGTTCGGCCTGCCGACCGACGACAGTTAAGATTACGCGTTTTCACGTGGATCTTATCAGATATTGATCTGAACTTGATTCTGTTTCGATTTTTTGAGACCTAATCTGATATGGACTGACCCTAGGACCAATAGGTATAAAAAGGGAGTGAGTCTAATGATTTATTTAGATCAATTTGAGAGATTAAGAGTTATACTCATCTAGTGAGCATCTGAAAACTCCCTGAGAGCTTTTGTTCACAAATCACGAACACTAGCTTTGGGTTCTCTCTGTTGGTTGGAAGGAGAGTCACCGGTGGAAGAGCTGTATGTGTGAGCCCACACTCACTCCGGTTGTGGATAGAGAATAGCAAAGAAGACCAGTTGGTTGAGGCTCTTCTGGAACATTACTTCTCTACACAGGTCGCGGAGGTTCTTCGGCACACCGAGGTTAGTAAGATCTGTTTAATTTATACATATAACATGTCAAACTTGTATTTTGGAAAATACTCTGATGAAATTTTTAAAATTCCGCTGCGCACTTTGTTTCCAACAGAATGCCTTCTCACACTCCTTATTGAACTCAAAAGGAGTACCTTGCACAAGTAAATTCGAAAGAGGCTTGGAGATCTTAGAAAAATCTCTAATGAATCTTCTATAGAAACCTATGTGACCATGAAAACTCCGATTCCTTTTGATTGAGGTTGGTGGTGGTAGCTTCTCAATTGTCTCTATCTTCGCTCGGTTGACCTCTATCACCTTTGATGAAATGCGGTGGCCCAAGATAATTCCTTCTTTCACCATGAAGTGGCACTTCTCCCAATTAAGCACAAGATTGGTTTGTTCACATCTCACTAAAACCAATTCTAAATTAGCCAGGCAATGATCAAAGGAGTCACCAAAAATAGAGGAATCATCCACGAATTTTTCTATAATCCACTCCACCATGTCTAAAAAAATTGCCATCATACATCTTTGAAAGGTTGCCAGTGCATTGTAAAGGCCAAACGGCATCTGACGGAATGTAAATGTACCATAAGGACACGTAAATGTGGTCTTCTTTTAGTCTTCTGGTGTAATGGTTATTTGGTTGTACCCCGCGTAGCCATCTAGAAAACAGTAATACTCATGACTTGCAAGATGATCTAGTGTTTGATCAATAAAGGGTAAAGGGAAGTGATCTTTTCAAGTGGTTTTATTTAATTTTTGCTAATCTATACAAATCCTCCATCCGGTAACGGTCCTTGTTGTAATTAGCTCATTATTTTTATTTCTAACCACCGTCATGCCACCCTTCTTTGGCACTACTTGCACTGGGCTTACCTATGAGCTATCAGAGATCAAGTAGATCACTCCCACATCTAACCACTTCAACACCTCCTTGCTAACCACCTCTTTCATAGTAGGATTGAGCCTTCGTTGTGCTTCTACCGATGGCTTGCAATTTTCTTCCATTAAGATCCGGTGCATGCATGTGGTTGGACTTATCCCCTTAATGTCTGCTAGAGACCACCCAATAGCCAACTTATATCTTCTACGCACTCGTAGTAACTTGTCTTCTTCTTCATTAGAAAGGCTAGAAGAAATAATTATTGATAAAGATGATGACTCACCAAGAAATGCATATCATAAATGATCTGGTAACAACTTGAGCTCAAGAGAAGGTGGTTTCTCAACTGAAGGAATTGATCGAGAAGCACCTTGTCCCAATGGTTCAAAATACCTCTGACTATTGGGACCAAAGCACTCCAATCAATTAACAATCTCTATGATGTCCTCATCTTCAAGAGTAGAAGGAGTAGGATGAGTCAGGCTTACTTCCAAAGGGTCTTTTGGTTTTCTAAAGTGTTGAAAGACTAATGTATCTAACTCATCGATATAAAAACAACTATCACTACCTCCCGAGTACTTAATAGCCTTTAAGACATTGAAAGTCACTTCTTCTTCTTCTACCCAATGCCTTAGTTCTCCCTTCTGAACATCAATAAACGCCCATCTGGTTGCCAAGAAAGGCCTCCCCAATATGATAGGGATCTCTTTATCTTTTTCCATATCTAACACCACAAAATATATAGGGAATATAAACTTGTCTACCTTGACGAGAACATCTTCAATAACTCCCCTTGGATGCTTAATAGACCTGCTAGCCAACTATAAAGAAATAGTTGTAGGTCTAGCCTCACCTAATCCAAGCTTTTTGAAAATAGGTAGAGGCATTAAACTAATGCTTGCACCAAGATCGCACAATGCCTTCTCAAATACAGAATTCCCAACGGCACATGGAATAGTAAAGCTTCTCGAATCTTTGAGCTTTTAAGGCAACTTTCTCTTGATGATAGCACTGCATTCTTCAATAAGTGCAACAGTTTCATACTCCTCTAACTTCCTTTTGTTTGATAGGATGTCTTTCATGAACTTCATATAGCTTGGCATTTGTTCGACTGCATCGGCGAAAGGAATGTTAATGTGGAGCTTCTTGAAAACATCAAGGAATTTAGCAAATTGCTTATCCAATTTGCTCTTCTTGACGTGTTGAGGAAAAGGAATATTCACTGCTGGCTGTTGGGGAGGCAATGGTTGAGCTTTCGACATGACTTCATATTGTTCTTGATCAATCCTTTTGGACTTTTCACCACTTGAAGGTGTCTCCAATTCTTTTCCTCTTCTCAAAGTGATTGCCTTGCATTATTCTTTAGGATTCACTTCCATGTTGCTAGGCAAATTACCTTGTTGTCGACCACCATACATGTTAGCTAATTGACCAATTTGACCTTCCAGATTCCAGATTTGAGCAGCTTGATTCTGAAAGTTGGTCCTAGTCTCAGTCTGAACTTGTCGGTATTGTTGGTCAACTAGAGCAAAGCGGCCTTTAAATCAGTCTTCTTCTCCTATGGTTGAAATCCCTATTGAGATTGCCCCATATTTTGATTATTTCTCCATGAAAAGTTTGAATGATTATGCCATCCTAGATTGTATGTGTTGGAGTATGGATTGTTTTGTTGTTTGTTATAGTTCCCAACAAACTGTGCCTGGTTTGTTTGTGGTTGCTGGAGTGGATTTCCCACCTGACATTCTTTACTAGGATGGTAGCCTTGACAAAATTCACACATGAACTGAGGAGCCTGAATATCATTGACCACCAATTGGCTATTCTAGAATTGCTTAGTAAAAGCTGCAACTTGAACAGTCAATGTAGATAAGGCTTCAACTTCATAAACCCCAGCTATTTTCCTTGTCATTGACTTGTCACTTGGCCACTGAAAGTTATTGGTGGCCATATCCTCCAGCAACTCATATACTTCATCCTCATTTTTCTTCATAAATGCTCCCCTTGCAGATGCATCAATTAGAGTTCTAGTGTTGCCCGTCAACCCATTGTAACAATTGTGGACTTGCATCCATTTAGGAAGCCCATGATGGGGACACTTTCTTAATAGCTCTTTATATCTCTCCCAAGCATCACATAGAGTTTCACCTTCATATTGAGTGAAATTGTTTATCTCAATCCGCATCTTCGCTGTTTTTGTAGGAGGAAAGAACTTGACCAGGAACTTGCGAACCAAGTCTTCCCAGGTAGTGATAGAATCTGTAGGTAAAAAGTTCAACCAAGTTTTTGCTTTATTCCTTAAAGAGAAAGGAAACAGCCAAAGGCGAATGGCATCAACAGAAACACCATTATACTTGACAGTATCACAAATTTTTAGAAAAGTCGCAATGCGAGCATTGGGATCTTCAGTAGGCAATCCAATGAATTAGATTCCTTAGATAATCTACAAAGTCACTAGCTTCAGTTCAAAGTTATTCATACAAATAGTCGGCCTTCTTATGACCGGTTGAATACCAGTCGCAGTTGGTAAGGCATAATCCCTGAAGGCCATTGGTGGGTAGGCCTCATTTTGTACTTTATCCAGATCAACCATAGTGTCTTGCAACTAAGTGAGAGCTCTCTTCTTTCCTTTCTATTCCTTCGATAAGTGCATTTTATCTCAAAATTGAGAGAAAATAAGTTACTGTTCCTAGACTTTAGCATGCACCTAGATAGAATTCCTATGACAAAGAACTGAAAACAACTATAATTAATAAACTTAAAAGACAAATTCAAGCAAAACTAGAGTTATTTTGTTTGATATTAATGAAAACCAAATAGTCCCTGGCAATGGTGCCAAAAATTTGTTGTGGATTTTCTAATGCAAGTGCACATATCGTTAACAAGTAATAAAGTGAGAGTAGGGATCGTTCTCTCAAGAACTAATTGTCGCTAAGCACCAAATTAGTCTAACTCTAATTCTATTTGAACAATTGAAATATGAAAACAATGGAATAATAAAATGACAAAAAGAAGACAACTGAAATTGATGAAAATGAGAAATTGCAAGTTTAACATATGAAATTTCAATATATTAAGACATCTAAGGTTTACGACTCGCCGGATTGATCATATCCAATTTATTTAATTTAATCAATTGATATTTACTCCTCTGCCAATAACGAATTTCTCTTAAGCAGTCATTAATCTTGCTCAAGCATTAATAATTTATCCCAATTAGCCAATTTCCTACATCACTATAGAAACTTTAATCTTTCCAAGATTCATTAAGAACAAGAAATTCACCAGTTACATAAATCTCATAGATATCTCTATCCTATGGTGATCTCATGGCATTTAATCATGGTCTAATTTAATTATCAATTCTTAGCCACAAATTCAATCACAAATCATGCAAAATGTGCACAAACTTTTACAAGCATGAAGATTAGATTAGACACTCAGATAGATAATGAATAAACATCGAATTGAATTAAAATTAAATAGAAGTAAACATTAATAATTTGGCTACATTGTAGCCCTAGAGTAGAGAAAAATTAGTTCATAACGAAACTAAGAACCATCCTAAACAATGTCTTAAACATAAGGAGTAAAAGAAAAGAACTACGTTTAGATCTAAAGATGGATTCTATCTCCAAGTTGCACCGTTCTTTTTTCTCAAAGCAGTGAGTTCTTTCCACTTTTCTACAGTTTTTCTTTGTTAAAATTCTTCTCTTTCAACCCTTCATAATGTTCTATTTATAGACTAGGGTTTGAAAGGGCAATTTTAGAACGAAATTAAACTGAAAATTAAATTGAGATCGCAATGGTGCCTAGGCTCGATTTTCTGAAGCCTAGGCTTTGTAACGGTGCCTAGGCGCCATGATTGTAACGCCTAGGCGCTACACTACCCTATACTCATTCCATCAAACTGGCGCCTAGGCGCCAAGATTATAGTGCCTAGGTGCTACAAAGTTACTCCATCTCCTTGCTTGAAATGGCGCCTAGGCACTCAAGTTATGGAGCCTAGGCGCTATGCTCTCGGGTTTTTGTATGGGATTTTATCTGTAAGAGTGCCTAGGCGCCCATAGCTAGTGTCTAGGCTTCATTTCATCCCCGAGCCTGATTTTGCTTATTTTTTGGTCTGTTTGCCTTGCACTTTGCCATTGTGCATCTTTTTTTTTTTTTCTCAAAACCTACAAAAGAGCATAAAACACTATCAAATTCTCATAAATTGCTCAAAACTAACAAAAACATTAAGTGTGAATCATCTGATTAATTAGCCTAAAACTAACTTATCAAACAATAAAGATTCAAAAATCCTAAGTTTTTATATAAATTTTGATATTAACTTTTATGACTTATCTATTAAGTTTTTTTAATGACTAATTTCTTTGTGTAGTTTTTTTATGACTAAAATATGTTTTTTTAATTGTCAATTTTTTTTAAGACTAATAACTAATAACCACCTAATGCAAGTCATAAAAACATGTAAACGACTGTCTTATTTATTATGATCACATAATACGAGTCATTAAAACATATACTTGTGATTTTCCCTACCAGCTCGAGATAAAAAAAAAAAAAAGTATAATTGAAACATAACATAGAACATTGAATATAAGAATGGACTAAATTTTTTAAAATCTAAAGGAGGAGCGTGAAAAAGGATGAAAAAAGAAGAAGAGAGAGTCTGTGTATGAAAAGGGAAAACAAATGATGCTTAAATAATTCAAAATCTGCATAACTAAAATGTAAATCACAACATATAAAATGAAAATTAAATACAACACATCAAGGAATTAAATACATATTAGTTGTCATGAAAATTAATATGAAACTTAAAAAAAGAGTGTCCATACTTTTTTACATGCAGTAAAATTTGGATTTGCATATAATAAATAAAGGTATATTTGACATGTTGGGAAAGATTTACTGAGAGAGTTTGCCATTATTGACTTACTGTTATAGTTAATTAACTAGGTTCTTGTCACTTTTTTTTTTATACAAAAAGAAGAAAAGTGTTACTATATTTGAGTAGGGGTTTACTGTCCTTACTCATCAGACAGTTGACTATGATTTTGCAGGTATGTACCACATATCGTAACCTCTTTTGACTTTTTTTGGCACAGGGGCTTTGTAAAGTACAAAGACATTTTTATCCTTTGAGAAAGATAGTAGCTCAATAAGCTTTTTCCACGGGGATTGATGCGCAGGGACGAGATGTTCGTGGTGGAGATCAGCCCAAGCCACTGGCAGACTCGCTGCTTTGCTCTGCATAGCGGCTCATTCATGAAGTAAAGAGATCTAGTTCTCTGGTTCGACATCGTCAGATCTGTTGCAGATCGACATAGAAGCTCAATCCGTGAGGAAAAGAGATCGACTTCTCTAGTTTGTCGGTTCTGCCTGGAGATCAGCCCCATGATTTGCAGATCATTGCCTTCGGTGCAATGCGACATAACAAAATCAGTCGAAGAGGAGAACTGTGTGAGGACAGATACCTGCGACGGCGTTGCGGTTTCAGATTAGGGCCAATTTTGGGATTTTCAAGTTCCGTTTTGGGGGATTTTGAGGGGTCTAGAAAGGCCGTTATGTCTTTCCACTATCCAAAATTAAGCTTCTAATAGTTCAACATAATATTAAAATTCAAAAGGTATATTCTGGCAATTACAAATATAAAATTGATCCATTGTTGTTATATAAGATCAAGCTGTTTAGTTTTTAAGGTCCCTGCCCTAAAAAAATGGCGAAAATGTGCATTTTTGCTCAAGTAACCCACATCTTTCTTCTGTTGGAAACCCAATCCAAACTTCTTGCGAGCTTGACAACACGGGCTCAATCATTACTCACTAGGCTGGAATCATGTCCAAGCCAGCCTGGACTTCTTTGTTGGACTGCTTTGGGTTGAGGATATGCAGTAGCCTTTTCAATTATTAAAAAACAAGGTAAATTACATGTTCTTGGCCATAAAACATATGATAGAAATCTTAGCCAAGTAAAGTAAAAAATAATAAGGTTGTAGATTCCGGGTTTATGCCATAAGAAAAACTTAGGTAAATCTATGTGTTATCGGGTAATTTTTATCCAATAACTAAATTTGTTAAATCTTAGTTTTACCTAGTATATGCTGAAGTTATCCTGTAATCAAATTTAGCAAATCTAGAATATTCGCTCCCATAAAACCCTAAATTTTATACAAGTTTTTTACTCAATATTTACTAATTTCTTTAGTTCGTAAACTCGTTTGCCTTTACAAATCTTTTTTTAGAATTAAAATGTTATTTATCAAAAATTGTATTAAATTTGTTATCTACTACCATAAAAATAAAAAAACTGGCTATAATTTGCAAAAGGAAAAACTTCAGCCCACTAAACTTTTCTTTGCTAATAAAAAAACTTTTGTTTTTAACTAAACGTTAGTCTTGTAACTCTCACCTTTAATCTCTCTGGATCTTGGAAAATAAAGAGAAGGAAAAAAATATATATATTAAATCTCCCTCTGCACCCAACAGGTACCAAAAAGAGGGGAAAGAGGTTCAAATTCAAATGAATATCTAAGTCATTTGGCCTCATTCTCATACATAATTACTTTGCATCTCAATTACAATAACACCGTTTTTTCACTCTTTTTTTTAGATACAACAAGGACCAAAATATACTAAGTATATCCGAGTGAGGGAATTAAAAAAAGAGAAGAAAAAAAGGACCTGGCTATTGGATTATTCTATGAAGAAGAGGAGTTTGAAGAAGCTTGGAAACTCCAGACATTTGGGACCAAAAGAGGCATTTGGTTGCAATAGACCACACTAGGGCTCTCATGATTATGAACTCCCTCGTATGTGGTTATCACATAGCTGGCGTCATCCCTGTCTCTCTCTACCCTCTTCTTCACATTGCATCCGCCACTTGAACATTTGTAGTAATTCCTGTTTTTATGATTGAAAAATTAGCTTCTAAAATAATTGATAATTACATGATTGGTAAAAAAGGCAAGTAATGAAACCATTATATAAGAAAATTAGTCTCAAGTTTCAGCCCTAAATATTTTAGGAACGAGCAGGTAAACTTGACCTCAAAATATTGTAGGCTAAGCTTGCATTTGGTTCATGGGTTCCCACCTATGAACAACTTTTGAACTTATTTTTGGTAAACAAAACAAAACTGTGGTTAATTTTGTATGACAAGAGAGTGGCCAGTTTTGAGATCTTGACCCTGCTTCCCTCTTAAATTCTTACTGTTTGAACCATAATTCTCTATAGTAAAACCATGACTATATTTACTTTTTAAATACAAATTTTCTAATATGATGTTTTATTTCATGTTTAGACCTTTACACTTCCTAAGTGTCAATTCAAACTACAGTTTAAACAACAAAAGTTCAAAACCATTATTTAAACTAAAAATTCAAAACAGCACCACGAACCAAACGACCTAACTTGTTGACCACTAGAATAAAACATGTAGTAGATCCATATATGTTAAGGGCAAAAGAGAGTACATCTAGTTTCAAATTAACTATCGTGACATCATATCAACAATATTTCTTAACTATTGACTATACGAGGGATCATGCTGTCAGCCATGGATTGTGTAAGTTAACTATAAAGAAATCTGCATGGACCACACAAGCATAAATAGTATTCTAGAACTACTCCACTATAGTTTAGATCCACTACTTGCATATGTAGTGCATATAATATCATTTGTTGCTTCCTTCCACTACTCTCCCAAATCCAATAATAATTGCTTGACAGACCAGGAACCAATTACATCTTCGCTCCACAATAGGCACTAGGCAGCCATATCTTGAGCTCGGTTTGGATGTTCAAAATTTGACAATGGAGAGGAAAATGAGAGTCATAACTTCACAAGAAATTACTTTCTTCCATGGCAAATGCAAAATTAGACTTCTTCTCACATGTGTTCATCTATGGCTACCTCTAGTAGTAAGTGCACTAGTTATATCGCCTATATGGGCATTGGCCTAAGGCTGCCAACTCTTCAAGAATAATACTTGTATATATATACACATGCATATATATATATATGTGTGTGTGTGTGTGTGTGTTTAAGAGAAATAATATACCCCAAGGATGATAAGATAGCAATAGATACGACTCCAATAATATGTTATTAGTTTTGGTACTTACGATAAAAACATATTAATTATACAAGACAGCTGCAAACGGATAGATCATGTTTGTAACATAGAAAAATAAAAGGTATAACATAGTGTTTATTTTATAAGGTATGTAGTACTGTTGCCCTCTAAAGTTATTGCACATTTGCAACTTTCTTCCTAAATTTTTTAATTTAAAAAAGTTGTCTTTTGAACTTATAAATGTATAACAAATCACTCTATTGATAAGTGGTATGTTATACTTCTCATGTCTACATGTTGCATGTATGACTAGTCTTTTGTGAAGGACAAAAGCCTTTAAATAAAATCATATATGTATCTATCCCTAATATATGATCAAGGGGGAAAAAAAGATGTTACTTGATAGGATTTATAAGGTTTTGACTGATCTCTCGGGATGTATGTATGTATGTATATTTAAGATTCTCATATTCCATAGTCCATTTAGGGATGGAAATAAGATTAATGTAAACTACATGGCACATGCTACTAATTATAGGGTTGGGTTGATCATATTTTTTTTAAAAAAATCTATGTTAAATTAATGACTTATAGGCTGTTAGACATCACTAATAAATAGTGTAAAGCTTTTAGTAGCTATAGTAAAATATAAAAAGTTACTATAGTATAAAGATCTCATATACTATAATTTTCAAACCAACATTTTCATTCAAATCGCTCTGCCAAACACTTATGAATTTGCCGGCCAATGCCAACAAGGTGCATTTGGCCGCCCATATTAAAATTAGGGAGAGTTGGAGACACAAGATTGTCTCAAATCATGACACAAATCAGGTATTTTTAATTTTGAGACGTAGCTATCATTTTCCTCAAAATATCCAGCATTAAGTACAGTGATATAGGAATGCTTATTATTATTATTGTTAGGGCGTGTTTCGTTTAGTATGGTGTGTTTTATCTAAGAGTTTTGAGAGTACTTCAACTAAAATTGTAAACTAGAAAGTGTATTAAAAAAGAGAAAATTACATGTATGCCACACTTTTAAAAGTTGTATTTATTTATGCCATATTTAGAAAAGTTTATGACATTATCATTCTTATTACATGTTAAATTGTGTCTTAAATGAATATGTATGGTATTTATAAAATGTATATCTCAAAAGATGGCATCTATGAAAACTTCCCATAAAAAAGACTTTGAAAAGTGTATAAAAAAAGGCTTTTTTAAAAGGGCTTTCAATGAAACTCAAACTATAGCTTTAATAAAACTTTTATCAACATAAATCTGTCGTTTCTTCTTTTTTTTTAGGAGAAATAGGTGAATAGTAGAATTTTTGAAATTAAAAAAAAGTTTTAAAATAAATGAAGCAAATAATATTTTTATTTTCCCTAAAAAAGTATTTGCTTGGTAAATAATTTATTCACTAGGAGTAACTAATTTATTGATTAAGATTTATTTTAAAATTTTAAAACCTATCATTTACTTTCTTAACTAAAAAGAATGCTGTTTACTACAATTTCAAACAACGAAACTAACACCACAGACGTTGCTTTTTTAAAGGGGTAGGAAAGTTCTCCCATTCTAACAAGTAAGGGGGAAAATAGCCTGAAAAAAAGAGGGGGAAAAGAAAAAGGACTTTGACACACACATATATAGACTAAAAAATTTATATTGCGAGTCGTGAGACAAAATTTTCTCAGGAAAAAAATGACTTGTGAGACAAAATTTCACAGAGGGTATAGGGCCTGCATGGTAAGTACATGACCTAGCTAGAGGTTAATTATCACACCATTAAAGTTAATGATTAATTATTATGCACTAGAATATTAAATACATATAGATGTTTAATATAATGCAAATTTCAGTGTTCTGTTAAATTCAAGAACATTTTTTTTATTCGGTTAGCTCAAATTAAAATTATATCAAATTAAATAAAACATAACAATTTAATAAATATTGTGAAAAACATCTTTATCTTAAAAATGATTTTTTGGCCCCTATTAAGTTAAAAAAAAAAAAAAAAAAAAGCTGTCATGTGGAGCATTTTGGCGTGTAGGGTGTGTCATGTCATCGTTGTCGTTGAACGGGGCACCTTCCTAGTGCTAGCCGCCTTCATTTGCTGAAATGACAAAGTGTACGGACTCTTGTAACTTTTGTAGCTTTATCAAGTGCAAAAAGGGTTGTTGTATTACTGTAAAAAAAAAAAGCGTATAAACTGCATTTTGACACTGTATTATTGTTAATTTGTAAACTATTTCGGTCGGTTTAATAGTGTCGTCATCATCAATAATTCAATATCATCACCATTTCATGTATATTATTCCTCTCTACTCATTACCGCTTCATTAACTAATGAGTAGTCTTATTCAGTCTGAGAAAGCTAAGGCCCTTCACAAAAGGTGGGCCTTCAACTTGGCTAAAAAAATGTTTTTCTTAACTAATTAAAGCCTCTCTTTTTATATGTACCTTAGATTGATAAAAACCTGAACATAAACTATAAGTTATGTGGCAAATAAACATTATAAAGTATGCCCATGAAATTTCTCTCTAGTTTTGGGTTTCTGGATAATAGAAAAGAAGCATATGATCAAAGTAATCATCGAGAATACAACATGCAAGTATATGTACATTTGTGTACATATATATGTATAGATACGCACATCTATAGTCGTTTAATTCAACTATCTTAATTTGCGTCCGACGAGTCAACTGAGAGAGAGACCTAGGGGGTAAGCATCATCATTAATATGTTATGATTATGATATATATAATCATTAGAATAATATATCTAGTTGTAATTCAAATATTTAGAGCATTTGACACAACAATTCAAATGGGTAAGTTTGAATCGGGTGAGTTCTAATCATTCAAAGTGCAGTTATAATATAAAACAAAAATTAATTACAGTATAAAATTTTCACGTATACTATGATGCTTTGAACTAAAAGTAGTTCAAATTATTGATTTGAATTCCTTCCCAAAACACCCTAATTAATATATAATATATAGGACCCATTTAATGATTTCTAACCCTGATTTTGCTCCCATTTTTTTTTATCTTGATCAATGAGAACTGAAAATTGATATGGGTTTCCTTTGGAGTACTTAATTCATGAAACGCAGTCGATTCCCAATGCTCCATAATTTTAATAACATAAAAAAAATTTTAAAAAGTGGGTATTTGACTACTTGTCAAGTGGATGATCAGTGCCAAAGCCTAGCTCCAAGTTGTCATAAAGAACTCAAGAAAGAGATAAGAGAGAGAGAAAGAGAGGATCGAAATGATCCACTAGTTTCTGACCCACCTAATGCAATTTCTAATTACTAAATTATTTAGCTTCTAATTAATCATAGGGTAATTTTTTTCTCACTTTTTCCTCAAAGAAAGTAATTATATATGCTTTCAATTACTGGTAATTTTCGTACCCTTTTAACCTAGAAATAAAGTATAAAACAATCTAGTTTCAATCAAGCATTAAAATTTAGAAAATATTAATGGCCATATGAATATTATTACATATATTTACTATTATTATTTACCTGGGATTTGGGCTGTTCTTGACCGACTTCTTTCCGTATTTTCTCCATTTAAATCCATCATCCATGACATCCTGCTCCGATTTTGTTCTAAATGCAACTTTATTTTGACCCATCATTTCCATCTTGTTTTTTCTCATGCCCCCATTCTTGCATTTTCTGCAAAAAGCAACAAAAAAACCTAAATATCCATCTTTTATTGTTCACATGCCAAATAGTGCTTGATTTATAACAATATATAGTATGCAGTTTTCCAAATAAATATATAGATGATAAAAATCTAAAACAAACGCCAAAATGGGTTTTCTCTTGCATGTAAGTAGTGTCTCTTGTGGATGTTGCACCACTGGATCCACTTGCCACAAACTTCTCAGACGACAACATGCTTTGTGAGAGCGAAGAATCTTGGTCAACGCCGGGACCGTCGTCGAAAACAAGATAATCCGACAACTCGATGCCCATCGGAGGATCGTTGGTAGCCGGAAAGTGACTCCAATTAGGGTTAGGGTTTTCATCGAAGTTCATATTGTTGCCACCCAGATCAAAATAGTTGAGATGGATAACGAGAGTACTTGTGTCAAAAGAAATTGTGTACTGCGAATTAGGTTTACTTTCATTGAACACGTATATTTATATCTACACATAGAATATTATTTCTTCATATTTATAATGATTTATCTCTTATTTATTTATTTTTTATTTTTTTATTTTTTGAAATGTGGTTCCTTCTTATGCACTTTCCTGGAGGGATACAATGAAGTTTCTTCAGTGGTGCCACGTGGCAGTCTAGGACAAGGAGCCGTGTGACGTCACATTGATGACGTAGGGTTTAGCTTTATGGTATTGGTATTTTATATTGATGTTTTGGTGGGCGGGAGGGAGCTTAGACATATTATTGTGGTGATGAGGGGAACTGATGGGTGCTGATCTAACATATATGTCACTCGTATGTGTGAATGTGTAATTCACACGTGACAACAATTGAGTGGATCTTGTGATTACTAAATGGGCCCCATGATTGATTTTACTTATCCTAAAAACTCCCTTTCATGTAAGTGTCAATTTTAATGTTACATTTATTATCAAAAAATATAAAAATAACATATTTAATATGTTTTTATTTTATGCTTTAATGCATAATACTATTTAAAATGTTATTTTTACTTTTTGTCATAATTATTAAACTTGAAGCTTATAAAATTAAACTTAATATTAAAATAATTAAAAAAGTGAAAATATCGTAATTATTAAAACAAAAAAGTTAATCTATCAACCAATAGAATTAAATGCTAAATTTGTTATATGCTAAACTTTATAACAAATTTGTCACAAAATTTATCACAAAGCTTGCATTAAAAATAACATTGCATTACAAAGTTTTTTTTCACTCAAATGCCAAATTTACTTTTAACACATCAATTTAGCATTGTATTAGAGATTCTCTAAAGGTATAGAAGGAATAGCCCAAAGATATATGTTAGGGTTTGAGTTAAATCAATAATTTAGCATGTATTTGGAATTATGATTAGAATTAAAGTTTGAAATGAAAACATTATAACAATTTAAATTTTGTGAGAGAAAATACTATAACAAAATTAGTTGGAGCCAAAACTTTTGGTTTAAACCAATATTTACTAACACATTGTTTCACTTTTTTGGTAGAACCGACAATCCAAAAGTCCTCAAAATTTTAAAGCAATAAGGTATAATTAAAAGTAAAAATAAAGGTGCAAAAAATAAAAAATAAAAATCATACATAAAATTTGAAATCATAAAATTTTAGTGGGGCAAAAGAAGAAAAGAAATGAAAAATGTTTTTTACAGAAAAAATATTATTCTAGTACACTAAAATTTAATAGTATTGATCTATCAACCTTATGGTTGGAATTCCATCGGTACCTCATTAGATCAAAAAAATATTATCTAGAGATCCTGAAATGTTTTTGACACATAAAATGACAATTCAATCCTTTATTAATTTGTTGGCTTTTTTTTTTTTTTTTTGCTCGTGATGTTAATTTGTTGGTTGGAGATATGATTTTACATATATTAAGAAAACAAACTTTAATATTATATCCCACCATACCTGGGAAAGAAAAGGAATGTTACTTTACTAAAAGCATAAATAAGCCCAAGATAAGGTTATAATAATCGTGGCCGGTGATTGAACCGGGTTTCTTTCTTTCTTCCCAAAATGCTATATGAAACTCATGAGTGTGAGCATCTGTTTTTTTATTTGTTATTTTTTAATGTAAACTTATGATTCTGTGTTCTTCGTAATTAGAAAAAAAAAAAAGTTAACGACAAGGAAAAAAATAGAAAAAAGGTAATAACTTTATTCTCCATTCTAAGAAATTAAAAGATCATTAAAGAAACGAAAAGAATATTTTAAAGATAAACGACCGTACTCCACTTTGTGTTTAGTTGGGACCCGACGAATTAAAAGGGGAAAAAAACGAAGGGGACAAAGGGCAAGAAACCCTTAAAAAAAAAAAAAAGGCAAGGAAAAGAAAGAAAAGGAAAACCCCTAATTTAGCTCAATCATGTGTTAATTGGTGCGGTAAAAGTGAGTTTTTTTTTTTTTTTTCTTTTTCCCCTTCTTCTTTTGAGGATACGGTACAAGTGATTTTCAATATTCCCATTGTTGGTTTTGGAAAACGTTTTTCACACAGTATAGTAGAAACGTAGTAGTAGTGCGGATCGT
This sequence comes from Artocarpus heterophyllus, assembly GCA_025403435.1. Lineage (NCBI taxonomy): Eukaryota > Viridiplantae > Streptophyta > Magnoliopsida > Rosales > Moraceae > Artocarpus > Artocarpus heterophyllus. The sequence goes on along the minus strand of CM046327.1, from coordinate 5,969,746 downwards.
ATATAACAAAAATTTTCTTAAAACTTTTGTAAAATACTATATATTATATTAATTTAAGACTTAAATAAATATATTATACTTTGCTTATTGGAATGATCGAAGATGAACCAGAATTAAACAACTAGGAAAAGGTTGTTGTCTTCAAGAAGAAATCACCTTCTTCCTTGCCTATTCTTGGACACCGATTGGACTTATGTGTGGGCATAGAAGGAATATGGTTTTTATAAGATCACTCAACTAATTGAAGTCACTTACAAATCTCAGCACATGAGCAGATCGGGTCCCAAGATGAAGAACTTTTCTTCTCTCTTTTTCTTTCCACAAGCCTATGAGGGGAGAAATTAGCAGAGTATTCTCAGTTTCTTCAAGATTCATAAGTGTTTGTCTAATAAATAAGAGATGCCTCTATTTATAGAGAATAAGAGAGCTAATCAATTTTGGAAAGTCTTCTTATTTTAATTTAATGTCAAATATTTAATTAAAAATAAAGACGCAAGTTTCCCACTCTTATACTGTCATAGTTGCCACACACACAAAGAATCTCTGTGAAAGTGGAGCCAATTTCCATACAGTACATGTGAGAATATCTGCTTGTTATCCAATCACATTTGTGTCTATATACAACTTTTCATATTTGAATTAAATCACATTTATTCAAAATTGATAATATTAGATATGAAAACTCTATAAACAAACTTTGATGTGCATAAGGGATTTTCCCTTTACCATTGATGGCGCCACACACAAAGTAGGACCCTCCCATTGTGTGCGCCACTTACACAATAGGACTCACCTACTGTGTATCTTCTAAAATTAATTATTTTATTTTATTTGTTAAAGTAATCTAATTATTTAATTAATATAAATTAATTCGTAATTAGTTTATTTCAAGCAATATTTAATTTAACATTTCCATAATTTTAAATTAATTATTCAAGCCATTAATTCCACTTATTCAATAGTATTTATAAGGATGATGGGGGGACTAATGAACCTGTAAGTTTAAGCTCCAATAAATCCAATATATTAATTAAACTCTTTAATTAATATATTAATCTTTTATTCATTCAAATATAACTCCACTAAATACTTTGAATTGTGTTCTTGAAATTTTAGATATTTAATTGCTCATTTCTTAAAGTCGTCCATTTGATATATCCATTACATATAAGTTAATCCTCCATAAATAATTCATAATTAGTGCTAGGTGAAATCCTTTAATCTCTCTAATTATTCTTTATCCTTGAGTGCCATTGATTCTTTAATTAATAATAAATTCATAAATTAAGCGCTCTTATTATTCAAGAGAATTATTTATTTACTTCTTGGATAGAGAAGGAATAGATTTTATCTTGTAATATCAATATTCTTGAATACTTACTTCATTATGCCTCTAAAATACAAAGAATAAGATTTGATTCTCTAATCTGTACTAAGTAAATCATAAGACATAAATCCATAAATATGAGTCTACTTATTACTTAGAATCAAGATCATTTTATATATGACCATCGGTCGATGTGATTAGAATTTGTTATATTTAATAGAAATTATTAGCTACTCATATTACATCATGTCCCGGTCTTACATTATCTCATTATGTACAGTGTACTCATTTAATGACTCACTACGTTAACAATTTAGATAAGACCATTTCATTCTTACTAAAAATGACCTACACAAGTAACACTCAATTATAGATTCTATACTTTAATTAAATAATTAATTATATGTTATTGACCATTTTAATTATCACCATTAAATATTACCTTCTTATATATAATGCTTATATACAATATTTAAGGTCACATAGATAGTTATGGAATTCTAGTGATATTTATAAAGTATTCAAAAATTTATACACACAAATTTGATGAATAAATTTACTTTATTTATTTATTTACTAATTTGTCCTTTACAAACATCATATGTTTTATGGGCATTTATCTTAACACCCATTTATTTAAAATGGACTTTACAATATTATTTCTCATGTTCCCCTTTTCTTTTTAAACATAATATTCCCGCTCAATTCCCTTGTTGTTACAACAAAATAAATCATTTTGAATTAAGGAAACAAAGAAAGAAGATTATGAATCCCCTAATTAGCATTATTTGATATGATCTGCATAAATTAATTAATTAGGGTATGTTTGGCACATCGTATTAGCACTCTGTATTATATTATTTAAAAATAATATAATATTTGGTGACATCCATGTATTGTACTATTTAATACGAAATTAAAAATTAGTCGTGATATCAAATACGATAAAAAACCTCTGTATTAAATCGTATTGTATAATTTAAACTAACAGTGTATATTAATAAACCAATCAAGTATTTAAAATATATAAAAAACTGACATAGAAGTTAGAGTTTTAAAATGAAATTCAAGATCGGGGTTTGGGGTCAGGATTTACGACTGGAGTCGAGGTTGGGATTAAGGGAGTCGTGATCAGGATTTAGGACATGTATCAGGGTCAAGATTTGGGACTAGTGTTAGGGTCGAGGCCTGGATTTGGGGCTAGGGTCGAGCTTGGGGTTAGGATTCTAGAAATGAGGATAGGGTTAGGGCTAAGATTACGAACCAATGTTGAGGTTAGGATTCTAAGTCAGGATTTAGGATTGAGGTCATGGTTGGGATTGGGGACCATGGTCGAGATCAAGGTCTAGATTCAAGATTGAGGTTAGGATTCGTGACAAGGATTTGGGACTAGGGTTGAGGTCCGGGTCAAAGTTAGAGTTCAAGACCTAGGTCACGGTCGGGAATTGAGGTTGCTGTTAGGATTTTAGGTCAGGATTTAGTTAGGACCGAAGTCAAGGTCAAGATTTGAGGCCAAGGTCGAGATTCTGGGTCAGGATTCAGGACTTAAGTCAGGATCAGGGTTAGGATTTGAGGTCGAGATTTAGGACCAGAGTAGGGGTCAGAGTCAAAGTCAAAGTCAAAATTCAAGATTGGGGTCGCTATTGAGATTCAAGGTTGGTATCAGGATTTGGGACTGGGTTCGACTTTAGGGTTGGGGTCAAGATTTGGGGTCGAGGTCAGGATTTAAAATTAGGGTCAGGATCAAGATTCGGGACTAACGTCAACATTCAGGGCCAAGGTAAGGGTCAAGATTCTAAACTGGGTAAGGATTTAGGGTTGGGGTTGAGATAAGGATCGAGTTCCTCGAACCTTAATCTTGATCCAAACCCAATCTTGAATCCTAACCCCGACGCTAGTCCCAAATCGTGACCTCAAATCTCAATCTTGACCCTAGTCCTGATCTTGATCCTAACCTAGACCCCGAATCTCGACACAGGTCCTAAATCCTGACCCTGAGCCAATTCAAAAATCCTAGCCTTGACCTAGACCCTGACAAAGATCTCGAATCTTATCATCGACCCTAACCCCAATCTCAAATCTCGACCCTGACATAGGTCTTGAATCCTGACCTCAACTCTAGTCCCAAATCCTATCCCCGACCCTGACCTTTATCCCAAAAATGTCAACCCCAACACTAGTCTTGACCTTGACATCGGTCCCAACCACTATTTTGGCCCCAAATCTCTACCTCAACCTCGACCATGGTCCTGAATCTTGAATCCTAATCTCGACTTTGGTTCCAAATCATGAATCTGGACCATGATACTGGTCACGAATCTGGACTTCGACCTTGAATCTTGACCTTAATCTCAAATCCTATCCTTGACCTCAGCTTTGAATCTCAACCCCAATCCCGACCCTAAATCTTGATCTTGGCCCTGGTCTTGAATCCTATCCCCTTCCCTGACCCCGACCTCGATCTCAAATCTTGATCTCGATCATGGGCCCGATTTCGGCCCCGACCCTTAAATCGTAACCTTAAGCCTGGTCTCAAATATCAACCCCCACTCTGATCTCGAATCTACCCTGATCTCAGTCTTTAATCTTGACTCTGATGCTAAACTTGAATTTTGACCCAAAACCATGACCCAAATTTACTATATTTAAAGTTTAAATATTGATACAATACTGTGGTAAATAAACATTGTATAGTGTAATACAACATGTTAATAGATGCAAAACTAAACAATGTATTAATAACACTAATATAATGCAATACGATATGCCAAACATGGCCTTAAAGAAAAATTTAAGATGAGATATGTGTAACTTTGTTTGATTCTCCTTGAAGTTTGTGTAAATTTGATGTCACGTCCTAGAGTACGGGAGGTGCGGTTGATTAGATTAATTTAATTGAGTTTTTGTTAAAAAAATTTCAATTTAAGGAATTAATTAATTATATTAAAAATGTGATCTAATTTAAAACTTTTGATCAATTAGTAAAAATAGTAAAAATAGATAAGAAGGAAATAAAAAGAAATAAAATAATAGAGAGGGCAAGAAGGGTACGTGTTGGGTCCCCCCGGGCCCACAATGTGTGCATACACATAGTATCGACAATAAATCATTACAGTCATAGTCCAACATGAATGATAAAATTTAAATAATACATGCTTTGATCTACTACAGCTACTAACCTACTCAAAATCCTCTATTGCTCGTGAGTTCGGGCAGTGGACTCTCCATCGGTCCTAAGCAAGATTCCACCTAGAAGGGGTTTGAAAACAAGTAAAAAGTGAGTGGAAGGCTCAGTAGGACTCTGTTTTAAAACATATAAACAATTTAAACATGAAATTTACCTCTCAACGAAATGATTAGAAGAACAGAGTTAAATCAATAAGTAAATTCGTTTAAATAAGTCTTATAAAAAATAATTCATCCAGAAAGTACCTTTTTATCTTTTTTGGGCAACCATATTTATCACCACCATAGTGGCCTAGCTGGGTTTTAGGACCTGCCCCCAAGGTCACACGCTACAAGACCCGATCTCTGATTATGGCATCATGCCCTTATGTGTATTTATTATTATTTAAATCCCATGTTACCAAGTATTTTCAATGACATTCATTATTTGATTCGTTATAAGCATTCATTCTTCGACAAATATTGAAAATTGCTAAGAAGTTTATCTAAACTGTTCCTTGAAATTCGTTGTAAAAGAAATCATTTCGAAAGAAATTACTTTGAAGGAGATCATTTTGTAAAAGATCATTTTGAAAGAAATCATGTTATGGCCAGAAGCCCCTTTTTGAAAACATTTAAAACATTATATCATTTATTGAAAACATTTTGGAAGAATCCTTTAAGGCCAATAAAAACCTGGCTACTAAAGAAAGGGGTAGAAGTCCTACCTCAATACTCGTGCCGGTGTCTCACATGTAATCCCGGTCCGCTACACGTTGACTCCGCGGAACCTCGAACAACCTTAAATATGAACTAAGCTCATCAATTTCTAGCTTAGGATATTTTACATTACTAACCAACCTCATGGTGTCCTAGTGTGCCATTTAGTTCGCAAAATTATACTATAAAGTTTAAATTCTCAATCAGGGTTTAAAACAGTAAAAGTGGGTGAAAAACGACAAATTTTTACTATCCTCGGTTGCCTTGCCGGTCTCCTTGGTTCGGCCTGCTGAACTGTACAGTTCGGTCTGCCAGCAAGTCAGGTTCAGTCGGCCAAACTTTTTTAGTTTCGACTTGCCGGACTCATGAATCCAGCCTGCCATACACAAAGTTCAACTTGCAAAACTAGAAAATTCTAGAATTTTTTAGAACCCAAGTCTCGATTTCTCGAGCTCCAATCCTCAATTTTAACATGTTTTCTCAATTCCCAAGCATAGAAAACATCTATAGATGATAGAAAAACATTATAATACACTTTTGAACTAATTTAAACAAGAATTGCACAAATATTTTGAGAAATTTTGAAAATAAAGAAAAATAGAGAAAAATAGAAAATCTTGATCCAAATCCATTTTTCTTCAAGCTATGTTTAGATTCTAGCTATTTTAAGTTTCTCTAACTTAGATTAAAGACTTTTTAGGCTTAAACGAGCTTAGATTAAAGACTTTTTAGGCTTAAACGAGCTTAGATTTCAAAATACATAGAAAATTGAAAATTTGAAAAAGTTTTAAAATTTTGAAAACTAACCTTGATTCAATCCTTGAATCATGTTTATGGTTATTAAATCAAGTTCCCGAGCCTTCAATCTGCTGAAAATCGAAGCTTGGCTTGATTTTTGATTCAAAAATTTAAGAAAAGAAGAGAGAGAAAGGAAGGCAGGGAGAGTGAGATGAGAGAGAGAGAGCATGAAAGAGTGAAGGAAAAGGAGGGAGAGGGAGAGTTTAAATAGAAGGAAGTAAAAGCAATACGAGAAAGCTGGGTGCAATATACAATTTTCAAATGGTATGTATTTAGTATTTAACAAATAGTTTTGTTTCAAAAATTCAAAATAACAAATTAAAATGATCAAATTAATTTAAAAGTCGAATTTATTAACACATCATTGCAAAATATTTAGATTAGACTTGAATTATAATTTGGCACACTAACCCACCATTTTACACACTAAAACCACTCAATTAATTTTTAGGGCGTTACAGCTCTCTACCATTAAAAAAAATTTTGTCCTTGAAATTCGAAAACCATCTTAAGTACAAAATAAATGTGGTAAACGATCAACCCTAATTTCCAGGTTGTCTCATCCACCCGATGGTGCCACCACCCCGCATTCATTAAAGGAATCTCACAGCTCCTTAAATCTATCACTTTTTGGTCAAGAATCTAAGCCAGCACCTCTTAGTAGGTCATGTCTTCCTGAATCTACACATTACGAATCAAGACGATCTTGCTTGGCTTAAGCGAACATTCTAGAGCACCGACATGCAGAATAGGACATGAACATGAGAGAGTTTGAGAGGAAGATCAAGGCAATAAATGGTCACTCCAACGCATTGAGAATCTTGAACAACTCGACGCACCTTAACGCATTTTCCCCTCGCACACCGAAATGTAAAACTCACTTACACGATGAAGCCTTTAAGAGAACGGAATCCCCTACCTTGAATTCTAAAGGTTAGCGTCTCTTCGGGTCCCAAAATGATCCTACCTTTTGGTTCTGTCTGGCCCAATAGTGATCGACACGGCTATCCACATGGTGCTTTGAACGATATCATCCTGATGCCCACTTGATAGTTACTGTTGTACCAAACTCTGCTATATGCAAATGTCATTTCCAATTCCTGTCAATATCCAATACATGTACATGCAATGTACCTCCAAAAATCTGGATCTCTCAAACAAACCGCCTATCGGTCTAAGAATGAAAAGTCATGCTGGAACCCAAGTCTGAGCCCAAAGCTTCCTGAAAGCTCCTTCAAGAACTCATTGCAAACACTAAGACCTAATGGGAATAAAAACCATCGATCTCATCGACTTGCCAACGATGACCCAAATCGCATCACATCCTTGCTCTGTCCTCGACAACTTACAGAAGAAATCTACCATGACATGCTCTCATGCTAAAGCTGACCAGCGGGCTTCTGATGTTTGGCCATCACTTATAGACAAATCACGCACTTGGCCATGTACGCTTAAACATCTTTCTTCAGGCTTTTTCACTAGGACTGCTCCAAAAAACGCGATGCATCTTCGTGCTCCCTAGATGAATAGCGAACTAAAACTTGCGAGCTTCATTCATCAAGGTTTCATCACTCCCTTGATTGTAGACACTACCAGATGTTCCCTGAGACTACAACGATCCACTGGTAGGAACACCTCTGGTCTTTAAACTGCTCCCCGATCCGCATTCGCGTCCACGCTCCCCGAAGATATTGGTCTCACCATTAATTTTGCCTCACCAACCGAATAAGTGCTAAAATCAAATCCCTAAAATACGCCGATGCCTAATCGAAGTCTTCATGGTACTGCGGCCCATTCTTGCTCACGGTAGCATCTCTCACCAGTCCTTTAGTGCTAGATATGAGCGAATCTCCCAAGACCTCCTACTGAGCACGTCTACAACCACGATGGCCCTACCCGGATGATACTGTAGTGAAATATCCTAGTCCTCTATACATTTCACCTACCATTGCTGCCTTAAACTCGAATCTCTCTGAGTGAACAAATACCTTGAACCCCTATGATCCGAGAATACCTGAAATATCACTCTAGTAAGTGGCTTCTCTAGATCCCTCAAAGCGTAAATCACTACGACGAGCTCTAATTCATGAGTAAGGAAGTCCTGCTCACGAGGCTTTTACTGTTGTAATCCATAAGTCACAACTCGTCCATACTACATCAACACACATCCAAGCCTTTGTCCCACTGCAACGGTGTAGATCTCATACAACTCATCACTGTTTGATGTAGCCAATGCAGAAGTGGTAGTCAACCGATCTCTCAACTATTGGGAAGGGCATCTACATCCCTCGTCCCATTCAAACCTATCACTTGTCCCAATCAACTGTGTCAATAGAGCCACTACCCTTGGGGAAACCCTTCGTGAACTTTTTTGCAGTACCCAGCAAGTCCTAAAAGCTGTGAATCTCGGTTGCGATCTTTAGTCATCCCCTGGGCCTGGGATATTTGTCCTTCATGATGACTTGATTCAGCTGCCGAAAACCAATGCGCAACCTGAGCATACCATTGTGCCTCTTGGCAAACGAAACTGATGTATCCTATGCAGTCTTGAATATGTCCTTTACTCATAAGTTCCTAAAATTGTTTCCTTAATTCCCTCATTCCCGCTAGCGCTGAATAACATGGTGCTACAAAAATCAAAGCGGTCCTCGAGAATAACTTGATACCAACTTAATCCTCCCAATGCGATGCTAATCACGATAACCCATTGGGGAAGACATCCTCGAACTCATTAGCCACCGATATTACTACATTTCTTCCTGCGGCATTAGATTCCACCCCCTAGATCTAAGAGAAATGTATATATATATATACACATTGATATATGTAGCATGCTAGGTCTCCCTCATACACCTAGACATGTTTTCATGAGTTACTCACTCATTACTCAATCGTTACCATCTTGGTAAACGATCATCATTCCCCTATTGATCCTTAGGGTTACCTATTTAGCACGAAAACTATAGTTGCACATTCTTGGACAACCCGTCCATTCCTAAGATCAATCATAACTACTCATGGGGATCATAACCAAATTATTTCTCAAAGTCCCATGTCCAATCATTACCTCACAAGGTTTACACCTATGGTTCACACACACACCCGCTCCAAGGGTGAGGTATGTACTAGGGGTTCATCAAATTCCTCTATTTCAATTTCCAAGGCATGTACAAATGAACTCGAAACGAGAGAATGAATGGCACCAATACCCAAGAGAACCAAAACTAAAGACTAAGAAACTGGAACCGTACTGTCGACCGTCACGTCACTAGTCTGAGTATCCAAACTCCCTAAAGTTACTATGTGAACTCGAATTGGAGCCTCTTCCTTTCTCTCTGCTAGTGCTACCACGCCTTGGGTTCATCCGTCGATACTGCTACGGAGGAAACTAATGAAGTTGAAACCAAAGAAGTCGCTGAGGTGGAGATAAAAATTGAGGTTGAGGCTAACGGCTTGCACCTTCTCTAGTCTGAGATCCTTGTTGAGATTTTCTTATTGGACAGCTCCTCCCGATGCATCCCGGCTACTATAGAAATGGCAAGGGTTGCTTTGTTTGCCGCTTGATGATCTGTTGCTTCCATTGCTACGCTACCATGCCGATTCTTTACCTAAACTTGATGATCGATACCTCTCTTTTTGCTCCGCTAGGGTCCTCATGATGTTCTTGCCCTATCCTCGCAGTAGTAAGCGTGATCTACTCCTATCGATAAGGCTGATAACTCTAACCTACTAGAATTCCAAAGTTGCAAGACCACCAGTTGTCATTGAATGAAGGCCTTAAACCCTTCCTGGAACTTGATACACTTTTCACGTTCAGATACCATGGCGAACGGAGCAAACTTGGCCAACTCACCAAACTTAACCTCATGTTTTTGAACCGTCTTATCACGTTATTCCAACCAATAGAATCTGACGAAATGACACTCATGGAACAATTCCTTAAATCTTTCCCCATCGATACTCCCACTATTCTCCAGATGCTTCACTTGCTTTTACAGGTATCAACACTAACTGTTAACTTACAAGCCACAAATTCCACTCGACACACTATCGGTACACCAAGGGTATCCAAACATTTTACTACCAAGTCTAACCGGTTTTCAGCCACCTACAGACTCTCATTATCCATCGAAAGCCAGGGTAAACACCCGCCTAGGCTCCTTAAGAGACTCGTGCTTGCGGCTCCCCTTAGAAATTTTGAGCCTAGCTCTTGCTGCCATTTACCAAAATGTGGCAAATGATGCCCCTATCATACATTCCTCATGTAACACCCGCTTATTTTTATGTAATGAATCACATTAAGTTAGTAACGACGTTAATGATATTTTATTAATAATTTATGTTATATGTAATGATATATGATGTTAATGTTACTAACTTTTTATGTCAAGTTTTATGACAGGTGATGACGGCATGGAATCGTTGTGCTCAAGTGTTCATGATTATTTTAATGTATATTTAACTATGATGCAATGATGTATGAATGTTTTAATGTTTGGCATTTAATGACAGTTTGACAGGCTAGACTTTTAAGTTCTGCAGGCTGAAAAGTCTGCCAAAGACCGGCAGGCCGAATATGGTGGAACCGGCAGGCCGAATACAGCTGACGAGCAGTCAGCTGAAATCTCTCTAAATTTATGGCTGAGATAATTACGTTAAATGGGGGATTTATTGTGATTAATTGGCACAATAATGGAATATTTTATCAGTTAAGAAAATTAAAGGGTTTGACTTCGCATTGATTTATATTATTTTAAATGGTTTTCTATTTTTAGAGGGCAAAAATATGGCAGGTAAGACTAGAGTTTTGACTTTCTTTTTTTTCTCTCCTTCGTCCACGCCATTTGCCATCTAACAGTCAGAAAATTCTGACTTAATGGAGGGTAATGAGTCTTCATTATGCTCATTATGTTAAAAAAAAAATTAATGTTCTTTTCCTCAGATATTCTCTCATCTTCTCTCTCTCAGTTCTGAGACGTTCTCTCATTCTTCTTCTTCTTCTTCTTTTCTCCACGAATCCCATCTCCTTCTTTCTCAAAAATTCTCTGCAAGTATTGAAAGAAAAAGTTATATTTTGTTGGTTGAATTCAAGGACTTTAAGAAGAAATTTTCAAGGTAAGAACTTTTCCGGCAATTCTGAAAAGAATTCTCCTCCTCCAATCGTCTGCAATATCTTTCTATAGGTATTATATTTTGTCTTGAGTTTTTAATATGATGTTTATGTATGTATTATGTGATGTTTTTCCAAGTTTCATGTCATTTGGGTGTTTCTATGAAAAATATGAATTTTTTATCCTCTACCCTTCACAGTAAAATATTACTGTTTGGATATGGTGCAAGAAAATGTAATATTTATTCAAGAGGTAAATGAATGATTTTTTTCATGAAAGTTGTCAAGAATGTGCATGTATAATGTATGATGAATGTATTTTATGTTATGAAATTTTTATGAGATTACATTACGAAAATTGTTTTAACAATGTTATTTCTAGATTTTTTTTATGAAATGTTATATATGTTTAATAAATGATTTTATGATAATGAAATAATTTTATGCATGATAATAAGATGTTTGTATGAATTTTTAAATTAAAATATATGTATTTTAATTGTTCAAAAATGTTTTTTTTTAAGATATTCATGTTTAAAATGTATGGTTTGTTTTTACATGCTTAAGGTAAGTTTTATGATTTAAGAAAAATCATGATAACATATTTATGTGATGATAATTTTTATTATGGTTATGAATTATGTTTGTAATATGTGATGAATGTATACATGAATGTTATATGAATGAATGTTATATAAATGGATGATATATGAATGGAAGATTTACGCTATAATGTTAAGTATTGATTTTTATTGTATTTTAAATGGAAAAATGGCATGAACACACAAAGGAACGAGCACTTCGAGACCGCGGCGTCGTCACCAAATCACGTTAAGGTTAAATAAGTTAGCTTTAAGGTAAGTACAATCTCACCTGCAACATGACACCTTTTACAAGGTTTGATGATATGTTCACAATGGTATTCATGATGATTTTATGGTTATTTTCCTTAAAGGATTTCTTATGAAAGATTTTCATGATTTAAAGTTATGCATGTATGATGATGATATGTTTCATAGCATGAAAATTATATATATATATATATATATATATATATATGTATCACCTAATAAGTGTTGCACACCAATGTTATGAAATGAAATGTTATGATGTCATGTTTGGTTTGGGATTAGCTACCCTTCTCCTCTCATGACGGCGCGCCTACAATGATGTTCATGGTGCAACACTTGGGCCCTTAAGATAAAATGGAATAAGTTTTAATATGGTCAATGTAATGAAAGATATGTTTCTATGAAATTGTGCTTAAGGCACTTCTATGATATGATGATGATGAAGATGTATATGAAATGTTTTAAATTGTGAGAATTATATGTACTTACTAAGCATTAGCTTAATCAAGTTTTATGTCATGTTGCAGATAAGGGTAAGAAAATCATGGATTAGGCGGAGGACATGGGAAGGCGTGTGAGCACTAAGCACGATAAATTGTAACCGGAAGAACGCCAAAAAGAATGTTTTTATGTTTTTAATGAAGTTTCATATTTTGAACACATTTTTATGATAAATATTTAAATGATTCTTGAACTATGTTTTATATTTTATTTCATTATCTTAAGTATTATGATCTTCCGCATTTTTATGAAAGGTTGGTTTTGTTTTAAAAATTAAGTTTTCCCAAGGATTTTTGGCTCGGTCGACCTACCGAACATCTTGGTCGGCCTGTCGATTTTTAAAAGTTCGGCCTGCCGATCACATTTTTGGCCTGCCGGACGATGATGAGTTTTTAAGCTAGATTTGCAAAGCCTCGCCGGCCTGCCGGTTGAGGGAACTCCAGCCTGCCGATCATGTTCGGCCTGTCGAAGTCCTAAGTTTGGCCTGCCGAACTGTGGGAGTAAGTAAACTTTAAATGATGTGATGATTAATGAGAGATGATGTGATGTTTTTATGAGTCTTAATTTTACAACTTGGTATATCTATTTTATTAAAATAAGTTTATGATTAATTTAAAGTGAATTAGAATAAATTATGATATGGAATGAGTTAAGTTATTTAACAATGTTAAGTTAAAAAAAATGTATGAATGGATCCTGGTTAAGTATGTTTAATTATATTTTCAATTTAAAGTATCGTATAAGTTTTGTATTTGCGTTTGTGTTTATAGTTTAAACTAGTATGAATGTAAGAATGTAACGACATCTGTGACGTCCGCAAGGGGGGCATTACACCTCAATCGTGGCACTTACGTCAGCGACAGCTGGATGACGCCCGGGTGCCATTCTCTCTCAATTCTAGAGACAAAATTGGACTGTCAGAGGCTTTTTACTATGGTACCTATGAGTGCACAATTTCCAAGGTTCATAACCTTGAGCTCTAATACCGTTCTGTCACGCTCTGGAGTACGGGAGGTGACATGGCGGTTGATTAAATTAATTTAACTGAGTTTTTGTTAAAAATTTTCAATTTAAGGAATTAATTAATTATATTAAAAATGCGATGTAATTTAAAACTTTTGATCAATTATTAAAAATAGTAAAAATAGATAAGAAGGAAATAAAATGAAATAAAATAATAGTGAGGGCAAGAAGAGTACGTGTTGGGTCCCAGCGGGCCCACAACTTGTGAACACACATAGTATAGACAATAAATATTACAGTCAAAGTCCAACATGAAGGATAAAATTTAAATAATACATGCCTTGATCTACTACAGCTACTAATCTACTCCAGCTACTAATATACTCAAGATCCTCTATTGCTCGCAAGTCTGGGCAGTGGACTCTCCGTTGGTTCTAAGCTGGATTCCACCTAGAGGGGGAAAAAGGTTTGAAAACAAGTAAAAAGTAAGCAAAAGGCTCAGTAGAACTATGTTTTAAAACAAATAAACAATTTAAACATGAAATTTACCTTTCAACGAAATGATTAGACTAACAGAGTTAAATAAATAAGTAAATTCATTTAAATAAGTCTTATAAAAAATAGTTCGTCTAGAAAGTACCTTTTTATCTTTTCTAGACAAACCATATTTATCACCACTGTAGTGAACCAGTTGAGTTTTGGGACTTGCCCCTAACGTCGCATGCTACACGACCCGATCTCTGATTATGGCATCATGCTCTTATGTGTATTTATTATTATTTAGATCCCATGTTATCAAGTATTCTCAATTACATTCATTATTTGATTCATTATAAGCATTCATTCTTCGACAAATATTGAAAATTGCTAAGAAGTTTATCTAAACCGTTCCTTGAAATTTGTTGTAAAAGAAATTATTTCGAAAGAAATCACTTTGAAGGAGATCATTTTGTAAAAGATTATTTTGAAAGAAATCATGTTGTGGCCAGAAGCCCCTTTTTAAAAACGTTCAAAACACTATATCATTTATTGAAAACATTTTGGGAGAATCCTTTAAGGCCAAAATCAATAAAAACCTGGCTACCAAAGAAAGGGGTAGAAGTCCTACCTCAATACTCGTGCCGGTGTCCCACACTGTAATCCTGGTCCACTACACGTTGGCTCTACGAAACCTCGAACAACCTTAAACATAAACTAAGCTCATTAATTTCTAGCTTAGGATATTTTACATTACTAACCTATCTCATGGTATCCTAGTGTGCCATTTAGTTCGCAAAATCATACTATAAAGTTTAAATTCTCAATCGGGGTTTAAAACAGTAAAAGTGGGTGAAAAAGGAAAAATTTTCACTATGCCCAGTTGGCCTGCCGGTCTCCCTAGTTTGGCCTGCCAAATTGTGCAGTTCGGTTTGCCAGCAAGCCAGGTCCGGTCGACCGAACTTTTTCAGGTTCGGCCTGCTAGTCGTATGAATCCGGCCTGCCGAACTGAAAAATTTTAGAATTTTTTAGAACCCGAGCCTCGGCTTCCCGAGATCTAATTCTCAATTTCAACCTATTTTCTCAATTCTCAAGCATAGAAAATATCTATAGATGATAGAAAAACATTATAAAATACTTTTGAACTAATTTAAACAAGATTTGCACAAATATTTTGAGAAAATCTAAAAATAAAGAAAAATAGAGAAAAATAAAAAATCTTGATTCAAATCCGTTTTTCTTCAAACAATGTTTAGATTTTAGCTATTTTAAGTTTCTCTAACTTAGATTAAAGATTTTCTAGGCTTAAACGAGCTTAGATTTCAAAATACATAGAAAATTGAAAAATTGAAAAAGTTTTGAAATTTTGAAAACTAACCTTGATTCAATCGTTGAATCGTGTTTATGGATGTTAAATCATGTTCCCGAGCCTTCAGTCCACTGAAAACCGAAGCTTAGCTTGATTTTTGATTCAAAAATTTAAGAAAAGAAGAGAGAGAAAGGAAGGCAGGGAGAGTGAGACGAGAAAGAGAGGAAGAGAGAGAGAGAGCGTGAAAGAGTGAGGGAAAAGGAGAGAGAGGGAGAGTTTAAATAGAAGAAAGTAAAACCAATACGAGAAAGCTGGGTGCAACACACAGTCTTCAAACGGGATGTATTTGGTATTTAACAAATAGTTTTGTTTCAAAAATTCAAAATAACAAATTAAAATGACCAAATTAATTTAAAAGTTGAATTTATTAAGACATCATTGCAAAATATTTAAATTAAGCTTGAATTATAATTTGGCATACTAGCCCACCATTTTACACACTAAAACCACTTAATTAATTTTCGGGGGATTACATTTGATCTTCCCTTTACTTGTTTGGTTACTAGATAATTCTCAATTTTTTTAATTTTGGAGCTGCATATATGTATATACGATCAAGAATATACACACGAGCTATATACTCAATAAAAAAAAAGAAAGAAAACAAGATTTATGGAAATTAGAGTTCGATTGCTATAATCTTGGTAAGTTATGTAGTTTCGAACTCATAATGGTACAAAAAACATATATCAAGATACTTGGCAAAAGCTTATCAGCTCTAAATCTGAAAATATTTTTTTTTAAAAAAAAAAGAGCAAGCAAAAAAATTATATGTGGTTGTAAGTGTTGGGGAGTTAGACGACTCCTAATTTCAAGGATCGCAAGAACAAACAATTGCAGAAAATAAATAGGAGAAAAGAAGAAAAAGAGACACCAAATTTTTATATAGGTTCGTCCAAATTTGAGACTACGTCCTGTTTCTGCCGCTTGCAGATTCCACTATGATGAAGGAGATTACAGATTACAAGAGCAGTTTCTCACACACTCCCAAATTGTGCTTACCAAAACTCTCTTTTATCTAACACCCTGTGGGAATTTTTCTCTCTTAAGGATGGAGCTCTCAAGAACTATGCCTCTCACAAAATTATGCCACTCACAATTTTTACACACTTTTCACACACCCAACCCTAGCCACCTTGTGTCTATTTATAACCAAAGGAGGAGAAAAATAGCAACTAATGAGAAACCCTAGTGGTTTTTCATTTTTCAGACCATTGAATCTGACTCTAACTCAAAAAATTTTGCACAACACAGCACGTCAGCGCCGCGGCGCTCCCCTGCGGCGCCTAGGGGCTCTTCTCCGGGCGCCTAGGCGCCATCCACATTCGGCCTAGGCGTAATCCACCTGGCGCCTAGGCACTCTCCACATGGTGCCTAGGCGCCCTCATCCCAAAGCCGCGGCGCTCTTTTGCCAGAGCCGCGGCGCTTGCTCCCTGCCTCCAAGGACGCGTTTTTCTCCCTTTTTCTTCCTTTTCCTGGGTTGTTGACTTGATTTGGCTCCACATCTGCAACAATCTCCCACTTGGAGACTAATCAATCACCATGTCTCCCACTGCAGCGGCAACGACTTCTCATGCTTCATGGAGAAGTCCAACTGAAGTTGCGCACAACTTCAGTTTCTTAATCGGAACCGTCTTGGTGAGCATATCTACCGGATTCTGGCTCCCAAGAATCTTCTCAAGCTTCAACACTCCATCTTCCAAAGCCGACCTGATGAAGTGATACCGCAATTGTATATGCTTAGTCCTAGCATGGAATGCGGGATTTTTTGCGAAATGAATGGCGCTCTGACTGTCACTATGTAATGCACTCCTTTCCTGCTTGTGACCCAGTTCTTCCAGAAACGACCGCAACCAAATCATCTCCTTGCTCGCTTCTGTCATTGCCACATACTTTGCTTCTGTAGTAGAGAGTGTAACTATCTTCTGCAGCTTCGAGACCCAACTAATTGCAGTGCCACCCAAAGTGTAGACATAACCAGTGGTACTTTTCCTGCCATCAATGTCTCCAGCCATATCAGCATCAACATAGCCCTGCAGTCCCAAGTCTGACTTCTTGAAACACAATGCTAAACCCGCAGTACCTCTCAGATATCTGAGAATCCACTTTACTGCCTCCCAATGCTGTTTACCTGGATTACTCATGTACCTACTCACAACTCCCACTGCATGTGCAATGTCCGGTCTGGTACAAACCATGGCATACATGAGACTGCCTATAGCGGAAGCATAAGGCACCTTGGCCATGTAGTCTCGTTCCTGCTCTGTGGTCGGTGATTGCTCCTTTGATAACTTGAAGTGACTGGCCAAAGGAGTATTCACAGCCTTCGCATTACCCATGTTGAATCTGCTCAGCACCTTTTCAACATATTCTTCCTGTGACAGTTTTAGATTGTTACGGTTCCTCGTTATTCTCATCCCAAGGATTTGTTTTGGAGCACCAAAATCCTTCATTGTAAACTCCTTAGACAGCTCCTTCTTCAGCTTGTCAATTTCCTGTTTGCAACCTCCTACTATCAGCATATCATCGACATATAGCAACAGTATGATGTAAGAATTACCAAAATTCTTCACATAACAACAATGATCTCCCTGACACCTCAAGAAACCGTTGCTGCACATGAACCCGTCAAACTTCTTGTACCACTGCCTGGGAGCTTGTTTGAGACCATACAAACTCTTCTAAAGTTTACACACCAAGTTCTCCTTACCCGGTACTTCGAATCCTTGTGGCTGCTTCATGTAGATCTCCTCCTCCAAATCACCATGGAGAAAAGCTTTCTTCACATCCAACTGTTCCAAGAACAAGTCCTCATTAGCCACTAGCGCAAGTACCGTCCTGATCATGGTTAGCTTCACCATCGGAGAAAAAATCTCATTGAAGTCGATGCCTTCTTTCTGCTGAAAGCCTTTTACCACCAACCTAGCCTTATACCGTTTGCTGCCATCAAATTCATCTTTAATCCGGTATACCCACTTATTGTGCAAGGACTTTTTACCCTGTGGTAACTTTACCAGTTGCCATGTCTGATTGGACATTAAGGAATCCATCTCATCCCTCATGGCTAACTCCCACTTGACTGAATCTCCAGCCTCCACGGCTTCATCAAAGCTCTATGGCTCACCTCTGTCGGTCAACAAGATGTAATGCAGAGATGGGGAGTATCTCTGTGGCGGTCTAATGGTCCTGCTAGACCTCCTGACTGGTATGGCAGGAGTCCTCTGGTTTCCTTCTGGAGCTGTGTCTTCTTGGTCATCAACTTCTGGATTCTCCACTTCCACTTCAGGAAGATCCTTCAATGGAATCACCTCAGGCTTCTTATCTTCAGAACGTGAATCCCTGGAGTCAGTGTTGTCTCTGTCCTTATATAGAACACCTTCATTGAAGATTACATCCTTGCTCCTGATAATCTTCCGACTTTGGTCATCCCAGAGACGATAACCAAACTCAAGTCTGCCATAGCCAACCAGAAAACACTTCTTTGACTTGGCATCCCGTTTACTTCTAGCAGCAGAATCAATGTGTGTATAGGAAACACAACCAAACACTCTCAAGTAAGAGAGATCAACCTGTTTATGGCTCCAGACTTCTTCCGGTAGCTTGAACTTTAGCGGTGTGGATGGACTTCTGTTGATCAGATAAGCGGCTGTGTTAATTGCCTCAGCCCAAAACATCTTTGGCAGCCCTGCATGCAACCTCATGCTTCTAGCACGCTCGTTTAAAGTCCTGTTCATCCTCTCAGCTACCCCATTCTGTTGTGGTTTCCCTAGAATGGTCTTCCTCATCTGTATCCCATTCTCAGCACAGTACCGCCTGAAATCTTCATCTAAGTACTCTCCCCCATTGTCAGACTGTAAGCACTTCACCTTCAAATCTGTCTCATTCTCCACCATGGCTTTCCATCTCTTGAAAGCATCATAGAGATCAGATTTGTTTTTCAGAAAGTAAACCCATACCTTCCTGCTTGAGTCATCTATGAACGTCACATAATAGTTAGCGCCACCAAGGGAAGTCATCGGCTCAGGCCCCCACACATCAGTGTGAACTAGCTCTAATTTCCTGCACTTAGGCTCTCTACCTATCTTTGAGAAACTGACTCTCTTCTGTTTACCAAAGATGCAGGCTTCACACAAACTGTGATCAACAGTTTTCAAAACCGGCAGTTTTCCTTTGCAGTGAAGCACCTTCATACCCTTCTTACTCATGTGACCGAGCCTATAATGCCATAGCTCGGTATTGGCAGCAGAATCAGCTACTGCTATGGTATCTCTGCAGCTAGAGTTCATGTAAAGAGTTCCAGCCTTGCGTCCCCGAGCAATAACCATCGCTCCTTTAGTGACTTTCCAACCTCCACAATTGAAGGTTACTTTATGTCCATCATCATCCAGTTGCCCCACCGAAATCAAGTTGCGCATTAGTTTAGGAAAATGTCTCACCTTATGAATCTTCCACATAGACCCATTAGGCATTTTTAAACTGACATCTCCAATGCCAACTATATCCAAAGGTTCTCCATCAGCGAGATAAACCTTACCATGATTTTCGGCAACATAATTCTCTAGGACATGACGGTGTGCAGTGGTGTGGAATGATGCTCCTAAATCTATCACCCACGAATCAAAAGAACTATCAACCGACAAGATTAAGGCATCCTATTGCTCTTCAGTGGTGGCGTTAGCTGCATCATTAGTCTTGTCTTCGTTCTTCCTTGGAGCCCTGCAGTTCTTTTTCAAGTGGCCCGTCTTCCCACAGTTCCAACACTCCATAGTCCTACCATTCCTAGACTTGCTTCTCCCATTCCTCGACTTGCCTCTCCTGCCATTATCCTTGTTGGATTGCCTATCAAGTTTCCTGCCCCTATTATCAACATTAAGGGCCGAGTTCGACGAAGAGGCTTCACCTGAGTCCTTCCTACGAACTTCTTCCGCCAGAATAGAGTTTCTGACATCAACAAACTTCAATTTTGCACTCCCAAGAGAATTTGTAATGACCACCCTCATGGGTTCCCAACTATTCGGTAACAAGGCCAAGAGGATTAGAGCATTGATCTCATCATCGAATTTAATCTCTACCGAGACCAATTGGTTTAGGACGGTGTTGAAACTGTTCAGGTGCTCTACCACCGAGGCACCTTCAGGCATCTTTAAATTAAAAAGCTTCTTCATGAGATGTACCTTGTTATTGGCTGAGGGCTTCTCATACATCTCTGACGGAGCCTTCATCATTCCTGCTGTAGTAGTCTCCTTCGCAACGTTGTGGGCAACGTTCTTTGACAAGGTCAAACGGATCACACCGAGCACCTGTCTATCAAGGAGATTCCACTCCTCATCTTTCATGCCTTCGGGCTTATTACCCAAGGGCAAGTGCAGTTTCCTGCTGTAGAGATAGTCTTCAACTTGCATCCTCCAATAGGAAAAATCTGAACCATCAAATTTGGTGATACCGGTTGCCATACCTTCTTCTCCAGTCATCGTTCTTGATCAAAACCTCCGCTCTGATACCAGTTGTTGGGGAATTAGACGACTCCTAATTCCAAGGATCGTAAAAACGAACAATTGCAGAAAATAAATAGGAGAAAAGAAGAAAAAGAGACACCAAATTTTTATACAGGTTCGTCCAAATTTGAGACTACGTCCTGTTTCTGTCGCTTGCAGATTCCACTATGATGAAGGAGATTACAGATTACAAGAGTAGTTTCTCACACACTCACAAATTGTGCTTACCAAAACTCTCTTCTATCTAACACCCTGTGGGAATTTTTCTCTCTTAAGGATGGAGCTCTCAAGAACTATGCCTCTCACAAAATTATGCCACTCACAATTTTCACACACTTTTCACACACCCAACCCTAGCCACCTTGTGTCTATTTATAACCAAAGGAGGAGAAAAATAGCAACTAATGAGAAACCCTAGTGGTTTCCCGTTTTTAGGACCTTTGAATCCTACTCTAACTCAAAAAACATCGCGCAGCACAGCGCGTCAGCGCCGCGGCCCTCGAAACCAGCGTTGCGGCGCTCCCTTGCGGCGCCTAGGCGCCATCCACATTCGGCCTAGGCGTAATCCACCTGGCGCCTAGGCGCTCTCCACATGGCGCCTAGGTGCCCTCATCCCAGCGCCGCGGTGCTCTTCTGCCAGAGCCGCGACGCTTGCTCCCTGCCTCCAAGGACGCGTTTTTCTCCCTTTTTCTTCATTTTGCTGGGTTGTCGACTTGATTTGGCTCTACATCTGTAACAGGAAGTATAGTCTAACAGTAAATCTATACATGACTATATTAAAAGGTGAAGAGTGCAAATCCCATATCAATTTTTTTTTAATAAAAAATACCTTAATTTCATTATTCTGAGTCTAGATAGTTTAATGAAAAGTCATCACAGGGGCCACGATCTTTTTTTCTGGTTTTCCTAAATCTTTCTGGAAGCGGGGAGAATGATGAAATTCTTGTGGGTGGTTCATTCCACGTGTCAATAGCATAGAGATAGTGGTATCCAAAATAAATAGTAAAGAGTCAAATAATTTAAGTTGTAATAGTAGTTAATTAATTAAAATATTATTTATAATAATAAGGGGCATGCTAGTCATAATAATTAGAAACAACAAGCTAGCTTCACAACCGACATTTTGGCAAGTTTTGACATACGTTATAAAGAATTCAAACTAATGACTCTATTGAGTTAATTATAAACGCATCAATTAGAAGCATGGGACAACACATGTTTATTAAAGTTGATCTATGAAACTCAAGATTCAGTTATCTACTGGTCTAATGAGGTGTATTTGGAGAATTATTAAATGAAAGTTTTTTTTTTTTGTTTTGTTTTAGTTTTTGACAGGGGAACAATTTTATAATGAAGAAAATAGAAACACCAATACATACCTATCCGGTCTTGAACTGTAAAAAAAAGAAAAACTATTACTTAATAAAGAATTGGTTCTTCCAGTAAACTCAAATGAAATGCTTAAGGATAATAGATGTGTACCGAGTTTTAAAAATAAAAACCAAAATAGATATGCCAACGATTGAGTACACACATCACTTTTTAACGAAACCTCTATAATCGATGGAAAATCTAATTTATCAAAACCAAGAGAATTATAGTACTAAGAGCACACTTAGTGCTCAAAAAATTTTAGCAGATAACACTTGAAAACAAAACAAACATATCACCAAATTGGAGTAAAACTTACCATTATTACAAAAAACATCGTAAAGAAAAACAACAAAAAAATCTCAAGCATTGCTAACAAAACCTCAAGTGATAAGACGATCATCAAAAAAAGCCACTATCTCTGCAAAAAATAAAAAAATAAAAAAACCACTAGAGATAGTAATAAAACCCGAAAGATGCATAGTGTAGTCAAAGCACCACAAGAATTGCAGCTTATAAGCCCCACATACCACTATTGTCATCACCAGAAGATAGCACCACCGCCGCCACAAGAATCTCACTGCTGCAAAGATCGAACTCCCAAAGGATTTTGACCACCAAATGTTAGATGCGCCAAAAATAACTCCAAACCAACGACCACCAACTTCTGCTCCACCTTCAGCCACCCCAATGGAAACTCCGCGCACCACATCATCCTCAAAACCAAAAGGCATATTGTTTGGTGAGCTTGAAGACTAAAATTTGAGGGTTGGGAACCCACACATAACGAGTTTCGAAACTGCAGCCATCCAACTTCATTCAGACCTCTCTCTTTTCTCTTGAGGGTCAGATGCTACTTAAAGACATTGTCAAAATCCTTTAAACTTTGAATATGTTCATAGAAGAGTATTCTTTGTAATTTACGCAAATGAAAGTCTAAATAAGCATCAAATTTGACCAGGTGGCCTCAAGCCACTAGAATATTCGATTCGATAAACAACCGGTGCCACTAATAAACTTGAACGAAACCTCAAAGAAAAAAATATTGTGGATTCATCTTACAAAACTTAAGTGTGTGCGCGTTTATGACTTGAGATTTATACATATATCGGTGATTGGACAAAACATAAGTGATATATATTGTTATATGATAATGATAATACAAAACCAACTCCAATTAATATCAACGTTTCAATATTGACATGCGTGTTGTTATTTTTTTTTGTTAGGTGTATGAAAAATTAACATGTGAATTAAAATTAAAAAATTTGTTTCAACTAGTTAAAAAAAAAGTTATATGTGTTGGTATCATAAAGTTGGAATATTAATAGCTAGCTAGCGCTACAAGGTTGTATTTATCCAATATGTGAAAGAGGGAAAATAAGATACTCTATTCTTAATTAGGAATTAAGATTTCTATATCATATATTAACATATTGACCCTTGTAGTTCCCAGAATAAAGACCGCTTTAATGTATGTATATCAGGTTAAATTTCAGTCAAAAAGAAAAGCAAGGGCCCGCATAGGACTAGTGCATATTGCAAATTAAGGAACAACACCAACAACGAAATCTTATATATAAATAAGCAAATCCCATTAGATATGTTATATTGTCTATATATTTGCTTTTGATTGTGAGTGAATCGATGGGTGAAGCTGCAAGGAAGTGTCTCCTGAATAAGATAAGTCCTAATAGACTTTTATCTGATAGTTTTGATCTTATAAGTCTACATTCAACGCTCAAGTGTGCTTTTGTTTTCTTCAACTTCTAACTTATAAAATAAAAAAAGAGTTATTGGAAAATTGGAAGGAAGTTTCAGTTGAAAGCGATATGGGAATACATACATAAATATTTATAATTGAGCAAGACATTTCTGTTGGCTTCTTCTTCCTTTTTTTTTTTTTTTTTGAAGATTTTGCTGGCTTCTTCTATATGTTATTGATTGTTTCAACCCCATTAAGTCAATGCAACTTTTAGGCCTTTGATTGGTAACAATACATATCCATCTTTCTGTCACTTTCTCCGTATGGGAGACAGCTAAACAAAACATTCTCTTCACGTCAAAAGAATAGTTATTCAAGATGAAATTTGATTTCCAATTTTTATCAACTTCTATATAATATGATAAAAAAGATTTTTTACGGTAACATATGCAATATATATATATACGTGTGTGTATTTATGTCATACTATCAAGATAACAGTTAGATAACATCAAAATTATATTAGGCTAAAAAGTATAATAATTTGACAAAAGTTTATCATGAAAATAATCATAAAGTTGTCTACCTTGTGAATAAAATGATAATCTATAGATAATTTATGCAAAACCATCTACCTCTCTTTCTCCATTAGATATAGGAAAATTTTACGGTGAACATCGAAAAATAACTTACTATAAATATTTGTTTTGTAATCATCAAATGTACAAAATTTTTTTTGGCTAGAATCAACGGTTAAATATAGTATATCATGTGACGGAGGTCTGCATGGTAGAAAGATCCTCCTTCCCTATTTCATGTTCTAAAAAAGTAAAACCTATCATACTAGACATATTACTCTGCCTGCCTCTTGTTCATGAACCTTTGGAAGAAATTGAGGAACCAAAAGAGTGATTTGATAGCATGTACGATAGAACATCTTCCAGAAGGTTTTTCTTTTCTTTTTCTGTTATTCTAAGAATGTTTGAGAAATTAAGAAAA
Organism: Artocarpus heterophyllus; assembly: GCA_025403435.1. Lineage (NCBI taxonomy): Eukaryota > Viridiplantae > Streptophyta > Magnoliopsida > Rosales > Moraceae > Artocarpus > Artocarpus heterophyllus. The sequence continues at coordinate 5,944,895 of CM046327.1, read as the reverse complement.
TTTTATTGACGATTAAGGAACCCTATTATTTCGGACATATATAGGAATATCAACTAATTAATTCTAGGCCATACGTTTTCTAGAGACAATCTGATACCTTTGTCGTGGAAATAAACTGTTATAGGGTGTTTGACAGGGTAGTTAGAACTATTGGTTAAAACTGCTTTTATTGTAGCATGTGAGAGCTTTATATTGTAGCAATTTTTTTATTATTACTGTAGCATGTGAGAGCTTTACACTGTTTGTAATTAAGAAAGTAGTTTAGAACAGTAATGCCAAACACCCTTAAGAGATCAAGTCGGTTCAGAGTTGTATTGTATTAGGTCAAGAGGAGTAATGGTAAGAACTCCAATTCCACCTAATAGCATTTTTTTATTATTTTGAAATAAAATTGGCTTTCATTAACTCAACTCAGCAACATACTCAATCCAAACATAATCAAGGGAAAGCGAAAATACAAAATTAACTAAACGGTAGGTTACAAGATTCTCTTGATGTGAAATGTAATAAATATCGTTACTACGCCCTTGAAAAATACCCTTAATATCATAGATCTTTGGGGCCCTTTACGCCTAAAATTTAAAAGTATGAGCCATATTTACCCATCCGACTCAAACGATCCCATTTAAAGTCCTGAATAAATTTTTTTTCTACTTACTAGATAAAGGGTTGACTACTCGATTTTCTTCGTATTATTCTTGCAAATGGCGAATAAGATGGAGGAAAAATTCAAATGATTCCAATATTTGTCGGGTCAACAAATATTGGATCCTCATATAAAAAATATCTATCTATATATATATATATATTGGTTCTTCCAATTGTACGCACATTTTTGCTAGACTATTGGCCTTAAATTACGCATGCAATTTCCTTAAATTTGACCTTTTGGAAGTACACACTTGTGACCTGTGTAAGGAGTATTCAATTGCAAAGTACACTACATGTTGCGAGGATGGAGCAATACTGTACAAAGGGAGCCACCTTAAAAACATCACGTTTTACTAGTTGGTTAAATAAATTTGGCTGTTACTTCGGACAAGTCCAATGATTTCCACGCACACCTGGGAGGAACCCAAATAATTAAAATATTTCTATCAAAAAGACCCCAAATATTTTAGTATTGTTGTCCCTAGACTTTACAACCTTCAGCAACTTCCCTTCTAAATATTTAAGTTTTTGTAATTTGTCTCATAAACGTTTTAATAGGATTTTTAAGAAGTGTGGTTTGAACATTTTGCTTAAAAATACTATAATATGCGAGAGCTTTACATTGTATGTCATTTGTTCTTGACACTATAGTATGTGATAAATTTACACTATAATAACTAAAAGTTTTGGTTAAAACTAAGATTGCCAAGCACACTATAAATTGTTGCAATGTGCCCCATTTAATTGAATACCTCTTCAATTGATGATTTGAATTTGATATTTGCATTGCGATTTAGATTAGATTTAAAAAAAACTTTTATTGACCTAGGATTTTCCATCCTCAGGTGAGGCACACGTGGGCTTTTTGTCACCGATTTAATGGAAAGCTAGTGAAAATGAGACACGTTGCAATAATTTGAAAAGTTCATGTAGTAAATTGTCAAAACTAAAAGATTAAGGAATGACTTATCAAAAATAAAAAAAAATTAAGGGACAACAGTAGTAAAAATCCTTAAAATAAACACCAAACAAAGAAGTAACCAAAGATCTAGTATGCATAAAAAATAATAAAAAAAAACCACATGGATAAATATCTTTACTACGCGCTTGAAAAATATCCTTAATATCATAGATAATAGAAGCTTTTGAGGCCCTTCACGCCTAGGATTTAAAAGTTATAAACCATATTCACCTGTCCGACCCAAACGATCCCATTTGAAGTCCTGATAATTTTTTTTTTTCTAATTACTAGATAAAGGGTTAACTACTTGATTTTCTTAGAATTATTCTTGCAACCGGGGAGCAAAATGGAGGAAAAATTCAAATGATTCCAATATTTTTGTATTGTATCCTCATATAATATATATATATATATATATATATATATATATATATATATTGGTTCTTCTAATTGTATGCACATTTTTGTTAGACTGTTGGCCTTAAAATCCGCATGCAATTTCCTTAAATTTGACCTTTAGGAAGTACACACTTGTGACTTGTGTAAGGAATATTCAATGCAAAGTACACTACATGTTGCGAGGATGGAGCAATACTATACAAAGGGAGCCACCTTAAAAACATCACGTTTTAGTGATTGATTAAATAAATTTAGTTGTTACCTCGGAGAAGTCCAATGAGTTCCATGTACACCTGGGAGGAACCCAAATAATTAAAATATTTCTATCAAAATGACCCTAAATATTTTAGTATTGTTGTCCCTACACTTTTCAACCTTTAGCAACTTGCCTTCTAAATTTCTAATTTTCGTAATTTGCCTCATGAATTTTTTAATAGGAATTTTGAGAAATGTGATTTGAACATTTTGCTTAAAAATACTATAATATGTGAGAGTTTTACACTATATGTCATTTGTTCTTGACACTATAGCTGTAATAGATTTACACTATAACAACTAACAAATTTTGGTTGAAACTGAGATTGCCAAGTACACTATAAATTGTTGCAATGTTCCCCATTTAATTGAATACCTCTTCAATTGAGGATTTGAATTTGATATTTGCATTGGGATTTAGATTCGATTTAAAAAACTTTTATTGACCTGGGATTTTCGTCCTTAGATGAGGAACACGTGGGCTTTTTGTCACCAATTTAACGGGAAGCTAGCGAAAATGAGACACGTTGCAATAATTTGAAAAGTTCATGTAGTAAATTGTCAAAACTAAAAGTTTAGGGAATGACTTATCAAAAATCAAAAATATTGAAGGACAACGGTACTAAAAATCCTTAAAATAACCACCAAACAACCAAGTAACTAAAGATCTAGTATGCATAAAAAAAAAAAAAAAAAACCATATGGATAAAGGGAATCCAAGTGAAGAGCATCATAGAGCTCTTTATAATCACCTTCAAAACAAAACACTCCCAGCCAACCGTTAGCAAATGGCCAGCCGAACTACACAAAGAATAGCTAGTAATTGAGCTTCTAGACCAACACTGACCAACGGAGAGTTTCTAGCTACTGTACTTGCCATAAAATAAAAATCAAATTTCAATAACAAAAATTACTCTCAGTAACGAACTATTCTTGGTGCTAATTTTGATATATACTATAATTGACGATGAATTTGACACTAAGTATAACACATCTTAATAATTGAGAAATGCTCAATTTATAAATAAATTCACCACTTTTTCAATCGAAAAGCCCTCCTAATCGGATCTAATGACTAATCTATAATGTGAGAATTATTTAGGTTGAGGGGATGAGTTCATTGATTCATTGAACAATTCCCGCCGGCTCAAGGGTAAGGACAAGGCCGCATCTTTTCCTTTTTAGTCTGTATGTATTGAAAAATGTAACGAACTAAACAGCTTATTTACTCCTAGTTTTAAGGTTATATTTTTACCATACCTGTCTAAATTTTTGCCATATATTTTATTCATTTTTCTCAAAAAAAAAAAAAGCCCTTCCATATATATCTTCTAGAAATTATTCTAGTTCATTTTCTTCTATGAGATCTTGATACTTTTTTCTCTGCTCTAAACAATCGATTACTTCCACTCAAAACAAAAAACAATCTCCACAAAAACTTTTTATTCCATAAAGAGAATAATATTAAACATCGATCTATGTTTTCTCCCATTGCTACTTAAATGTTTCTTTTCTTCTTGCATTTCCAACAACAAAACTTTCTTAATACCTGATTCCCTATTCCTTCCATCTCAACATCCGTTCCCAATACAAGTTCAGGGATTTTAGTCTAACCGTTTGATAATTTTACGGCTCTATTGTTATTAATTTCATTTTTTTCTTTCAGTTTCATATTTTATTTTTTATCTATTTTTCTTTGGTTAGAAATTTTGTTATTTTTAAAGGTTTTTTTTTTTCACTTTTATGTCTAATAGATAATTTGTGTATGTAATATAATTATTATGTGTTGTTTGGAAGAGCCGTTCTACCGATTAGTTACAACTATAAATAATATAAAGCTTTCACATGCTACAGTAAAACCCTATAGTAAAACTCTCACTTGCTGTAGTTCTCAAATTAAAATTGTTGGCTCCAACCATTCTTCCAAACGGCCTATTTGTCTATCAATCTGAGAACGAGGAAGCTTAATAAAAGAAAAAAGACAGAAAAATAACCATATGTATTGAACTTGAAAGAGGAGCTCTGGATTTGTTTCTAACTAGTAATAAAGGAGATGCAAATATAAGTGATCAATTTGAAATATACTATTGGCATTGTTTTTCACTTTTACTATTTCTATGTGAAAGTTTTAAACATACCATTTCAAAGGAATATAAAGGCTTAATTGATCACAAGTATATTAGGTTAGGGTTAAGTAAACATATATTATGCAATGATATTTTAGCCTTTTTAACTAGAAGAAATTGTATGAATCAAAAAAAGGGAAAAAAAAAGAGAGTGATAGAACACAATAATGATAGTGAAAAAATAGTATACCACCTAATTTACTATCCTCGGGGTTTTAGTAACCAAATCAACAAATTTTTAACCAAACCTTCAACTCAAAGATGCTGCTCAGGGTCTTCTAGCTTTTCATTGCGTGGCATATGTTCCTTTATCATAACGAACGAATGGTGGTTCAACATTTTGGAGAACTAATGTTGTTGTGCATTCGACCCTTTCCTCTAAGCATGTCGGTTGTCCTGTGGACTTTCTGCTCTAAGGGATTTGGCCCCTAACGTTGTTGCAGAGATGGGGGGTGGTGGGCTTGTTGGGTTCTAGAGAGGATGGCTATGATTTGTTGGCTTTCAATGGTGGGCTGCCTCTGGGAGCGCTTTGGTGCAGGGTCTTTTGCTGTAGTGGTGCAATGACTATTTTGGAGAAGGTTGCACCTTTTTCAGTGGAGACAATGATAGTGCAAGGCTGGCATCACTTCTCCTTTCTTGAGAGGTTTCTGCTTCTCTACAGATTTGCCTTTCCTCATCTCTGGTGTTGTGGTGGTGGGTGTGGTGCCATTTGGGATTCGTATGAGGTCAATAAGAGTGATTACTATTTGTTTTATTCAATAAGAGCGTTGTTGTATTAGCCTTTTTAGTGTTGTTTTTTACTATTATGTTTTAGTGTTATTTTAGTAATAATGAGGGTGGTTTCCTCACTCTTTGGTTGTGTTTATGTCTAATCTGCAAGACCTGGTTCTTCATGGTATTGTGGATGACCTTTATGTATTAGGTCTCCTAGTGTTGATCGATCGGAATTCTCTATTAGTTGTAAGGATATTGTTGGAAGAGCTATTTGTGTGCTTAATTGTTGATGCGCCTTTTCGGTTTCTATTATCAAAACTTGGTACATATTCAATCCCCTTTTATGTTTTATTAGAACTTACTAGTAAATATAGTTTGTAGTGGGGATTAGGTATCCTTATAGTTCGAGGTCATTTGTGTCTAAATTAGTGTGTATATTTCCTCAAATTTGGAATACAATTTTACCTTAAAAAAACAATTTATAATAATTAGGAGTATCATGATCACATGTTTTAGGAATCATATAATAATAGAATACATTAATACCATAAACTTTGCAATGTCACAAAATTCTGAATCAATTAGCTATCTATCTATTGTTGTCGGGTCACTAAGTTGGGCCTAGTTGGGTATTGGGCCTAGAAAGGCCCGAGGTTGATCTTAGCCCATAGTGCCTAAGTGTGTTCTAGAAGCTTTTTTCTAGATGATACCCGAGAAAGGTATAATGGTCTATTTGCATCCGTATTTAAACTAAAAGATCTTCAAGATAACGATAAGCGCTTAAGCTGATTGTGATCTATCGAATCTAAGAAATTCAAAATGGATAAGTCCTACAAGAGATTATGATGATGAGGTCTAACCAATAGGAGATGAGATTACCTTGTATTTGAATTTAAAATAGGCTTAAGAGGTAAGGCATTAACCATCCCTATGTACTATAAATAGAGGCCAGTTCTAAGGGACAACCTAAGTCCAATTCTTAGTACAAACCTTTTGTATTCATATTTTCTAATAGTGAAATCATACCACCAGAGAAAACTCATAGTGGATGTAACCTTTAGTTGAGATGAATCACTCCAAATTCTTGTGTTCTTCTATTATTTTCTTACTGTTTTATTTACTTCGTATGTGAGTGATTATTTTGGTGAGGAATTTGAGGGAATCTTGTTAGAGGAGTTTTGCCCATCAATACTTGGCTCTAGAAAGAAGGCAAGAAGAATTTTCTAAATTTTTTTTGTAAAAAAACTCTCAATTGTGCTAAAGGCAAGAATGCGAACAGAAGCAAACAACCAGAACCAGAGCCATCGTCATGGTCAAAACAATGGAAACAATGATGTTGTTGCTCGAAGTGGAAGACAGGATCCACCTCCACCACCTCCTCTGATTGACGATCAAAATCAGATGCCTTCATTTAAAGATACATTGCCCAATCCGAATGCGGCCTTAGAGGCTCAAATTGGGATGCTGACATAGAATTATGTACAATTGATGCAATCCTTCTGGTGGATGGAGAACATCCTGAACAATCTTGCTTGGCCTGTAGATAATAATAATGGTCCCTTACTAGCTCCAAGTGATGAAGCAAATCCGTAGGAAGGGATCGATGATTTTGACGACGTGTAGTCACACCAAGCATGGGCATGGGGATCACAAAAAGGAAGACAAAGATAGGCAAAAAGAAGACGTGTGGCCGGATAAGGTGTAGAGGCATAGGACAACGAAAATTGTGAAGGATTACCACCTTTGGCACCAAGATAGGAATTGTCTTCAAGCCCCGTGAATAATGAGAGGAATAGAGGCCGAGGAGAGGAAAACCTTAGAAATCGGATCCAGGCTCCACAAGTAGGAAGCCAAGATATTAATAAGTCAGTAGTATGTCTTCAAGAACATCTCAAGCTTATAGAAAGAGTTAACAGGTGGGAAGTGAGGCAGGGTTATCAAGCCCTTAATCTCAATAACCCAAATGGACAACCGTTCATCAAAGAGGTAATGGCTAGACCCTTGTCATCAAAGCTGAAGCTGCCAAACATTCCCTTGTTTGAGGGGAAGGGAGAACCTAACGATCATGTTCTATTCTTCAATTCTCACATAAGCCTACATGGGGACCCATACATAATAAAATGTCAAGCTTTTGATGCAACACTTAGCAGTTTAGCAAGCTAGTAGTTTAGGAATTTAATGCCATGGACAATCATATGTTGGCAAGAATTATACACGGCCTTCGTTACCCAATTTATAGGAAAAAGATTATAGCAAACACCTAGAGAAAAGGTCTAGGCGGTCAAACAAGGGCCTACTGACTCTTTAAAGTTCTTTATCAACTGTTACATTGGGGAGATGGTTTCGGTTGAGAATTGCTTCGATGACATCAGTCCTCCACTATTTACAATAGGGAGCGTTCGAGTTTTCTTTACACAAGAAATCGCCAAGCAAATGGCTCGAGTTCTTATCATAGGCTTAGAAGTATATTAACACTGAGGAAATGGTTTGGCTATCAGTAGATGTTGAGGTGCCATATTATCCTCCAGTGCTAGGAGCACCAATAGGTCAACAACCAGCTCAACAAGTGTAGAATCTGAATAAAGAAAAGAACAATGGAAAAAAAATCAAAATAGCAATCAAAATTATCCTCCACCATCGCCAGCCTTCCCTCTAGCCCCGCCTGTAGCTCAGCCAGCATAAGCACCTGATTAAGGAAATAAAAGGCTGAGATGCCCTTATCAGATATATGAAACATATATTAATACAAATATTGAGAAAATATAACCAGGTGTAGAATCGTAATATACTGAAAAGGCTAATTCCGATAAGGAAAGGACCTCGCCAAAAGAAATCAGAATAAGCACTACAAGTTCCATGGAGAGGTCGGCTATAACACTGCAGACTATACTAACCTGAAGGATGAGATAGAAGACCTCATTAAGATAGGTTACTTGTGGGAATATAATAGAGAGAATCGCCTAGACGGTGTGTGAGCTGATCAGAATAATACAGCTCCTAAAGAAGGAACAATCAAGCATATGCAAGGGTGATTTGCACTATTTATGGAGGTTCATATTTTTGGGGGAATTCCAGACAGTCGTAGAAAAGCTATGCTCGAGAGGCCAAGGGCAGGATTTTTCATAATTACATGAAGGTAGATGAAAGACCAATGAAGATATAGAGAAGAGCTAGCATGGAAATTACCTTTTCTAAAGAAGATGCCCGAGACATTTACTTTCCTCATAATGATGCACTAGTAGTGTTCGCCATGATTAGTAAGCATGAATTCTACAGGTCTTCATTGACAATGGAAGCTCTGTAGACATTCTCTACAAAAATGCACTAGATCAAATGTAGATCCTCAAGACTCAGTCGGCGGCTTATTCATAGATGCAATATGGTTTTATAGGAGATAGTGTTGTTCCAGAAGGTATGATCACTCTTCCTGTTACTATCAGTACTCGATCAAACACCTTAACTATAATGTCAAATTTTTTAGTCGTTAAGGGAGGGACCCATTATAATGCTATAATAGGTAGACCAACTGTGTGACCCTTTAAGGTAGTCTCCTCTATATACCATCAAGTTGTGAAGTTCCTAACTAAGAACGGGGTAGGAGAGATGAGGGGTGACCAGTATGAAGCACGAACAATGTATTTGGATTTGATTCTAGACTATGGATTCCCCGAGTATAGACTGATGATGGTTGACCATGGACCAAATGAGATAGACCTGGATCCAAGAATGGATGATGGAATCACTACAACAAAACTAGTAGAGGACCTAGAGGAAGTAGCAGTGGATGATGATGACCTGAGCAAGACTTTGAAGATCGACACTGAGCTTAGTACTAGATACCATACAGATTTCATAACGTTCTTGAAAGATAATCTCGATGTCTTTGCTTGGATGAATAATGATGTGAAAGGTATTTCCCTATAGATTATCCGCCATCGACTTAACATAGACCCTATATGTCCATCGAAAACATAAAAAAGAAGGCCACTGAGTGGAGAAAGGTATCAAGCTTTACGGGAGGAAGTGGACAAGTTAATCATAAATGAAACCACCAGAGAAGCCCATTACCCAACTTGGGTAGAAAATCCAATCTTGGTGAGAAAGCCAAATGGAAAATGGCATACATGTGTAGACTTCATTGATTTGAATAAAGCATGCCTTAAAGATAGCTTTCCTTTATGAGGATAAATCATTTCATAGATGCAACGATAGGTCATGAGCTGATGAGTTTTATGGATGCCTATCATAGATACAATCAAATATCCATGTATGGTCCCGACTAGGAACACACAACGTTTATTACTGATCGAGTTTTGTATCACTATATGAAGATGCCCTTTGGTCTTAAGAATGCAGAAGCCACATATCAGACACTGGTGAGTAAGATGTTTGAGAACTAGATTGGAAGAAACATGGAAGTGTATGCAGATGATATGTTGGTAAAGAGTCAAAACGCCTATAGTCATACTGTCGACCTATGAGAAGTATTCAAAATTTTAAGGAAATACAACGTGAAGCTCAATCCTCAAGAGTATGCCTTCGGGGTGACTTCTGAAAAGTTTCTCAGTTTCATAGTGAATCAATGTAGTATAGAGGCAAACCCCAAGAAGATTGGAACCCTTATTGAGATAGGATCACAAAAGAAGCCAAAGGATGTACAAAAGCTTATTGGATACGTAGCTACGCTCAATCATTTTATTTCTCGAGCAACAGATAAGTGTATTCCTTTCTTCAACACCTTAAGGTGCTAAGCCTATTAAATGGACTACTAAATGTGAAGAGGTGTTTCAACAGCTTAAAATCCATCTCGGTCAAGCCCCAATTCTTTCCAAGTCATACCAGCTAACAAACTTTATATTTATATAGTTGTTTCAAAGCATGTAGTTAATTCAGTGATCATCAGAGAAAAGAACCCAATCCAGCTTCCAATTTACTATGTGAGCAAATGTTTCTTAGATACTGAGACCAGATACACTGACATGGACAAGCTTGCAACCTTCCACAATACTTCAGGAGCACATAATCTATGTCCTTTCCAACCACCCTTTGAGACAAGCGCTTCAAAAGGAAGATACTTCTGGACAATTTTTAAAGTAGGCTATGGAACTGAGTGGTTTTCACATCAATTATGTTCTAAGGGAGGCAATTAAAGCCCAAGCCTTAGTAGATTTTGTAGCAGAATTTATTGCCCGACCAAACATCAAAGAGATGGAAGTGGAAGTAGAGCTCTCCAAGTAGAAGATATTCATTGATGGGTCACAAAATGAATACGGTGCTGGAGCATGCATTATTCTGGTAAGCCCTGAAGATTACAAGATAACCTCAACTATCATATTCAAACTCAAGGCATCGAACAATGCAGGTGAGCACAAGGCCATCGTTGTTGGGTTAAGACTTGCTTGACATAATAAGGTAAGCTCAGTTACTGTTTATAGTGATTCATAAGTCATTTTTAGCCAAATAAATAAGGATTATAAAGCTAAGGGAGAGTGAATCGCAGCATACCTGAATACGGTAAAGGATGAATTGAAAACGTTCGAATGCCATGAGTTCATCAGAATTCACCGAGTAGATAATTGCAATGTAGACACACTGATAAGGCTTGCCATAGCTAAAGACTTTGAGCTGCTAAAGGTCATAACACTTGAGTTACTAGAACAGCCAACGATTCAAAATCAAGAGCTGGACTATGTGCTCGCCATCCTCAGACCTGATAGCTGGATGATGCCGATTTATAATTTCTTGAAAAACAAAGTGCTACCTGATGATCAAAATGAAGGGAGAAGTTTAAAGTATAGATCGATGTGGTATTTACTTCATGATGTTAATCTATATGGTCAAGGAAACTCAACATCGCAACTCAGATGCTTAGATAAATAGAAGGCACACAATGTGTTGAAAAAAATTCATGAAGGAGTCTATAGAAATCATGCCAAGGTGCAGTCATTAGTGCACAAGATTCTACAATAAGGGTACTATTGGCCAACATTAAAGAAGGAAGCAATGGAGTACATGCAAAAATGCAAGAAATGTCAAAGGTATGCTATAATTCCTAGGTTGGCTGTTGAGACTCTTACCTTGGTTATTAGCCCTTGGCCCTTTACAAAATGATGCATTGATATTATCAAACCTATTCATATTGCACCCCAAGGTTATAGTAGTCGTGGAACACTACACAAAGTGCGTAGAAGCAGAGCCAATGACCATAATCACTAAGGCCAAGTGTACAACCTTCATCTAGAACAACATTGTTTGTAGATTTGGTGTCCCTACCTTCTTGGTCTCGAATAATGCTAAGTAGTTTGATAATACCAAAACAAGGGAGTTCTGTGACCATTTAGGGATCAACAAAAGTTTATTAGCCCCAATTTACTCGTAGAGCAATGGCTAGGTTAAAGCAGTTAACAATGTCCTAAAGTACACACTGAGGAAGAAGTTTGATTAGATAAAAGGCACATGGGCGAGGAGTTACATAAAATTTTATGGGCATATCAAACCACTTCTAGGACATCGACAGGAGAAACCCTGTTCTCAATGACTTTTAGAGTCGAAGCCATGTTGCTTGTTGAAATAACAACTCTAAGTAGCCGAGTTCCTTATTAACATAGTCATTAACCGACAACTAATGAATGGGAAAATACTTATGCTTTTTCCCTTTTAGAAGTTATATTAAGTTTTTTTTTTGAGGTTATTTAGTAAATTATTATTATTTTATCTTAAGAAGTTTATATCCAATGCTAGACCATAGTGCTCAGCCAAGGATAGGGGGACAACTTGGTTCACAAAGTATACCACCGTAAGCCAAAGCTAAAAGTCTATATCGATTTGTTGAGGTCTAACATTGGATGGCTATTTGTCAACACCACATGTGCTACGCACGGTGCTTGTATGTTTTTTCCTTACTCATCTCGGCCTGTCAAGGTGAACCTACAATAAGAAAAGGGACGCTTTGGAGGTAAAGGGGGTATTGGTGTGGTGTCGGCTAAGGGCTCTTTGACGCTTAAGTCAGATAATTGCTTAGTAAAGTACAAGAGTGGAGTTAGTTGGGAAAGAGCACGTTACCTCAAGTTGTAGCAACTACGCTTTATTTATAGGTCACCACTTGAACCAAGTTGATGGGTTTGACCCATGATTTGTGTGTCACATCAAGACCTGTCAGGGTGTAGGTGACGTGTGTCACGACCCCCCTTGAAGGATTGGTCTCCATCTGAAGGTGGAAATGAGGCTATGTGTCGACCTTTTATGGTGAGTTGTTGTTTGGTTGTAGGCTTTAATAGTTTGACATGAGCATGTGTTCTTCCCGAGGAGGCGATAACTTGTGTTACAACAAATAGGGGCCTTATAGAGCACTTCGGGAGGAAGTGCCGATCTCAAGAGGTTACAGATTGCCTTCTTGATGAACTTTGCCAAGCATAACCACTAAGTCACCATAGAGGTAGTCCTTGGGGATAGCACCAAGCACACCCCCAACAATAGGCCCCTAGTGCACCTAGTTAGTGCTCGGCCAGGTGGACAATGCTGAGACGGTGTGGTCGACATAGGTTGGCCTTCAGGCTTTGTCCCATGGTGATGGAAGTTGGAGAGACACGCAATCAACCTTGACGGGACACATGTTAGCATGTGATTGGTTGTTTCCCTGATGAGCATAATCATTACATCTCTTTGCGTTCTGCTCTCGAGTTTCGGCTATAAATAGGAGTTGATTCTTCGTTGTTCCAGAGTGTTAGCATGACTAGTTTCTAAACTTTTGATTTTTAGATGCCAAATAGTGGATAGTAATATGAGGACTGTTACTTCATACCCGAACAACCTTATACTCAAGTAGGTAATTCCCAAATAGAAACTTAGCAATGCGTGATTTAAATGATTCTCAGAATGATTCAATTACTTTCTAGTCGGATGATAGCACTGAGACTAATCAATCTAGGACTGAGGAAGTTGGTATTGAGGAAACTTCCCCTGATCAAGACAGGATGGCCCAGCTGGCCGAGATCCTTAGCCTTGATGAGGGGACGGTCCTAGAGAAAGAATTCCTTGACACAATAGAGGGTAGGCGCCCAATCAAACTATGCAGGGGCAAGGACCAATACATTAGGGCAATCGCCACAGGCACGTCTCGAGTTTTGGCCTAAGAATGCACTAGCTTAATGGCAACTACTGGCCTTATTGAGCACCTCTGGTTAGGGCGCTAAGGCTTCTACTCTTATAATGGGAGAAGTATCCATCAATCTGTTGGTTGATAAGCACCGGCTAGCCAAGGATGACAAGGCCAAGGACGAGGAGGTCGAGGAGGAGAGACCTACCGTGGCAACCAAATTCTGAGGAACAATCGCCTACAGAAGGGTTCAACTCGACTAGACTTCAATGGTAGGATATACTTCAACATTGACACCAAGTCGACTTGAATTCCTGCATTGGGAATATCATATTCCCAACGACATTATCTTGTTGCTGCCTTGGAGGGGGATTCACTAGTTGATTCGCTAGAAGGGTATATCACATTGTACGCGGAGTTTCATCCAAGGAGGACTCTGTGTTCCTTTTAACCCTTTCATCTGGCAAGCACTTAATGATTTGAATGTGTACCCTGCCCAGCTAAACCAAAACTGCTATCGATCTTTGATCGGGATGTATATCCTTTGGAGGTACTACAAAGTGACCGAGATGCTGTGGGAGGCTTTAAACAGGTCTTCAAGATGAAAAGGCTTCCTCAGCAAACTGATTGGTATTACTTCACTGGCTTTAAGAAGGATTTCATTCTCAGGAACTATGACTCGAATAAGCTGTGGAAGTTTGAGTGATTCAACATCGGGGGGAACTAGATGTCTCAGACCGGTGAAGTAGTGCCCGTAGATTAGGAGGTCCTAAGGAGATTTGAGCAGGGACACATATGGTCAAAGAGACCGCGGGCATCGAGCAGAGTCATCATGGCTGTGGAGGAGTTATACTCAAAGCCTAAAGCTTCTCAACAACAAGCCTTTTTGCTGTGGAAGACAAATCTTGCCCATGATGGCTAGTTTAGGGGGTCCAACTTAACTAACACTTAACATGATGACGATCTACTTGCTCGGCCTACCGAGCAAGTGATAATAGCAGAGTGCAGTGTTGCTGACGTCCTAGGGCTAAACACCTACCGATTTGGGTGGCCAGCAGGGGAGCCATCATCCTTCAGTTTCAAGGACTCTTTTGGTGGTTCCCTTGGTTTAGGGCTACCCATTGCTAACGAAGAGCTTAGGGTCGTGATAAGGCTACTCTACCAGCCAGGGCAGCTTTGGATCAAAGGTTTACCTCGAGTTTTTTTTTTTGATATTGTTGCCGAGCCCATCTTAACTTAGCAATTTTTCTTCTTATAGAAATGTCTTCGAGAGGGTTGACTAGGCAAGAGAGGTAGAGAAGGATGGAGGAACTCTGCTAATCCAAAGGTAAGCTGTTACCGGGTCTAAAAAGAAAAGGACTAAGGAGCATTGTCGTCGACCTGCCTAGCATCCTGCCACCACCGATGAGACCGAAGGACTTGTCAAGCCGTAGGGAAGGCAACCTTTCGGCCGCCGCTACCATTGTCTCACCACCGCCAGCTGATCCATCGAAGAGGCACCATCCTGCGCGCCCCCTAATGGTCTAGACCATTGGGGAAGCCGTACTAGATGAGGAATTTTTTGAGGCGACTTGAAAGCAAACGTTTTAGGACTGTTTCCACTCAGCCTTCAAGCTCACCATCCAGGCATGCTTAGTTTATGTCCCGAGCTATTTATTACTTGTGTTATTTTTTCAATTTCTAATCCGTGCTTTTGCAGGCCTGTTCATACTTGAAGGTCGCCTACCTCTTAGCCGAACGTGCTTTCCACACCCAGTGAAGAAAGATCAATAGGGCCGCTGAGGAGAAGGATCGAGTGGAAAAAATGTTTGAGGAAAAGGAGACCGAGCTTTCAAGGGCAAGAACTGATGTAACCTGGGTTGAAGATGACGCCAGGAAAGTTCAAGAGGAGGCCCACCAGGCACAGTTTAAAGTAAAACAAGCTCAGGCCACCCTCCGTGTGGAAACAAGCAAGGTCCAGGGTGCTTGGGATGAACACGAGCAATTCTTGAGGGAGAAGCTGCTCGGTCGGCTAGCTTAGGCAATGGAAGAGTTCAAGGGCTCTGCCAATTACGAAGACAACTATTACTTCGGGATGAAGGATTTGCAGGAGCATATTCTAGAAAAGTATCCCAAGGCCATTGCCTTGGCCTGGTCACTTATCGTTGAGCTCAAGGTCAGTGAGTGATGAGACTGTGAAAGTATATATTTTCTAAGGTTTAAATCATCTATTTATGCTTTTATTTCTCATTAAATCCTCTAATTAATAGCATTTTTGTATTAATAAGTATTTTTGTGTCTTAATGTGAAAATATGTTTAAAAATGCGTTTTTAGTGTGTTTTTATGTTTTCAGTAATTTTTAGAATCATTTTAGTGTGTTAGATAAGTGTCTAGTCTGTAAATAGTCAAAGCCGTAAAAATAATGCGGTTATTTTATTTTGAGTCTTAATGCATTTGATAGTGTGTTTTAAGTTTGTAAATATGTTCTATTATATTTTTAGTAATTTCTAAAAATATTTTCAAGTCAGAAAAATTATATCTGTGTCAAACCGTAAGAGACTGGAAATTTTAAGAGTTTTTATTTATTTTTGTGTGTTTTAATATAAAATAAATAATTTTAATATTTTTGTAAATATTATGTTTGTAAAATAATTAATATTAATATGTTTGTGATTTTTAGATTTGAAATCTGGAGGAAAAACGGAGCAAAATGACACCAAAACGGATAAAATCAGACATCAAATGCATCAAGGAGATAAATAAAATTTGAATTTGAAATTTAAGGGACACGTGGCACATTTTCAGCCTTCAGATCAGCTGCCAATTGAATCTCGCCCGTTGGATCACTGCAGTCGTTAGGCCACGCTTCAGCCGAGGAGAAGCGTCAGCGCTGACGCATGTCGGAGAAGCTGCTTGCTCAGTCATGGATTCCATGTGTCAACCTTTGATTGGCGCGTGCATCACACGCGCCGACAAGCTGCAGAGAGAGTCAGAGGGAATCTCAGCCAGCGCGGAATTTGGTGCGGTCATGTCCACGTGCAGCCACTTTCTCAGCCATTCGATGGGAATACCTAGACTGATCTAACGGTCCTAAAATCTCAGTCCCACTGGTCCTACCTGGGCCCATTCTCACATGTGTTTGAAGCCATTGGATCGTGAAATTAACGGTCCAGATCAGCCCGGTTTGGTGCCTTCTCATGCCACAAAGCACAGGATTTTGAAGCTTAAAATGCACAATCAAGAGCGAATCTCAACGTGAAAAAAAAGAAGAGAAAAAGGATCACATCACCCGAATTTGTCAACTTTCAACAGGGAAAAATGAAGATTACATATGATATACAGTAACTTTTCAAGGCTATAAATAGCCTTGCATTGCCCCATGAAAAAATCATCCCTTCGGGCCTTTGGCCCTCTTTTCCCCTTCCTTTCCTTACTGCTGAGTTCGACTCAGCAGTATCTTCTTAGGTGATAAATAATAATAAAATAATGCTTAAATTAGAGTAGAGTGTCTGGTGAGGCAGAGAGATGATCTTGTATGCATAGTATCTTGGTATGGATTTTAACTCTATATCTGTGTGGAAATGTTTATATTTTTTGTGGAATAAATTATATCTTTATGTTTCCAATAATTATTGTTACTGTTATTATGCTTCCAATTTTTACATAAATTCAATCATGCTTTTTTTATGTAATTTAATTGTGTTGCATAGTTAATATTAATAATAATAAAATAATGCTTAATTTTATGAAATGTCTTTTACTGCAGTATGACTTGTTATATTGTCGATTCTAGATATTTCATAAGACGAAGTGCTGCCGGAGTTAATGTAAAAATTTATTCCACTAAAATATATTAATTTTGATTTGTTATTATCTTTTCTATTCTATAGTTATATTAATTATAATTGAGTGACAGCTGTTATAATTTTCATAATTAGTGCACCAATAATTATTTTGCTAGTTCTTATAGGAAGACCCTTACTGCATTATGGCTTGCTATATTGTCGATTTAGGTTGACCTATATAATTAGTAAAGTGTGCTTGCAATTAATGAGATAAGATATAATAAATCAAATACTTTAGATAATTATTAATTAGAGTTAAAATTTCATATCAGTTGCAAAACATACAAGGGATTCTCCAAGCTTCACCGTTTTAATTTCATTTCTTTTGAATTAAAATTTTGAATAAAAACCACAAAAATATTTCTTTCATTTTAAACTTAGCTCTGAAAAACCGATTGCCTTTTTGACCGTTTATTTTTATCAATTTGCCGTGGTACAAATTTTCATCTCCCTGTGGATACGACAACTTTTTTATACTACATACGTCTACCGTTTAAAGAAGAAACATATTTTGGGCGCGACCAACAAATCTAGCGCCGTTGCCAGGGAGGTGCTGTTACTTTGTCAGATTGCTAAATTAAGCAGGAAACCAGGTAAGTACTTTATCCTTATCTTGTAAATAGTATAAATATTGTTATTTTAGTTTGATTATTTAATTAAGTAAGCTACTATTCACGAAGTTACTATTCATGTCGCTATTCACACACTGTTCACTATCCATAAAAAAAAATTTAAAAAAAATTTAAAAAATCATAAAAATTTTATTTTCTTTCCTTTTCTTTGTAAAATAGTTATTTTGTTGGTTTTAGGTTTAGATTTAGGTTTTTACCTTAGAAATAAAACATCATAAAATTTTAGAGTTAGGTTTTTCATAAAATAAATTGTGGTTTTGCGAAGAGTATCCCTTGAGGAAGTTCTGTTTGGATGCTGGTACTGGTTCGGATACCATTCCCATAGCCGGTTAATTTTGGAAACTTTCCCAACACCAGTCATTCCGAGAACGTTGCTCTGACTAGGAGATTGGTTTTTAAGGAGCCTTAGCCTCACCAATCTTTCCTGGGAACATCCTTAAGGTATATAATTCTCAAGATCTACAAAAGAACTCAGGCGAGTGCTTTTCATTCACTACTTTATTCTCCCTGAATAAACAAAAGCTTAGCATTTGTCTTTATCCTTGTAAAAAAAATATTTTAAAGTAAAAAATAATAATAATAATTAAAAAAAATACTTAGGGTTAATGATTCAAACTTAGTCGATCTGTTAAGGCTTTAGACTTAAGAAACCCTAGTGAACAATTGTCAAACTCTTTTTCGCATTCTTCATCTTCGTCAACCACTCTGTCAAATTCGTTTGCGATGGAGAATCTGGGTGAGAATCCTCAAAGAATGCTAATGAAAGATTTCATGTATTGTGTTTCCATCAAATCTTCCACAACAAGATTTTAAGCCAGGAATGATTCAACTCTTACCAACCTTCTTTGGATTAGAAAGCGAAAATCCTTATGTTCATATTCGTGAATTTGAAGAAGTTGTTGCCACTTTTCATAGCCACCCTGATATCGCTAATTCCATCAAATTGAAAATTTTTCCTTTCTCATTGAAAGATAAAGCTAAAAGTTGGCTTTATTCTTTAAGACCTCGATCCATTCAATCATGGAATGACATGACATCTGCTTTATTCTACAAATACTATCCATATCAAAAGACCAACAATCTCAAGAAACAAATTCTAACTTTCTCCTAATACGATCATGAAAATTTCTACAAAGCATGGGAAAGATTCAAAGATTTGTTAAGTCAATGTCCTTACCATGGTTACAAGAATTGGCATCTTGTCAGCTTTTTCTACGAAGGACTCACAAGTCATGATCGCCAATATCTGGAAGTGATGTGCAATGGAAAATTTTTACACAAGGATCCTAAAGAGGCCAAGGAATTTCTTGATGAATTTGCTGAAAAAGTTCATTTGTGGGCTGAATTAGATGTTTCTCATAAGTCGCGATCAACTGAAGTTCATCAATTGAAGAAAGAGGATAGCTACAACCTTAGGGTTCAAGTTGAAAACCTCACAAGAGAATTAGAAATCCTCAAAGCAAAGAATGAAAAAGGAAGTCATGCAGTCACAAAAGCTGAACTACAAAGAACAAATTTTGTGAATGAAAGGTTTGACCAACAACCACTAGACTGTCATGTTTATCAGGAAGTGATAGGAGAATATGAGGAACAATGTAATGCCTTAAAGACAAATCATAAGCCTTGTACCCCTTATCCTGAAACTTTCAATCCTAATGGAAGAAGCAACTTGAATTTCGACAGGAGGAATTCAAATCAAGAGCAATCATTTGGAAATCAATGGAATGAAGAAGAAATGCACTCAGGAGAAAATGTTCCTCAACATGATTCACACTCGAGAAAATCTCTTGAAGAAACATTACAAGCATTCATTGAGATACAAAGCAAGTCATGTGAGAAAATTGAAGCTGCTTTAACACATATGACAAAAGAAATTTCAAAATTGAATGAAAAATGTTCATCTCAAGCTCTGGTCATTTCTGAAGGACAAAGCATGATACAAACCTCTAACACTGAAGAGAAGGATGAAGAGGTTAGTCATGTTACTACTAGCACTGGTAAATCATTGGAAAAATCAAACACCACAGATGCGAGTAAGGAATAAGATGTTCCTCAAAGAGAAGAAGAAGTGAATAAGTTTCCAGTAGAAGTCCCTTTTCCTTAAGCTCTTCAAACTACTAGGAAAGTGCCGGAAAATTATGAACACATCTTGGAACATTTGAAGCAAGTTCGAATCGATCTTCCTCTTTTGCAAATCCTCAAACAAGTGCCTGCTTATGCCAAAGTGATAAAAGATTTGTGCACTGTGAAAAGAAAACATCATGTCCCAAGGACTGCGTTCTTAACTGAGCAACTAAGTGCAGTTCTTGAGCAAAGAGCACCGACCAAGTACAAAGATCCTGGATGTCCCACAATCACATGTTACATAGGAACCCATGAAATCACTCAAGCCTTGTTAGACTTAGGAGCAAGCATCAACCTCATGCCCTATTCAATTTACTCGCAACTAGGCCTTGGAGAGATTAAGCCAACATCTGTGGTCTTGCAACTCGCAGACCGATCCATAAAGAAACCACGAGGGATAGTTGAAGATGTTTTGTTACAAGTTGATAAGTTTTATTATCCCGTGGATTTTCTCATTTTAGACACTCAAACTGAGGTGGATATAGAATCAAAAATTCTTATCATCCTCGGAAGACCTTTCTTAGCTACGACTAATGCTCTCATCAATTGTCGAAATGGTCTCATGGAAATCTCTTTTGGAAATATGACTCTTGAAGTGAATGTTTTCCATATTGGGAAGCAATTTCAAAGCAATAATGAGTGTTCTTACACTGAAATCATTGATGAAGCTGTTCATGAAGAATTTCAAAAGCGAACCGATGTGCTTGAAGAAATCTTCCAAAGTCCTGATCTTGAAAATCCCAATCCCATTTCTGATATTCCTAAACATTCACTTGACAAAGAAAAAAAGTTTTGGCAACCACATTTTGAAAAGCTATTCCTAGAAGGAGAAAAACCAAAACCATCCACTGAAGAAAATCCCAAAATTAAGTTAGCCCAACTTCCTGAAGGACTAAAACATGCATTCTTAGGAGCTGATGAATCTTTTCCTATTATCATTTCATCCAAACTCGATGAATCACAAGAGCGATGGTTAGTTAACATGTTGCGTGATCATAAAAATGCATTGGGTTGGACAATAGCTGATATCAAGGGTATTAGTCCCTTGATTTGCTCCCGTCACATTCAATTGGAAGAAGGTGTTAATCCAAAAAGAGATCCCAAAGTAGACTGAACCCAACAATGAAAGAAGTCGTGAGGAATGAAGTTTTGAAACTGTTAAATGCTGGTATCATTTACCCCATTGCGGACAGTAAATGGGTCAGTCCAACTCAAGTTGTTCCTAAGAAATCTAGTGTAACTGTGATAACAAATGAAAAAGGAGATTTTGTCCCTACAAGAGTTGTCACTGGATGGCGAATGTGCATTGATTATTGAAAATTAAATGCCGCCACTCGAAAAGACCATTTTCCACTCCCATTCATCGATCAAATCTTAGAACGTGTAGCTGGTCATCCTTTCTATTGCTTTTTAGATGGATATTTAGGATATTATCAGATAGAGATAGCATTAGAAGATCAGGAAAAGACCACATTTACATGTCCATTTGGTACTTTTGCTTTCCGACGAATGTCATTCGGACTTTGTAACGCTCCAACTACATTTCAAAGATGCATGATGAGCATTTTCAGTAACATGCTTGAGAAGATTATGGAAGTTTTCATGGATGATTTGATTGTTTTTGGTAATTCGTTTGATACTTGTCTGCTTAACTTGGAAGCTGTTTTGAAAAGATGTGAAGAAAAAGGCCTTGTGTTAAATTGGGAAAAATGCCATTTTATGGTTCCATCTGGCATAGTTCTTGGACACATTGTCTCTGAAAGAGGAATTGAAGTTGATCCAGCTAAGATTGAACTTATTTCAAACTTGGCCACTCCAAAGACTATTAGAGATGTTCGATCTTTTCTTGGACACGCTGGATTTTATAGGAGGTTCATTCAAAATTTTTCAGCCATATCAAGACCATTGTGTAATCTCCTGTTGAAAGATGCTGTGTTTGAATAGACAAAAGAATGTGAAGAATCTTTCCGAACACTGATATCTAAGTTAACTTCTGCACCTATCATGCAATCTCCTGATTGGAGTCTACCATTTGAAGTCATGTGTGATGCAAGCAATTACACTGTAGGAGCTGTCTTAGGTCAACGAAGGGAAGGAAAACCTTTTGTAGTGTATTATGCAAGCAAAACCTTGAACAATGCTCAAATGAATTACTCAACCACTGAAAAGGAATTACTTGCTGTAGTATTTGCGCTTGATAAGTTTCATTCATACCTAATCGGTTCACCCATCACCGTTTTCACTAATCATTCTGCCCTTAAGTATCTCTTTTCTAAGAAGGATGCTAAAGCCCGACTTATCAGGTGGATCCTTCTTCTGCAAGAGTTTGATTTGACTATCAAGGACAAGAAAGGAGTTGAGAATGTGGTAGCTGACCACTTATCTCGTTTAGAAGTCAATGATTCTGTCGATGGTTCACCAATTCATGATGAATTTCCTGATGAACATCTATTCTCTGTTACCAAGTTACCTTGGTATGCACACATTGTCAATTATTTGGCAACTGGAGAAATTCCATCTGCTTGGAGTTTGCAAGACAAAAGAAAGTTTTTGATTGAAGTGCGTAACTTTTACTGGGATGATCCGTACCTTTTCAAATACTGTCGTGATCAAATCATAAGACGTTGCATTCCTGAAGATGAAGTGAATAGTGTCTTAAAATTTTGTCACACTGATGCATGTGGTGGTCATTTTTCTTCCAAGAAAATTACTGCAAAGATCCTCCAATGTGGTCTTTATTGGCCCACTTTGTTCAAAGACACTTATCATTATTGTCGTTCCTACGAAAATTGTCAAAAGTTAGGTACTCTGTCTCGTCGTCACATGATGCCTCTAAACCCAATTATAGCAATTGAAATCTTTGATTGTTGGGGAATAGACTTTATGGGACCTTTTCCACCTTCTTCTGGGTACCTATATATCCTTCTTGTTGTGGAGTATGTTTCAAAATGGGTTGAAGCCATTGCATGCCATACTAATGATAATACAACTGTTATAAAGTTCTTGAAAGAAAACGTGTTATCTAGGTATGGTACGCCACGTACTATAATCCGTGATCAAGGCACACATTTTTGCAACCGTTCTTTTGAAACTTTGATGCGAAAGTACGGTGTAATTCATAAAGTTTCGACTGCCTATCACCCATAGACAAATGGACAAGCTGAGTTAGCAAATAGAGAGATCAAACAAATTTTGGAAAAAACAGTGAATCCTGATCGAAAAGATTGGTCTCACGTCTTCAAGATGCACTCTGGGCATACCGTACAGCTTACAAAGCTCCTTTAGGAATGTCTCCCTCTAGGCTCGTCTTTGGAAAAGCCTGTCATTTACCTGTAGAACTTGAACATAAAGCTTATTGGGCTATTAAAGCTCTCAAATTTGATCTTAGTGTTGCAGGTATTGAACGAAAGCTTCAACTCTCTGAACTTGAGGAATTAAGCAATGATGCTTACAACAATTCACGGATTTACAAAGCAAAAATGAAAGCATTTCATGACAAACATATTCTGAGAAAGAACTTTGAGCCAAATCAACGGGTTCATCTTTATGAATCTCGTCTTCACCTTCATCCTGGTAAGTTAAAATCATGATGGACAGGTCCATATATTGTGAAACAGGTTTTCCCTAATGGTGTTGTTGAAATTGAAGATCCATCCGATGGAAGGATACTCCAAGTAAATGGCCAGAGATTGAAAAGCTACGTAGAACGGATAACTGAACCCGAAGAAGTCACTCTTATGGCTCCAGTTTATCAACCCTGAGTAGTTTTCTGTTTATTCCCTGTTAAATACTTATTTTTGTTGTTTGTTTTCTTATTTTGTTTTTTTTTTCCTTATTTTCTCATATATAAAAAAAAAACTTTGAAAGTTGAAAATAAATATCAAAATTAATTCTTGTAGAATAGCTAAGATTAAGGAGGTTATAATCAATTGTGATTAATAAATACTTTATATTTGCGGCCTCTTGAAACGAATTCTGAAGAATTTGTGTAAAAATATGATTTTGGACTTTCGAAACAAAAAAAATGAAAAAAAATGAAGTCTAGGGAATCTGACTTTAAAAGACCCAATTTGTAATATATTGTTGTGTGTTTTGTTAGTTTTTAGTTTGTCAAGTTTACCACAGATCATCTCTGTAGCTGTGCTGATTCAGGTAATATTTTTGCTGCTCTCACTATTCTTTTATACATTTAGGATAATGTACATTCTAGGTTGGGGGGAGAAGGTTGTGCTTAAAAATTGTGCTTCCATGTTGTGTTGTGCCAAAAATTTTTGATTTTTGCCTATATTTTTTATTTTTTATTTTTGCTCCAGATTTTGTGTGTTCTTTATTTATTTTATTTTTGTGAGTCACAAAATTTAAAAAAAATAAAAAAAGTTTTGTAAATATTAGTTTCTTAGTAATTAATGTGCTATTATTTTGTTTTGATTTTTGAATTTCATATTAATGTAATATTATTTTTCTATTCTTTGAATTATTTAATTTTATACACTTTCAAAACTTTAGTTTTATTTAACATTTTTATATGTTTATTTTTCAAAGTGTTTGTAAGCCATTCTTTTCACACACTCACTATAATGCTTAATTGTGGTGATAAGTCCAAGCTTTGAATATTTAAGTTTTGTTATTTTGTGAAGATGAACAATTAAAGGCAGCAATATTTTCAAAATTTAAAAGAAAAAAATATATATAGAAAAAATAAAAAAAATAAAAAAAAAGAAAAAAGAAAAAAAAGAAAAAAAAAAGAAATTGTAAATAAATAAAGTGTGTAATGAATAACATTGGATAAGTTTGGTTTCGTAGCCTCTTTAGCTCGAGTAAGTAAGTTCTAAGGGGTGCTTCAACACCTAGTACCATAGGCCAACTGGTCTGGGAGTTACTGACCTAAAGCTCGTTAAATGAGTTATGGAGAAAGCTTAAGGGAGCCAAACATTGCACTATCCACAGTTGTAAAGTTTGTAAATATTTGTATTTTATGTTTCTGCTTTTTAATTATTCTCATAAATAAATTTGAAGTGTTGTTGTCTACATGAGTGATTTGAAGCAAAATATCATAATAATTTTATTCTTAGTCTTAGATGAAACTTCATAATTATACATTATCTATTTTTGCACTAACTTTGGCATATATACATTTTGTTAAATAGCATATAAATTGTTCAAATAAAATTTCTGTTTTGTTAGTTTATCTAGTTAGATAAGTCAAATTATAGTTAAATAATTTTTTATTATATAGATATTCAATAATTCATTTCAAAATTTTATCGCTTTAATTGCTAGAGACTAGCAATAAGCTGGTTGGGGGGTGTGATGAGACTATAAAAGTATACATTTTCTAAGGTTTAAATCATTTATTTATGCTTTTATTTCTCATTAAATCCTCTAATTAATAGCATTTTTGTATTAATAAGTATTTTTGTGTCTTAATGTGAAAATATGTTTAAAAATACGTTTTTAGTGTGTTTTTATGTTTTCAGTAATTTTTAGAATCATTTTGGTGTGTTAGATAAGTGTCTAGTTTGTAAATAGTCAAAGCTGTAAAAGTAATGCGGTTATTTTATTTTGAGTCTTAATGTATTTGATAGTATGTTTTAAGTTTGTAAATATGTTCTATTATATTTTTAGTAATTTCTAAAAATATCTCTAAGTCATAAAAATTATATCTATGTCAAACCATAAGAGACTGAAAATTTTAGGAGTTTTTATTTATTTTTGTGTGTTTTAATATAAAATAAATAATTTTAATATTTTTGTAAATATTATGTTTGTAAGATAATTAATATTAGTGTGTTTGTGATTTTTAGATTTAAAATTTGGAGGAAAAACAGAGCAAAATGACACCAAAACGGATAAAATCGGACATCAAATGCATCAAGGAGATAAATAAAATTCGAATTTGAAATTTAAGGGACACGTGGCACATTTTCAGCCTTCGGATCAGCTGCCAATTGAATCTTGCCTGTTGGATCGCTGAAGTAGTTAGGCCACGCGTCAGCCGAGGAGAAGCGTCAGCGCTGACGCATGTCGGAGAAGTTGCTTGCTCAGTCACGGATTCCATGTGTCAACCTTTGATTGGCGCGTGCATCACACACGCCGACAAGTTGCAGAGAGAGTCAGAGGGAATCTCGGCCAGCATGGAATCTGGTGTGGTCATGTCCACGTGCTGCCACTTTCTCAGCCATTTGATGGGAATACCTAGACTGATCTAACAGTCCTAAAATCTCAGTCCCACTGGTCCCACCTGGGCCCATTCTCACGCGTGTTTGAAGCCATTGGATCGTGAAATTAATGGTCCAGATCAGCCCGGTTTGGTGCCTTCTTATGCCGCAAAGCACAGGATTTTGAAGCTTAAAATGCACAATCAAGAACGAATCTCAACGTGAAAAAAAAGAAGAGAAAAAGGATCACATCACCCGAATTTGTCAACTTTCAACAGGGAAAAATGATGATTACATATGATATACAGTTACTTTTCAAGGCTATAAATAGCCTTGCATTGCCCCATGAAAAAATCATCCCTTCGGGCCTTTGGCCCTCTTTTCCCCTTCCTTTCCTTATGGCTGAGTTAGACTCAGCAGTATCTTCTTAGGTGATAAATAATAATAAAATAATGCTTAAATTAGAGTAGAGTGTCTGGTGAGGTAGAGAGATAATCTTGTATGCATAGTATCTTGGTATGGATTTTAACTCTATATCTGTGTGGTAATGTTTATATTTTTGTGGAATAAATTATATCTTTATGTTTCCAATAATTATTGTTATTGTTATTATGCTGCCAATTTTTACATAAATTCAGTCATGCTTTCTTTATGTAATTTAATTGTGTTGCATAGTTAATATTAATAATAATGAAATAATGCTTAATTTTATGAAATGTCTTTTACTGCAGTATGACTTGTTATATTGTCGATTCTATATATTTCATAAGGCGAAATGCTGCCGGAGTTAATGTAAAAATTTATTCCACTAAAATATATTAATTTTGATTTGTTATTATCTTTTCTATCCTATAGTTATGTTAATTATAATTGAGTGATAGCTATTATAATTTTCATAATTAGTGCACCAATAATTATTTTGCTAGTTCTTATAGGAAGACCCTTACTGCATTTTGGCTTGCTATATTGTCGATTTAAGTTGACCTATATAATTAGTAAAGTGTGCTTGCAATTAATGAGATAAGATATAATAAATCAAATACTTTAGATAATTATTAATTAGAGTTAAAACTCCATATCAGTTGCAAAACATACAAGGGATTCTCAAAGCTTCACCGTTTTAATTTCATTTCTTTTGAATTAAAATTTTGAATAAAAACCACAAAAATATTTCTTTCATTTTAAACTTAGCTCTGAAAAACCACTTGCCTTTTTGACCGTTTATTTTTATCAATTTGCCAAGGTACAAATTTTATCTCCCTGTGGATACGACAACTTTTCTATACTACATACGTCCGCCGTTTAAAGAAGAAACATATTTTGGGCGTGACCAACAGTGAGGAAGAAGAACATGTCAAGGAAGTCTGAGCTCTGGAAATCTAGGACACGGTAGTCAACCTTGATGCCGAGGATGGTGACTCCAGGGCCCAAAGCTAATGGTCTTTTTGCTCTTCACTTTTGTACCTTATTTTATTTTATTTTATTTTCTATCCAAGTTTGCGAGGTGCTTGGTTATTTGTACGTCCCACAAACCAATAAAATTTTAATTTTTTCCAAGTTTGTTGTTTCTTGGATTATTTTAATTTTTTCCACGTTCAATATTCCATGGATTATTTTTATTGTTCCCATGTTCAATGTTCCTTAGGTTATTTTTTTTGTTTGGCTGAGTAGGAATAATATCCATTCTCAGACTCTTATGTTTGGGACACGCTTGTCTGACATGTCCAATTTGGGCGGATTACAACAACGCATAGTGCCATGTGTTCCCTTAGACTTGTTTAAGTTCTTTAGGACTTTTGCAAGTCTAGTTGTGGTCAGGAGTCGAATTTTTTGGGGTCATCACCATGCCAGTCTGACTGTTGGTCGGGTCGTCCATAAGGTACTGTACTAGCAGACTGTTGTTTTAAGTCCACTTGTGGTCAGCATGTATGCCGACCAACCCCCCAGTCGGGAGTTAAGGTAGCCTCCCCATCTTTGGGAGTTGTGGCCTTTTCTTCTTTTGAAGTGCGAATTGCCCAGAGGAATTCTTTGAACGTGTACCTTTCATTGATTTATTCTTTTTGTTTTGGGTACATATCTCTGCTCTGTTTGGTAGATCTTTTAGTTACAAAAAGAATAATGAGGCCAAAGATCAAAAAAGGCATTTAAGCACTTGTCAACAATAAAATTTCTTTAGTGCTCGGCATTCCAAGGGTGTTCGAGCACATTTCCCTCCATGTCAGCCATTTTGTATATGCCTAGCTAGACAACGCTTATTACCTTGAGCAGACCATCCCATTTAGGACCAAAGGAATTAAGCCCGGGCTGTTGGATGATGACTTTCTTCAAGACTAAATCACCAACTTTAAAACTCCTTAGATGGACCCGCTTGTTATAGCATCAGCAACAGCTTGATTCTAAGCAATTGTGTAGATTAGGGTTGTCTCTCTCTTCTATTCTAGTAGGTCAAGCTTGGACATCATAAGATCGGCGTCTTGTAGCTCGTCAAAGTGTTCAACTCTGAAGATTAGCAGACCAACCTCAGTTGGGATAACGACTTCGACTTTGTAGACTAAGGACAATGGTGTTTCTTCTGTGGCAATCTGGGCAGTAGTACAGTAAGCCCTGAGTACCTTCGGGAGGTCATCGATCCACATGCCTTTGAGCCCTTCTAGCTTCTTTTTTAGGTTGTTCTTGATGGTTTTGTTGACTGCTTCAACTTGTCCATTGCTTTGAGTATACCAAGGCAAGGAAAAAACCTTTTTGATGTCGAGCTGATCTTACATACGAAAGAGACCTGTTGCTTCGAACTGTTTGGCATTGTCGATAACTATGGTGTGTGGGTTGCCACATCAGCAATAATGTTCTTTCAAATAAAGTTGGTGCATTTGGCTTCAGTCATGTCGGTACAAGGGTTGACCTCTACCCACATGGTGGGGTAGTCGATGGCCACTATGCAATACTTGAATTGTGATCGGGTTAGGGACAGGGGTCCAATCAGGTCAATAGTCCACTTGGTGAATGGCCAGGCAAACGTAATGGAGTTGAGCGGATCGGTGTGTTGTCCAATTGCTCAACCAAACTACTGGCATTTGAGGCACTTTCGAGCGTATTCTTTGCAGTCTTGATCCATGATCGGCTAGTAGTAGCCCTGGTAGAGGCACTTAAGTGATAGGGGGCGCCCGTCTGTATGATTGCCACACAAGTCACTATAGATTTCCTGCGTAAGGTATTGAGCCTCTTGAGGCCCAACACGCCTCTGATAGGGTGTAATGTAGTCACGTTTGTAGAGTTTGCCCTCGATCATCGAATATCGAGCTGAGTTATTGCAAAGGCATTAGGCTTCCTCTAGGTCATTGGCGGCTATGTTGTGGTCAGGTATCAGATGATCGAGTCCATCCAAGTGTCCGTATGCTCCTTGGCTACGTTTACTACTTCCCTACTACTGCTCAGCTCGGCCAACCTCTTTATTGAAACTAACATCAAGTCGCTATCTTCTAGGCCCGAGGCTAGTCAACCGAGCATGTCAACTTCTACATTCTTAGATCTCAACATTTGAATGAAAGAATAGGCTCTAAACTATCTAAGCAAGGCTTTGACCTCTTTCAAATATGTAACCATAGATTCCGCTTGAGATTGGAACCCACTGGTGACCTGCAGGACAATGAGCATTGAATCATTATGGATGCGAATGTAATCCACCCCGAGGTTGTACACGATGCTATGCTCGGTTATCAAGGCTTTATATTTGGCTTCCTTGTTGGACGCCTTAAAGTCAAAGCGGAGTGCGTAGCTCACCTAGTAGTCGTTTGGACTAGTAAGGATGAGACCGGCTCCCGAGTAGTTCACACTTGATGACCCATCTACGAAAAGCTTCCATTCGGGCTTGGGCTCAATAATACTGTTGCTAGGGGCATCTTGTTCTTCGATAGGAGCCTTGTTGGTAGAGGGGGTGATCTGCCCAACATCCATGAATTCTACGATGAAGTTGGCCAAGGTTTGAGGCTTTATGGCCGTCCAAGGCACAAAATGTATGTCGTACTTGTTAGTGATGTGCCTTAGGCCAATTATGTAATGACCATATTTTGACTTTGTTACATTTGCATTTTATTAATAAAGAGGCATTTTCATTATTGTTTTTTATTCTAATTCCATGAATAATTAATTCTGCTTAAGGTCATCAAGTATGTGACTTGATAGTAAAACTCTTAGGTGAAAATTGAATTCTATTCTAAATTATCCCTAGTCGATCATTATTATTGGGATAATAATGAATGAAGGCTAGTATGAAGTTTGACTGATGATTATGTTTTACTAATCATGTGTATGAGATACTAAGTCAACTCATAGATACATATTTGAGAAATGATGTATTGGATCGACCCGCTATGAGAATACTACATGGATAATTGTCATAAGTGATTCTCATTACAATAGTATTATCCTAGTCCTCTAACCTGAAATCACTATTGTTTCCTACATGAAAAGTTTTATATTTTGACACATTCTAATATTATCTTTAACAGGATGATGGAATGGATTGTTGTTGGATATAGAGTGAATCATGTGAGGAAATGAGTGATTAAGAAGGAATTTGTCTCCCATTTATTATGAGAAAGATATCTATGGGCCCCTTGATAAGTTGGAGTAAAGAAAAATGTATGGCCATACTGGAATGAATTGATAAGGGTTATCAATATCAATCTACTTAAGATCAAGAAATAATATGATTGAATAGTATAAGGTTCACATAAACCATGCCTTATGTTCAATCAAGGTATCTAGTGACAAAAGGACTTTAATACTTATTGTGGATTAGGATGTGTCAGATTATTGACATTCGCAAAACTTGGGTCATCATAATGTCTTGCTAGATGCCGCTTATGATTTGTGGGCCAAAAACAGAATTTCAAGCCCACTACCAACGTTATGTGAACCTATAGGGTCGCACACTTAGAACAGACCAAAAACCATTTTTGGGTTTACTGTGTCTAGGTTCAATGAACCTGATAATGTCTAAATTCGATGTACTAGATATGTCTAGGTTCATTGAATCTGACATTATCTAGATTCTCTGAATCATATTCAAATTACAAACATTGTCTAGATTCTCTGAATCATATTCGAATTACAGATATTGTCTAGATTGTTTGAATCATATTCAAATTACAGACATTGTCTAGATTCTCTAAATCATATTCGAATTACAGTTTACCCTAGTTAAAATCTGACTCTATCTTGAAGTCAATAGATATATATATCTGTTTTAGGGTTTCTAACTGAATTAAGAAGAAAAAAGGCGTTCTATTATTCTAAAAGGCGAGAACATTAAAAACCCTAAAAATTAGAGAGAGTCATTTAATGCAAAGGAGAGGGTGCTAGCACACCAATTTATTTTGAGAGAGTCTGTTCATATGGGTACCTGCAGAGGGCGTTGCTATAAGTAACAACGTCTGAATCCGATCCTGAATAAAAAAAGCTTGAGTTAATTTGTCACCAGAGTGAACCCGCTCTCTTCCTTCCAGAAATCTTGCCCCTTTTTGTTATCCTGATAAGATTCTATGGCTTTCCTATCAATCTAATCAAATTGCATAGATCTTATGAGGGTTTTGTGGGAATTAATTTTAATTTTCCATTGTTTATTTGAATCACAAACTCCAACAAAACCCAACAGTACTACCCGAGCTCAACTAATCACTTGGCCATTCGACCAAATATTTTTGGACTTTGGAGGATTTGGTGCAAGGGGTATTTGGTTAGAACTCAAATTGTGTGCCCCTAGAAGTAAGGTCGGAGCTTCCAGGCAAAGGTGATGAAGGCAAGTGCCAGCTTTTCCAATGGAGGGTATCGCTCCTCCACACCCTAAAATGCTTCGTGGGTGGTGTAGACCGGCTTCTAGAGACTGTCTTCTTCTTAGACGAGGACTGAGCTTACGCCATTTTTAGAAATAGTTAGGTAGGAAAAAAGTGTCTCTCTTGATAAAGGTTTGGATAGCAGTAGGGGCATGGTCAAATACATCTTGAGACTCTAAAATGCCTCCTTACACTCCCTGCTCCACTTAAACCACCCTTAAGTGCCTAAAAAAAAGGTTAGCACTTGTCGATAGACCGAGAGACAAACCTGGGCAAGGTTACTACTGTGTTGGTCAGCTTTTGTACTTCTTTGATAGTGCTAGGAGAGTGCATATCTACCTCGGCTTGGGCCTTGGTGGGATTGACTTCAATACCACGGTGGTTAACAATGAATCCAAGGAACTTGTTGAATTCAACACCGAACGGGCACTTGGCGAGTTAAGTTTCATCTTGTATTCCTAAAGAATGTCAAAACTTGCTTAGAGATCAGCAATATGATCTATTGCTTGGATAAATTTGACGAGCAAGTTGTTGATGTATACCTCCATGGTTTTCCCAATCAACTGAGCAAACATTTTGTTCACAAGGCGCTAATAGGTGGTTTTGGCGTTCTTCAGTTTGAATGGCATGACCACATAGTAGAATAGTCCTTGGTCCATGGTAAAGACAGTCTTTATTTGGTCTTCCTTGGCCATCTTGATCTGGTTGTAACCAAAGTAGGCGTCCATAAAACTTAACAGCTCATGTTCGGCTATTGTATCCACTAGTTGGTCTATCCGAGGCAATGAGAAGTAGTCCTTTAGGTAGGCCTTATTAAGGTCGGTATAATCAATGCAGACCAACCACTTTCCATTGGCTTTTTTGACCAATATCACATTCACAAACCACTCTGGGTATATGACCTGCTGGATGAACCTAGCCTTCAAGAGCTTTTGGACCTCTTCGTTGATGGTAGCGTATCTCTCTGGATTGAATGCTCTTCTCTTCTAGATGACTAGTTTGTACTCTGGGCAGACATCAAGGTGGTGGCAGATGATGTTGAGGTCGATACCAGGCATGTCCTCATGTGACCAGGCGAACACATCCTGGTATTCCATTAGTAAATTCTCCAGGTCAGCCCAGATCTCAGGCTTTAGCTAAGATCCAAGTTGGAACATTCAGCCAGGGTGTTTGGGAACCAATCTTTTACCAGCGTGGTTTGCACTTTTTCTTCTAGTATACGGGGATCGAGGTCAGATATATGGTTGAGATGGTTAGTTGTCGAGCTATAGCTTCTTTCACGGCCTTGGCATAACATTCGCGAGAATTCTTTTACCTTGACCTGATGACTTCGACCCTGTTCTCTGTTGGAAACTTCATTGCAAGGTGGTAGGTGGAGACCACGGCTTTAAAGGGCATTCAAGGTAGGCCGTCCGATGATAATGTTGTGTTGGGGGGGTTTGTCAACAACGAGGAAGTAGACTAGGTGTGTTACCCGAGCAGAACCCTTTCCAATGGTGACTAGTAAGCTAATCTTTCCTACTGCTCAAATGTATTCCTTTGTGAAGCCGTACAGGGTGTCCAACCAGGGTTAGCGTGTCATTGCTAATCTTCAATTGGTTGTAATCCTATTTGAACAAGATATCGGCTGAGCTATTGCTGTCAATTAGTACACGCTAAACTATGTTGGTGATCTGAAGTTTGCACACCAGAGTGTCGTTGTATGGGTGGATGAGCTTGTCAGCATCTTCTTTCGTGAAAGCGATGGGGATGTCCTCCTGTCTATAGATCTTGTTTATGTGCTTGGACATGTTCATGAGGTCACCCCTTTCAACTAGCCGAGCCTTCCAGGCATAGGCCTACTGACCACTTGAGGTGTCCCCGGTAACTAGCTAGCCAAAAATCGTATGAACGATGTTTGGTGGTTCTGGAGCGTTCCCACCATTGTTACGTGGCTGGGGCTAGCCATCTCGGGTTGGCTAGTCTTTCCTCTTGGCATTGGTACCAGGAGTTAGGACTTGTTCCATAAACTCCCTTAGATGTCCATCTCAGGATTATGTCCAACATCCTTGTGAAAGTTGCCAAAATTTGTTCTAATCCCTCTTTGTTCTGCTTCCCTTCAATGAAGGTGGATCCACCAACAAATTCATGTTATTTACCTAGTGCAGCACCTCATCAATGCTAGTGAATAGGGGCGTGTAGCTCTAGAACTTCTTGGTTGGGAACTTGGACTTATCTTTCTTCGCCTTCTTGCTCTAGCAGTCTCCGTTTGCTAGGGCAGAGTCTTCTACTTCTTCCCATTCTTCTTGCTTTTGCTACTACTGCCTTCGCCTACTTGGTGGCTCTTCATGTACTCGGTCGCTCAGCATGCCTTTGAGCATAATCAAGCATCTGAGAAAACATGCTCGGCTGCTGAAGGACGAGTGACCAAATTAGGTTATTGTCCTTGAGATCTTTCTTGAAGGCATGCTTCAAGGTCTCCTCTTCGATGTGCCTCACCTCTAGTGCTGCTTAGGTGAAATAGTTGATGTAGTCTCTAACGTTTTGTAACCTTGCTTAACGGTGTAGAGGTGGGTCACTTCCTTTCTTCTCATCCTAGACATGGCAAAGGCTACTGAGAAGGCATCAGACAACTAGCAAAATGAAGTCATGGTGCCTAGCTCAATGCATCGGAACCACTACCAAGCTGGGCCGGTCAGAGTGGGTGAAAATGCCTTGCATGTTGCAGCGCCATTGGCATTTTGGAGTAGCATATGACCTCGGTACAGCTCTAGTGCTTCTCGACGTCGATCGTCTTATCATAGGCTTTGATTTGTGAGACTTTGCATTTGTTGGGCATGGGGGCTCGAATGATAATGTCGGTGAACGGTGGGTCTGGCATGTAGCCTTCATCGACCCTGAAGCAATAGTTCCAGATTTGGTCTATCTGCCGCTGCGAATCTTGAAGTTGGTAGCTATTGGTATCTTCAGGTAGTTCCACCTTGTATTGGGCTTCGCCTTCAACCTTGTTGCCTCTTTCGTCTTGCCTGTCTCGAGGATGGTGACCTCCTTGGTTCCTACGCCTATCAAAGATGGACGCTTAGGAGCCTTGCGGGGAACAAATGTGGCCCCCTTGAGGACTAATCCAACCCTTGAGGACAAGCCTGTTGTTTGTCGAAATACCCTTTATAGTTTGCCTGGTATGCTTAGAGTCTATGTTGTCTTGAATATCGCCCCTCTGCCTTGTTTAACCTCTAGCCTAGTCTTCCTGGGCCAAAGGAAGGAGAGTAAGAGGCGGTTGCTATTGAGCTTGTTGTTGTGCGATCTGTTAGTGAGTAATCGAATCATGGCAGTCAGTTCTCGAATCATGTCCTCGACGATTGGGTCTTCTTTGTCCTACTCTGCCCTGGCCACGCTACCCTAGTTGTCCGATCGAGATCTCACTGCTCAGGTCTACCCTAAGGTCTATTTTGGTTTTGGTTTTAGTTTTAGGTGTTATCTGACCCCCTTATCGGGCACCCTCATCCTAAGTATTATCTTTGGTTACCATGTTCGGATGGTGGATTGATGTGGCCATTCAATTTGGATGCTGGAAAGGCATAGGCACCCTTCTTCTAGTGCCAAAATGTCAAGGTCTAGCACTGGCGGCTGTCTGTCAACACCACGTGCAGCTGCGCATAGTGCTTGAATGTCTCTTCCCTACTCGTCCCAACTTGTCAAGGTGAACTTGCAATAAAAAAAGGGATGCTTTAGCGGTAAAGGGGCACCGGTGTAGTGTCAGCCAAAGGCTCTTTGACGCTCAAGTTAGATATCAATTCGATAGAGTATGAGAATAGAGTTAGTTGGGAAAGACCACATTACCTCGAGTTGCAGTAAATGTGCTCTATTTATAGGTCACCACTTGAACCGTGTGTTAAGTGGGTTTGACCCCTAACACGTGTTAACATCAAGAGCTATCAGGGTGCAGGTGACATGTGTCGTGACCGCCATCGGAGGATTGGTCTCAATTTGAGGGTGGAAATGAGGCCATGTGTCAACCTTCTGTGGTGAGTTGCTGCTTGATTGTAGGCTCTAACAGTTCGACTCGAGTATGTGTTCTCTCCAAGGAGGCGATACCTTGCGTCGCAGGCAGAGGGGGCCTGTAGAGCACCTAAGGAAGAAATGCTGATCTCAAGAGGTTGTAGATTGCCTTCTCGATGAATTTTGCCGAGCACAACCGTTGAGCTATCGTAGGGGTAGTCCTCGGGGATACCGTCGAGCACACCCTTAACACGGTTATTCGTACTTTGCTAAAAAAGTGACATATTTATCCTAAGAGGCATAGTGGCCTTGGATATATGT
This sequence comes from Artocarpus heterophyllus, assembly GCA_025403435.1. Lineage (NCBI taxonomy): Eukaryota > Viridiplantae > Streptophyta > Magnoliopsida > Rosales > Moraceae > Artocarpus > Artocarpus heterophyllus. The sequence goes on along the minus strand of CM046327.1, from coordinate 5,908,825 downwards.
ATTTGAGCAAAGACCAAAGAGAAAAGGACAAGCTTAGCTATACTACTCATATGTTAAATCAGAACGAAAAGATGCAATCAACATGGCTATTCTATAAGCTTTGTGACCAGCTCGGTTATTTACACTTATGAATATCTGAAATAATTATAAGTCAAAATCAAAAGTGCAACGAAAAATGGTTAATAGTCTAAGCCAAGTTAGCTTGGTCACTTACACTTGTAAAGTTTTACTAAAAACCCAGTCAGTTAAAGAAGCAATTTATGCAAAAAGCTCAGTCATAAGTTATATCTGGCATTCACAAATCAAATAACAAGCTTTTGTTTTGCTGAAAATTCAATTTAATATTAAAGAAAATAAACATACAAGTCGAGCATAGAAGCCCATAGTCTTGGCCCCATGGCCATTACAAAGACATAACGATTACAAAAACTTAAAAATAACAGGTTTAAAAGAAGATTAAGACATAGGAGCAGAAGCATTGGTCCCAGTGGCACCCCCACTGTTGGAAAAATAGTACGTAATGGAAATTTTAAAATTTTTATGCAGAGTATTTTTTAAAACACAAGTTTGATATGCTATATGCATAAATTAACCGAATCTTACTAACCTTTTAATGCTGAAAAGCTCCTTGTAATCTATGAAGAGAAAGGCATTCCAAAAGATCCTCAACCAACTGGTCTTCTTTGTTATTCTTTAACTTTGATTGGAGTATGTGTGGGCACATGTCATATAGCTTTCCCCGGTGACTCTCCTTCTAACCAATCATGAAAAACCCAAAACAAAGGTTCGTGATATATGAACAATAGCTCTCAAGTGAGTTTCAGAGACTCACAGACAGAGAGCTCACCCTAGATTTCTCACCTGATCTAAATAACTTATGAGTCTCACTCCCTACTTATAGGGTTCGTCCTTAGGTTTGACCTTATTAGATAAGGCCTTGAAAATTCAAATCTGGATCGATATCTAATAAAAACGCATAAAAATACGTGATCAAATTTTCGTTCGGTCGGCAGGCCAAATTGGCAGATCTACCTGCCGAACTTACCCCATCGGCAGGCCGAACTTACGATATGATCCTTGCGAATATTTTATTTTCCACCCGAGATTCTTAGGATAAGCCTCGGTTTTAATCCAAATAACCCAATAGAGAAGTTATTTGATTAAAACAACAATATCTAGATAATCTCTAAGAAAATAAATATTCCTGATAATTCAACAAGTTTATCTTAAATTAATTTTCATAAAATTAATTTAATCGATAAACAAACATGAATTATTTGATCCTATCGAATTTTAGCCAATCAGATAATTTAATATAAGTCACCAATTTATTTAAAAAGCATGCCGTATTGTACAGGATTTATTATGAGCTAGCAAAGGAGACCTGATGGACCTATATAGTTCAAGCTCCTAATAATTATGAAACCCAATATCCCAAATATACATTTCATAATTTTCAACTCTAACGCTATTCTACTAAAAGCTTAGAGTTGCACTCTCGAACTATATAGAATTATGAAGTCTAAATAGCTAAGTCTCCATGACATGTCATATTATATTATATCCCCATAGGATATCTATAATCGGCTTAAGGATAAATTCTGTTTTACCTTTTCGATTATTTTTCACTTAGTTTCATTATCACACCATTGGAAAACTTACCATCCAAAGACAATATACAAATCGGTTACACCTATATATCTAAATGGTTGGATGATCTAGTCTTTCAATTATAGGATAACGCGTATAAGAGGATATCATCGACTCTTAAAGAGGATCTATGGATTTTGTATCTATGAATAACAAGCTACACAATCAAGAGTCATGTCTCCAATATACCGATATGCGTACCATCATTAAATATACATGTCACCTTTGGTACATCAAGAGACATAAGTTGAGACAATGGGTCCACTATTCATCTCAGGATTAAGATACAACTCACATAATTGTCTAAAGTGAATTGATTTACTGAGCCAGAATTATAAATCTAAATCAATTACACTTTGTGTCCTAATCTAATGCGTCGTTACCTATGACAACGCACCAATGTTTCTATTCGTGGAGTCCACCTTTGATGGCCAAGACGAACCATCTTCCGTTAGGGATATAGACAACATAAAAATCTTTACATGAATAAAATGCCCAACTTTATTTCCTTAATTTTCGTTCTTATGATTTAGACTGTCACCTTTAGAATTATGTCTTTCGCATAATCTGTCCATCATATGCCTGATTCTAAAGGCTTGAACCGATAGTCTCAGACTTTTGCTTATACATTCAACAAATATGAACATAAAAAGGACAAGAATTTGGTATATGAATAATTAATAAATTCTTTATTAATAAAAATTGTCTCCAAAATCATATTACATTTTTACTCCTTAGGGCATACATGTCTAATAATCTCCCACTTGCACTAAGTAAGTAAATATAACAAATCCTGCATCCCCATAGCTTCCACCTACCTCTCAAAAACTCTCACGGTTAGTGTCTTCATGACTGGATCAGCTAAATTGTCCTCGGATATAATTTTGCAAATAGCAACATGCTTGCCCTCTATAAAGTCCTTTATCACATGACACTTCCAATCAACATGCTTACTTTTCTTATGAAATTTTGGTTCCTTTGCATTAGTTATCGCTGTACTGTTATCATAATACAGTGATACCGCCTTATCTATGCTAGGAACTACCTCAAGATCCCCAAGGAACTTACAGAGCCATACTGTTTCTTTTGAAGCATCACTAGCTACCATATACTTAGCCCCCATTGTTGAATTCGAAGTTCAATCTTGCTTGACACTTCCCCAAACAATGGCACTACCGCCTAGAGTAAACACAAAACCAGATGTCGATCTCGTCGAATCTAGATAGGATTGGAAATTCAAGTCTGTACATCCTAAAGTTGTTAAATCCCCAACCGAATACATAAGCATATATCCTCAAGTCCTTCTTAGGTACTTGAAAATATGCTTGACTGCAATCTAGTGGTTGGGTCCCAGATGCACCTGAAATCGACTCACTATCCTGACCGCATAACTAATATCTGGTCATGTGCAAAGCATGACATACATGAGACTACCCACTGTTGAGACATAAGGCACCTGCTTCATGTATTCTCTTTCCTCCTCAGACTTTGGTGAGTCTTTCTTAGAAAGAGTAATTCTAGACCTAAATGGTTGCCTACCTTTTCTAGAATCCTACATTGTAAACCTTTTGAGAATTTTATCTATGTAACCCACTTGGGACAAAGCTATCATTTTGTTCTTCCTATTCCGAAAGATGTAGATACCGAGAACAAAATTAGTCTCACCCAAGTCCTTCATGTCAAACTTCTTGGCCAACCATAGTTTGATAGATGACAATGGCCCAACGTCATTGTCAATTAGTAGGATGTCATCTACATAAAGCAGCAGAAAAACCACCATCCTTTTCTTAATGTGTTTGTAAACACATGGTTCGTCCACATTTTGTACGAACCTGTAAATTTTGATCACCTGATCAAATCTTATGTTCTAAGAACAAGAAGCCTACTTAAGTCCATATATTGACTTTAACAGCTTACAAACCTTACCCTCTTAACCCTTAGCCTTGAACCTGTCTGGTTGTTCCATATAAATGGACTCATCAAGATAGCCATTCAGAAAGCCTGTCTTGACATCCATCTGCCAAATCCTCCTAATCAATTCCTTTCTTTTGCGTGTATCCCTTAGCTACAAGTCTAGCCTTATAGGTTTTGACTTTTCCATCCACTCCTCTCTTCCTCTTCTAGATCCACTTACACCTTATGGGTTGTATCCCTTCAGGAAGATCTACAAGCTTTTAGACCTAATTGGCCTCCGTAGACTTCATCTCTGTAATCATGGCCTCTATCTAGAGTTTCGAATCAATATCCTCTATAGCCTCTTCATAAGTGTAAGTATCCTTGTCATGTTCAACCGATTCAGCCAATAAGGCATTACCATTGAACATATACCTCTAGGGTTGATGCCCGACCTCCCACTATGCCGAAGCCCCTTAGGTTGTTGTTTGAGTTTGGTTGGTTTTTTTCTATACTGATTGGAACGGATTCATTCGGAACCCCCGGAGTGACCGAATCACTCGCTAACTCCTCAAGCACCACTTTTCTTCGAGGCTTAAAGTCGTATGTAACTTTCCTCAAGGAAATTTGCATTAGTTGAAACCACGACTTTATTTTCCTTTAGGTTATATAAATAAACCCCTTTAGTCCCTTTTGAATATCCTACAAGCACATAAACTTTTGAGTGTGCTACCAACTTATTTGCTTCCTTAAACAAGACATGACTCGGACATCCCCATATGCGAATATGGTTTAAGGATATCTTTTTCCCTATCCATAACTCGTGAGGAGTTTTAGGAACCGATTTTGAAGGCACATTGTTCAAAAGATAACATGAGGTTTGTAGTGCATATCCCCAAAAGAATAAATGCAATGATGAATAACTCATCATGGACCTCACCATGTCCAACAAAGTCCTATTTCTTTTCTTAGCTATGCCATTTTGTTGCAGAGTGCTTGGCGCAGTCAAATGGGATAAAATCTCATTCTCCAATAAGTGTCTCAAGGACTCATTAGAAAGGTATTTACCACCTCGATTGGATCAAAGTGCCTTTATGGGTCTATCTAATTGCTTTTCCACTTCAACTGAAAACTTCCTGAACTTGTCAAAAGTTTTGCTTTTGTAGTGCATTAGGTACACATACCCATACCTTGAGTAATTGTCAATAAAAGTGACGAAATACTCATACCTTCCTCATACCTGGATGTTCATAGGACCGTAAACATCACTATGCATAAGTTCTAGAACCCCCTTTGGCCTTATTACCCTTAGACCCAAATGGTCGTTTAGTCTTTACCCTTCAAACAAGATTCACATTTTGGTATAGATTCCACCTTTAAGTGACTTAAAGGTCCATCCCTTACCAGCCTTTGAATCTTATCTAGGTTAACATGACCTAGTCGCAAATGCCAAAAATAAGTCTTGTTAGAGTGAGAAGTTTTAAGTCTTTTAGAGTTATTATCATTAACCTCAGTGTTCAGCAGTAAGTTCATCTTAAGTTTGATAAAATATAGATTATTTTGCATCTATCAATCACAGAAAAAAGATTTGTTTTTACGAATAACCACTTTATTATTAAAAGAAACTGAAAAAGAGTGTTTAAATAAACAAGCTACAAAACTTAAATTCCTTTTCAATTTAGGAACATAAAAACAATCTTGCAAAAATAAACTCTTATAATTATCAAAGTAAAGATGGATGTCTCCCACTACTTCAGCCAACACTAAGGATTCATCACCCATCCGAAGCGTAAAGTCTTTATGTAGTAGACTTCTTGTTTCTTTGAACCCCTGTAGAGAAACACAAACATGATTAGTTGCTCCAGAATTTATGACCCAAGTGTCACAGGATTCCTCAACCGAACAAGTATCAACAACCAGAAGATCACACCTACCTCCTCGGGAAAGAAAGTCCTTGTAATTCTTCTTTATGTGCCTGACCTTCCTGTAGAGAAAGCACTTGAGCTTCTTCAGGTTCTTCTTTTTCTTCTTCTTATTCTTGCCATTTGCAAGAATCAAAGACTTCTCATTCTTGGCCCGTTGCTTCTTTCCATTCCCTAGGTTAGGATTGGAACTAGAAGCAGCTGCCAAGTTGGCCTCGCCACCCACAAGAGTTTCCCTGATCAGAAGTTTGAACTCCTATAACTGCTTCATCAACTTAGTCAAGGTCATATCCAGTCTATTGCTTAAATTAAACATAGTTCTATATGGAATAAACTCCTTAGACAGAGTCTCAAAGACTATAGTCATCTGTGTTTCAGCATTAATGTCAGCTCCATTAGTTTGAGCCTCGACAAGGTAACTTATGACCAATATCATATGCTCCTTTATAGGAGTCCCTAGCCTTTGTTTATAGTTTAGAAGTTTTCGAAGTGCCCCTTGTTGTTTTGTTAGGGCCTGGCCTCTAAACGTGTCTTCAAGATTATCTAAGATCTGCTTCGCAGTCTCATTATCTTCATGTTGAGCCTGCAGCACGTTATTCATGCTGGCCATAACATAACAGCAGGCCTGATCATTAGCATCTTTTTAGCTATCACACACTTAGATTTGCTCATTAGTGGAATTTCCTGAAGGCTCGAGAGGACACAAAGTTGTCAGCACAAATTTTAGTTTCTCAAAGGATAGGATGATGTTCAGGTTCTATTTCTAATCATTAAAATTCTCACCGGTTAATTGGTTTTTATCAAGTATCAAAGATAAAGCATTTTTAGATATTTTAATCTATAATAAAGAATTATATAATGAATATAAGCAAACATACCATAAGAATTTAGTAAGACAACACAATTATGTAAAACATACAATGTGTTTATGTGTCAAAACCTTGAAAATATCACAACCTTATAATGATAATTCTCAACTCAGAATTCAACAAGCCGCCTAGGGGAGACTTGCCAAATTTGATTAGGAACACAGATCCCCTTTTGATTAATATATGCCATCCAAGACCCGTTTGATCCAGCATATATTAATAATCGTTTCTTTGGCCATTAATTTTATTAACAGAGCTCCTAAGGGGGTTAATAATAAAATTAACATGAGCATATAACCATCGCTTTAATATTTTATCCATGAATTATAATCACCACCTAGGGTGTGCAATGATAAATCATGCTAAATACCTTATTCTCTTGGAGATCCAACTAGGTACATGGTGAAGTTTCTTCCTAGGGGTCGAAACCACCATATGCTACCTATGGACTAACGATGGAGGCCGTAGTCCTCTCTTCGAAAACTTTCTCCTACTTAATCTTTTGAAATCAAAGTTTTATTTTAATAAACATGTATGAACAATTTTTAATGAGTAGCACTCCTTTTTCTATATGACATGTTATCATTATACATGGCAAATCATATTATAATATAGACAAGCAAAGCAATCATGCAAAGCTACAAGCAAAATAATAATAATAAATAGCCATAATATTATTATCCCACCCTAGAGATAAGAAAATAAAGATTACAAGAGATAAATCAAAACATATAATTGATTCTTCATCCTTGAATCTTCAAATTGTATTCTTTTTCATGTATTATCCATCTTCAAGTTTTCGATCCCGCATGGATCGAATACTCTATATTTTTGGTCATATCTAAATTTAATGTTTCTTAGAATTGTCTAGAAATAAAATCAAAACTGCAATGAAAAACATACCTATTTCAAAAATTCACAACTCTTTGCCGGTATGTCGATCTATATAATCGGCCTGCTAGTTAAGAACCTTCGGTCTGCCGAACCTTACAGTCTGGCCTGCCGCCATAATTGTTAGAATTTTTCCCCATGGACGGTCTTCCAAACCTAAAGGTTCGGCTTGCCGGTCTGCGATCATTAGCCTGTCGAACTTGAGGGTTTGGTTTGTCGACTGAGCAAAAATTACATTTTCTAGAAAATACACTTTTATCCAGTTTTTAAATTTTATTTTCAACAATTCAAAACATAAAATTAGAGGCACATGAAATACCTGTGGAATGTTATCATCCATCTTCGAGATCTGTCTTTTAGATCCATCTTTCTCGAATGATTATTTAATTACATAATTCTTACAAATTTAAAATTAAATAATAATTCCTAGACGATGATGATAAACTGCCATCTAATTATATGAAAAACCTAAATACGCATTCTAATCTCTAAAGAACCATAATTAATTAATAAACATTCACCATATAAGTCCTTGAAAACATTAATATATAGAAACTCTAGAGGGCCAACTCTAAAAAATTAAATTCAAGAATAAGAGAGACCAAGATCACGTAATTTATACATATAGCATGATCATAAACTTGTAAATTTATGTAAAAACCATGGCTCTAATGCTAATTGTTGGAAAAACAATGCGTAGTGAAAATTTTAAAATTTTTCATAGAGCATTTTCCAAAATATAAGTTTGACACTCTATATGTATAAATTAACTAGATCTTACTAACCTTTTAATGCTAAAAAGCTCCCTACAATCTGTGAAGAGAAAGGCGTTCCAAAAGAGCCTTAACCAACTGGTCTTCTTTGCTATTCTCTATCTACGATCGGAGTGCATCATACAGCTTTCTTCGGTTACTCTTTTTCCAACCAATTGAGAAAAACCCAAAACTAAGGTTCGTGATATGTGAACAATAGCTCTCAGGGGAGTTTTAGAGACTTATAGACAGAGTGCTCACTCTTAACTAATCTAAATAACTTATGAGTTTCACTCCCTATTTATAGAGTTCGTCCTTAGGTTGGTCCTTATTAGATAAGGTCTTGAAAATTCAAATTTGGATAGATATCTAACAAAAACGCATAAAAACGCGTGATCAGATTATCATTCCTTGACGGGCCGAATTGGTAGATCGGCCTGCTAAACTTACTCCATTAGCTGGCCAAACTTACAATAAATGATTCCTACGAATGTTTTATTTTCCACCTGAGATTCTTAGGATAAAGTCTCAATTTTAATCCAAATAACTCAATAGAGAAGTTATATGATTATAACAACAATATCTAGATAATCTCTAGGAAAATAAATATTCTCGATAATACAACAAGTTAATCTTGAATTAATTTTTAGAAAATTAATTCAACCAATAAACAGACATGAATTATTTGATCCTATCGAATTTCAACCAATTTGATAATTTAACATAAGTCACCAATTTATTGGAAAAGCATGCTATATCGTTATAGGATTTATTATGAGCTAACAAAGGGGACCTGATGGACCTATATAGTTCAAGCTCCTGATAACTATAAAGCCCAATATCCTATATATACATTTCATAATTATCAACTCTAACGCTATTCTACTAAAAACTTGGAGCTGCACTCTCAAAGTATATAGAATTATGAAGCCTGAATAGCTAAGTCTCCATGACATATCATAATGTATTGTATCCCTATAGGATATCCATTATCGGCTTAAAGATAAATTCTGTCTTACTTTCTCGATTCTTTCTCTCTTACATCCATTATCACACTGTTAGAAAATTTACCATCCAAAGACAGTATACCATTAGATTATACCTATGTATCTAAATGGTTGAGTGCTCTAGTCTTCCAATTACAGGATAACATATATAAGAGGTTATTATCGACTCCTAAAGAGGAGCTATGGATTCTATATCTGTTGATGCTTACCGCTGTCCGGCGTCGGATCAACACCCACGTGTGACTGAACACTTTCTGACCTCCTCTTAAGCTTGCCCCTGGTCGGGAGTGAGTACCTGCGAGAGGGATGATTCAGAGAAATGGGGTTAGTCAATAAACAAGGGCTCTTCGATGCTCAAGGCAAGTATTGCTCGGCAGAGGTCGGCAGCTAATTAAGTGTGAAGAGGTCTCTCTCTCTAAAACGTCATAAATGCATCCTATTTATAGGCCACCAGCTGGATCGGGTGCAAGATGGGTTTTACCCATTACCCAGGTGTCACATCAAAGTATATCAAGCAATAAGTGACAAGTGTCACGTCCATTGTCCAATGGATTGGACTCTATCAGACGGCAGCACGTTTGCCTGGTGTTGGCCTACAAGGATGGGTAGTGATGTATTATGATGAATAACGTGGCCCGGCCCGAGCTACTATACATCCCCGAGGTGGCAGCCTTCTTGGGGGCGTGCCCTCAGATAAATGGAAGGCACCTCGGGAAGAAGCATAAGTCGTCGGGTCGGGCGGTAGCCTATGTCTGCCGAACTGAGTTGCCGACCACCAAAAGTTAGAGTCCTCGGTGGCGGCGCCGAGCTTACCCTCAACAATATCAATGAATTACAAGTCTACGCTATCAAGAGTCATGTCTCCAACATACCAGTGTGCGTACCATCATTAAAAATAGATGTCACCCTTTGGTACATCAAAAGACACAAGTCAAGAAAATAGACCCACTATTCATCTCAAGATTAAGATACAACACATGTGATTGTCTAAAGTGAAATTTGCTAAGACAGAATTATTAATCCAAATCAATTACACTTTATATCCTGATCTAATGCATCGTCACCTATGACAATGCACAAATATTTCTATTCGCGGAGTCCACCTCTAATGGCCAAGACAAATCATCTCCCGTTAGAGATATAGACAACATAACAATCTTTGCATGAATAAAGCTCCCAACTTTATTCCCTCAATTGCGGATCTTATGATTTAGACTGTCACCTTTAGAATCATGTCCTCTGCATTATCTGTCCATCATATGCCTGATTCTAAAGGCTTAGATCGACCGTCTCAGAAGTTTGTTGCTTATCATACATTCAACAGATATGAACGTAAAAAAGAGAACAATTTGGTGTATGAATAATAAATAAATTCTTTATTGATAAAAATGTCTCCAAAATATATTATATTTTTACTTCCTAGGGCATACATGTCTAACACTCACGACTTCTTCAGCAAGAGCTATGAGGAAACTCAGATCAAGTTTGGGGAATTTCTCCTTAAATGTAGCAATAACCGATTTGATTCCCTTGTCGAAAGAGTCATCATTAATCTCAGCAAACTCGGCTGACGGCTTAAACTCTTCAATGAATTTTGCTTGAGCAACAGTCAATCCTCTTTAGAACTCGGCCTTTTTCTTTGCCAAGGTCTCCTCAATGGTTTTAATACTTGACTTAACCTGGGCAAGAAGTTCCTCACATTCTTCTTCTCCTTCATACAAGTCTCCAACTTCTCCTTATCGATATCCATCTTCACCTCGTCGTTCAAAGCCCTAGAATCTGCCTTCTCTTTTCGGTAAATAGTAGTGGCATGGAGGTCGTAGCTAGTAAGGAAGAGATAAAAGCCTATAAAGAATAGTGTTAATACTTAAGGAAACATTTTAAAGAACAGACACTAAGTAAGTGGTCACGTGCCTACATGTTGCACCCAACTAAATATTTATGCTACTTTAGGGTTGTCTTCCCCTGTAGATCTACTCATTCCTATTCACTGTAGTTTTCTTGGATATTCTCCATGATAGATTCAATCCAGGGCGGGTAGCGAGTTATTGCCACCGCGAGGTCATAGGCAAGAATGGTAGAGACTGTGCGCTTGTTTTCCTTTGGACTTGTTGGTGCCCAAAGATGGAGGAACTACCACGACTTGGGAAGATGGCCGCTTGATGGGAGGATTGCCACTAAAAGATGAGCCACCCTTAGATTGGCCTACCTAAGATTGCTGGACCTTGAAAGTGTCATGCTTGCCCTTCTTACTTTGCTCAATGTCCTGAAAAGAGGCACCCAACCTTTTTACACCTGAGAACTTCAATATACCTATAATTAAGGAAAATGAAAGGTCGGTTATTTACACTAGAAAACTTCTTGAGAATTTTTGAGAAAACTAACATTGTATAGGCTTGACTAAAACCTTCTTCTCTTTATCCTCTTCACTACTGAGGTTAACAATGGATATAGGTTTTTGAGAAATCGTGTAATCTCTAGGAATTATCTCAGTAACTGTGGTCAGAGGAACGCCTAACTTGGAAAATCCAACAGCAAAAAGATTGAAGTTGTTGGACAAAGATTGGTAAGATCGGAGTTGCTTAGGGACCTTGAGGGCTGTGTCTATATGGGCAAGTTCCTCGTAGTTCAAAGTTTGGCGAGGAGGAGAAGTATTTGCCATATGGAAAAATCACAATTGTGTCGATATAATAATAGAGAAAAGGAAGAACCCGGTCAAGCATTAACGCTTCAAAGAAAAATTCCTTTTAACTAGAATGGAATGGGATCCCCTGTCTCAGTCTAGTGATGATCAAATAACCCTTTTAAGAAGATAAACTATTCTTTCCATCCATGAGTCGAGCTTGGCTTCCTGGTTATTAATTCACAAATCTTTGGATAAGCCCCAAGATTAAAAAAACCGTGTTGATTAGGTACTGCCTTAATCATGAACATGTAAAGGAATTCATGCACCGTCAACTCCACATTCAGGTGGACTTTCTAAAGAATGTAAGATCCAGATAGGATTCTCCAACCATTGGGATTCACCTATGGCTGAGCTATGCCAAACTCGTTAAAAATCTTCTTGTGCAAAGCGTGATATGGGAAAAAAATGCCGCAGGAAAGGGTGTTGGTGTATACCACTATGGTGCCCTTAAGAAGGTCAGACGTTCTATCATTAGGCCCTAGCATAATATAGCCTAGGCGAAAAGAACCAAAAGATTCATTAAACTTTTTATACAAGACACCATAGCATGCCTTCGATCGAAGGCTGCTGCTATGAGGTCCTCAAAAAACTCTTCCCCTAAGGTAAGTGGATAAGAACTCTTCGCCTTGAGGTCTACTTGAGAAACACTTATTACATTTTTAGGGCTAGGGGCACGTCCTAAAGAAGGTCATCTACAGACTCGTTCTTATTAGAATCTTCCTCCTCCATGGGGTCTTCAGGATACTCATCAATATGTCTCATAATCTCTTCAGTATCAACCTTTAAAGCAGTGGCTTTCCTCAATCTCCTATGTCGGGGCTTGAGCTAGATCTCCTCAGTGATGAAGCCTTTAAAATCTGGTATTGTTGTAGCCCCCGAGGTACTAGTGTCGTTAATAGGTTCAGATCTTAAAACTACAGCCCTTCTGGCTTCTCGACCACTATCAAATTCCTTGGTTATGTTCTCTGTCAAAGTCAAAACAAACAAGTGCAAAGGAAAATGTTTAAAGTCCTAATAGCCGAGAAGCCCCTACCTACGAAAATACTATGTATTCCTTAAATATGAATTCAAACACCGAGTTCATCCTACATTTAATGTTAGTAAAAAAAACCTAGAAACAAAAACACCTTAAATAGTCCCAAAAGTAAGAGATTTCTACACACATGCTCATAAACCACTATGACAAAGGAAAAGCATGGAGATTCAACCTAGAAAACATTACAAATCGAAGAAAAATTGAAGACAGAATTAGGGGGACAAAAAGTTATCTTATTTGGATGCTGATCCTAAGGATTTGGTATCGTGACTCATTAAAAGCAAGCTTGAAACGCCCAAGAATGGTTTTCCTTGTAGAAATTTATGATAAGAGGATGATTGAAATGGGTTAAAGAGGGGAAAATTTTTGAGAGAAGTTCAACTTTTGAGTGTTTTGAAAAAGTGGAAATGGGTTAAGTGCTTAGGTATTTAAACCAAAGAATACCTCGGATACCGACCGTATGATCTATTTAAACTATTAAGTTTAAACCGCTATCTTTTAACACGTGGGAGCTCTACATTATAGTTTACTTTTGTTTTACGTTGTAGCAAGTTAGAGCTTTATATTGTTTGTAGTTGAATGATTCGTACCACTCTCCTAGATATCATATGAGTATTAATTACGCCTTGTTTGATAACTCTTTTATCATTTTTTAAAAAAAACCCTATATCTCTTTCTTGTTCTTATGTTTTTAGATGAAAGAATAATTCTTAAAAATAAAAAAAAAAAGACAAAAAAAAGTTTGGAAATGATTTTGTTGCATGCTTTTGTTAAAATATAACACATTGTGGGCTAATAGGCGGGATATTTTACAAGGTTGGAGTGATGGATAAGGACTTCTGTTAGGGTCGAGTAGGTAGGCGGGGACAAGTGATGAGTTAGGTGGACAAGATGGAATTGTTGCCAAGGTCATGCTATGAGAGATATCGAAGTTAGGTTTGCAAGCCAAGATTATTATTTGGTATCATTGGGACATGCACTATGGTGACATGGTTGAGCTAGTGGGCTAAAATCACTACCAAGGTTTGGGCCGAGACGGGCGCCTTTGTCATGCTAATTGATTACAACCCAACCTAAAATTAAAAAAGGCTCCTGGTAGTTGTCTCAACCCAACCTCGACTTCATTCCCAACCTATTAGCTTAACCCAACACCCATCCTAATTGGAACTCGACATGTCGAACCAACCCCAATAGTGATCCTACCTCCCAATGCAAGTCATTGGTTTGTTGGCCCAACTCGACATTAGTCTTGGCCCAACTGTGACCTAAACTCATTTCATGCCTTGAACCATAGGCCAACCATGAAAGTAATCCTTGCACATCGACCAAACCCTATAGGTCTCCCTAGCCCACTAGCCTGTACTTGGTTATGATCTTAACTTGCCAAGCCCACCCCAACACTAGTCCTAGCCTTTCGGTCCAATCCCAACACTATTTTCATTATGTCAATCTGATCCCTACAATGCTTCTAGCACATCGATCAATCTCGACCCGACCTTGATAGCAATTTCGATCCCACCACAATTGTGATTTTGGCTTATTGATCAACGTATCAACAGTCTTGGCTTGTCAACTTAATTTTAGCACCAGTCTAAACACATCAACTCAACCCCAAGTGTCGATTTTTGTCAGTTGACGAGCTTACATTTAGTGATTACACTACCACAAGCTAAAACTTTTGTTAAAAAAAAAATTTGGAAATAGGAAAACTTTATTAACAATTGAAAGAAAACAAAAATAATGTCAAAATAAGGACACTAAACCTTTTTTTAAAAAAAGAATCTTCTAAAAAAATACAAAAGAAAACCTTTAAAAAACCATTACTAAACTCTCATAATGGTCGTTTGTAAGAAAGTGCTTAGCATGTTAGATAATAGATAGGGCCGGCAATACGGGTTGCGATACGACGACACGACCCGAATCCGACACGATTTTTTGCGGGTTAGTGTCGGAAAATTTGACCACGGGTCATTTTAGTGTCGACCTGAAACTGACCCGTAAAAAAACGGGTCGTGTTCGGGTCAACCCGTCTGACACGAAAAATGACCTGTTTCTGACCCGTATTTAATTAATTAGCTTTTAAAAAATTAATATTATTTCATATATAATATAAGCTCTTAAAATATCAAACCTTACCTCTCTTATCACTCATCTTCTTGTTGAAGTGGTATGAAACTCTTCTAATTTTATTTTTTTTTAATATTTTATATATTAATGTGGGCGGGTTAGAGGCGGGTTGCAGGTCATAATCGGGTTAAGGGTCAAAATCGGGTCACGGGTTATTATTTTTTGACACTGTGCATAAGAAACAGGTTGACACGGGTCGGGTTAGTGTCAACCCGTGTCAAAACGGGTCGGGTTAGGGTTGGGAATTCTCAACCCGTTCGGGTCATGGGTCGGGTTAGTGTCGACCTAATTTTGTAAAAATTAACTCCAACCCGACACGAACCCGACCCGCCAACCCGTTTTGCCACCCCTAATAATAGATAAATAAATTAAATATGCGCATGTAAGAAACTGCTTAGCATGTTATATAAATGCAATTTTTAAAGACATTAATTAAGAAATCAGGTACATGTATGATTAGTACAGTTGTCAATCCAAACACGAAAGTGCTAAAAAAATAGGTTTTTAATTGATATGCTTAAACACATAACATTACATCAAACTGCCGTTTATTCAATCATTCTCTATATATAAATTGACATCTTACCTTATATACATTGAACATAAGACGAATAGAGATTGAAAACATAACCAAAAGAAAAAAAATAAAAAATAAAGCTCAAGCTCTTCCTATACAAATAGATGCAGACCCTATAAATAGTAATAAATAAGATAGTAAAAAGAAAAGTCCCCTAGATCAGGCGAAAATGCATTCATAATTGTCCAACCTATCAACTAAAACCAAAATATATGTGCGGCAAGCACGACAGGCATATGATCCTAATTGGAGACTAATAGTCAATGAAATAATTTACACCATTTACTTTTTTTAATTCTGACGCTATTTACTAATTATTCATTGAAGAATGTGATATTTATATAAAGGGTGTTTGATAATGGTAGAAACCACTCAGTTTCTACCACAATTTTATAAACAGTATAAAATTTTCATATGCTATAATAATAATAAAAAAATATACTATAATATAAAACTCTCATATGATATAATAAAAATAGTTTTTATCATTTATTTTTATCATTCTTTCAAACACCTTATAAGAGTCACCGGGCGGGTACAGCTGGTTCTGGTTGGCAGATTTCAGATGCTTCGCTTGGCATCATTTAAACACAATAGCTAAAAGGGAAAAAGGGCGAAAAAAAAGAAAATAAAATAAAAGAAAAATACGTAAACCAAAAAGGTGGGAACAGCAACGAGAAGAAGGAGAGAAGCAGGAGAAGAATCAAGAACCACCTTGAAATATATATATATATATATATATATATATATCTATATGTATATGTATGTGTGGCCTACCTTTAGGCCTTTATTTATGATGATCCTACTTTTTGGTCGAAAAAGTTTCCCAAAAGTTTTTTATTTGATTTGATTCTTGGGAAGAAAATAAAACTTTGGGAAGAAAATAAAGCTTTGATTGAGAGTATCTGGAGTTGAGAAAGTGAAAAACTGAGAAGCAAGCTACTCTCTCTCTCTATATCTTTCTTCTTCTTCTCTTGTTTATTAAATAAAGCTCCTTTTGATCTTCCATGGACTTTTCTATGAAAAGAAGAACTCTTGTTAAGGTTATCGTCCTTGGCGATAGTGGGTACGTGCTATATTTCCTTATTTATTTCTTTCTATTTTTATTCTTTTATTTTTTCCCTGGAATAGCATTGTTTTGTTTATCTATTATGATTTTCAGGGTGGGGAAGACTTCTTTGATGAATCAGGATCCTTCACATTTCAAAAAATATTTGGCATTTCTTATTTGTGTTGATACCTCTGGTTGGTTTATTTTTCATGCATTTTGGATATGTTATGTCATTTTATTCTATTACTTAATCACATGCATTTAAATTTTAGTGCCAAAGCAGAGAATTTGATGTGCAATGTAGTAGATACTTCCACATGCATGTGTAAAATGATGACATTGGTAATACCTAAATGAGACATTTATTGGGGGATTTAGACTTTTCTAACTTCTGTTGTGTAGAAAGTTATAAAGGGCTGTCATGAAATTTGGTTATTTTGATATTGTAGTTCTATTATGATTGAAATCCTATAATTGCAGCAAGTAACATGACCTCATGCCTATTACTTGTAATGTGATGAAAGAAAATTAGTCCTTTATCTTAACTACTAAGACCCCATAAAAGAAATGGCGTTTGATTAATAAGGAATTCTTATTCTAGCATGTTGTGAAGTTGCTTTGGAATATATAAATGTAAACCAAAAGAATTGTAATTTGTAGGATGATAATGTCCCTTACAAAGAAACAAATGAACAAAAATCAAGTCATTTTTCTGCTGAATTCTTTGCTAGATTTATTTATTTATTTATTTATTTTTTTGCTGAAACTTCGCAAGAAAATGTTAAAATCCTTAAAAATAATTAAGAGCCTTCTGAATTTGTGAGTTTGGAAACCTTTCACAAGTGGATCCTTAACTGCTTGTTCGGATATGTGTACAAAAAGTTCACTCAACAGTATAAGCCTACAATAGGTGCTGATTTTGTGACAAAAGAACTGCAAATTGATGACAAGTTGGTGACTTTGCAGGTGAGAGAATAGTACTAAACAAAAAATTTATAGCACCCTAAAGTATATACATATTCTTAGCTAAGTTGACTTTATTTCTCTTTTCTTTCACAATTGACAGATTTGGGACACAGCAGGGCAAGAAAGGTTCCAAAGTCTTGGTTCTGCGTTTTACAGAGGTGCAGATTGTTGTATTCTTGTATATGATGTAACTGTTCCCAAGTCATTTGAGACCCTCCACAACTGGCATGAAGAATTTCTCAAACAGGTCAGTTTCAAAGTCTTTCCTTTGCCTTTCTTCATGTCATCTCTTCACAATGGTTTATAAACTAATCAATAGACAAGAAAACAGATTTTACATGACAAGTAAATGAAAAATATATAATTTCATAACCTGATGAAGGGTGTTAGTAAAAATGACATATTTACCAATACTTTACATTGAAGTTTATCATAGACTCACTTGATACACCATGTCTTTCTCTTTCTGTTTCTGCTTTTAAGCATATATGGATTTTATGACTCTTTATTTTGAGACTAGGATTTGAGTCAGGTAGTGTATGAGCAAAAAACGACAAGCCTGATTACCTATTTAGGATTTGTTACGGATTAGTCATTCTTATTATTTATTAACAGGGGCAATAAAATAAAGAATCACACATGAGATTTATGATTGTTTACTAAAAGCTACGTCCATCTTAAGTCAGCAGTAAAATTTAACTGAAATGAAGAAGAAAATTACAAGATAATCACATACCTCATGCCTCTCAGACACTATTTTTCTCTAACCTCTATCCTTTAAA
The DNA here is from genome assembly GCA_025403435.1 of Artocarpus heterophyllus. NCBI lineage: Eukaryota > Viridiplantae > Streptophyta > Magnoliopsida > Rosales > Moraceae > Artocarpus > Artocarpus heterophyllus. The sequence continues at coordinate 5,890,616 of CM046327.1, read as the reverse complement.
ACAGGCAACCAACAACATATGTATATTTAGGTTCACCGAAAATACATGAGTGAGAAAACCAATATATTCTTAACAGGATCAGAATCTGCACACTCAATAGGATTTTTCTGCCACATGATTTATGTTGAATCAAGATGAGACTCCAATATCTCTATACACTTCCATCTCTTTTTCTGATTGTTTGGCACTTCATTGTTGATTTTCAGGCAGATCCAACGGACCCCGAGATCTTTCCCTTTGTGTTAGTCGGAAACAAGGTGGACGTAGATGGTGGACACAGCCGAATGGTATGGATACTATCACTTAGTGACATTGATGAAAGTTTTCTAGGCTTTTGACCTTGAGCTGAAATTTAAAAGCACCTTGATGTGCAGGTTTCTGAGAGAAGAACCAGGGAATGGTGCGCCTCCAAAGGAAACATACCTTACTTTGAAACCTCGGCAAAGGAGAATTACAATGTTGACGAAGCGTTTCAATTTGGTGCAAAAACTTCACTAGCCAATGAGCACCAACAAGACATGTAAGCTTCAACTCTCAGAACTGTATCATGCAATTTTTGCTTTCTTTAGATTTTCAAAATTTCTTGGCTACTTTTTACATGAAGTCATGAACTTTTGAATGGAAACACATATCAGCAGTGAATTGATTCTTTATGCCTCTTAATGAACTCTAACTAATGCAAGGGGAAAATAGTTTTCAACAGTGAACTTTTTGGTTATTTGGCAAAGATTTTCAAGTCCTAAGTCTTTCTAACCAGATTATCTGTTGAATATTGTTGTAGTTACTTCCAAGGTATCTCCAAAACCATTTCGGAGATGGAACAAAGAGGAGGTTGTGCATGCTGAATATTTTGCTGACCGGTAACTGGACATATCTAATTGTGGAATTCTTATTTGTAAATTTTGTTGTAAGTTTTTCATTCTTTCAGACAAAGTGTGTGTGGTTAATCTCTTGTAGATTAGCATTGGTCATGTAACATTATGGTAATGTTTAACTTTTGTTACTTGAAAAGCAAGATGATCCAGTTTGTAGAACGAAACCTGCAAAGTCTTGAAACTCAATGAGCCATAAAAACTGTGTTTGGTTGCAAAAGCTTTCCTACACGCCCTTCTGTCTTGCGGTTCATTTCTTTTCTCCCGCACACCCGCTTTTGCAAGGCTAGCCGGGAAAGAAGTGCGTTTGGTTTGCCTAGATAGGAAGTGCGCTTGGAGTGCTTCTAGTAACGAAATTGAAGTGCAATATCTTTCTGTTTTATTTTAGGGGTATGATTGTTTCTTTCTTTGGCTTAAAAGCTAGAGCTTGTGCTTCGGTAGCAGTACCTGTTTTAGAGCGATATAACCTCGTTGTCCGCCTCTGTGTGCTCGCTGCTAGTATACTTGTGATAACTCGATGCACATATAGGAGACAAAGCTTTGCTAGAACATCACGAAAAAACCCCCCCACCCGCGCGCCCCCGCCCCCCCCCCCAAAAAAAAGAAAAGAAAAAGAAAAACACTTTCAGTTGACTGTTAAACTATCTGTTGCCATAATTCCATTTATTGAAAACTTAAAATGCCATATTATCTAGGAAACAAATGGTTTCAAAATAATTTTTCCCAGACGACACAGCTGGAAAGTGCTTTTCACAGGGAAAAGCTGAATTATTTTGAGAATTAGAATGTTTTAAGAATATGATTAAGCCTAAAAATACATCAAAGTCCTTGAAAGTAAAGTTGGAATAAACAAACTTAAGACAATAATGCGTTGATATAGCGGTAACTAATGCGTTGGTGTAGTGGTAACCGGTAAAAACGCCTTTCTTTCACCTCCTTTTAGAGTATTTTTAAGTTTGAATTTTGACTATTTTAATTTTAAGGTTTTGTTTTGAACTAGACTCCTATCTCTAATAGAATTAAGTCGTATCATTTTTAATTGATTGATAGACCCCAAGATTTTTTGTATAGTCTAGAGAGATGGTGGCCACGTGACACCAATAATCTCTTTTATTACTTAGTGATTCAATTTTTAAGATGAAATAACAGTATCCGAAGCAATGATGACTAACGATCTAAGAAAAAGTACTTATAACCAACTAACTAACTAACTACAACAATACTGGCATGTAAATTCCGATACTTGGTCCGCATAATTTATCTCCTAGAAACGACTACTCGATTAACTTTGATAACTACAAGTAATTATGTTGGAAGAAATTCGCTACCTTCATTACAAAATAGTATCTAATATTCTTTTCCATTTTGTTAACCCGTTATATATAAAAACTTCTTAAATAAAATATGAGTATATTCAGCAAAGAGAAAATAAAATAATATTAGTCTAGAATTTTGGGGAAGCTTGGTCAAAAGTCACAAAAATATCTCCTTTATCATCATTTTAAGAGAAAAGAACAAAGAAGAGAAAAAAAAATAAAATAAAAAATAAAAACCCATAAAAGAGTTTGTGGACCGCATTTAACATACGAAAAAAATCAGGACCTGGATCTCAAATTCTCACACTTTAAGATTCTACCTGGACCGTCCGATCTATTTCCACAACAATCCATCAATTAGTCAACGCTGACCATTACCATTTTCAACGGTTGAGATCTTCCCGAGCCAATTTAAACATTTTGCCGCAAATCCTATAAATTAGATTTCTCATTTTTCACGGAGAGAGAGAGAGATTGAGTGCTTTACATCTTCTACAATGGCGTTCTCTGCCATTACGACTCGTTGCCCCTCTTTTCTTCGCTTACCTGAAAACCCTCAGTCAAGCTCTTTTCCTCGGAGCTCTGTTTCTTTTCGTTTCTCACAGCTAAATCTCAGCCGTAGAAAATTCCTTTCAATTCGATCAGTTTCAGTTCCAGGTATAACTTTTTTTTCCCTCTTTGATTTCAATAACTTTCTTTTTCCAGTATTAATTTTTCAATTTATGAAAATTAAGGTTCGTTTTATTGTTGATCGATATCTTTTAGCGTTTGATTCCAGAAATTTTTATTTGAAATTTGGTAGTAATTGTGTAGAACAGAGCTGGGTTTGTAGGAACTATATTTGTATAGTAGATATTAATATATATATATATATATATAGTAATTATAGTTTATTTGAAACAAAAACTTGTATATATGTTTTAGGTAGCTTGTGTTGTCATATATAACTTGCGTTGGTGATTAACATTTAACAATGTATCATATGGAGCTCCAATTAATCTCAACTTTTTTAAAAAAAAAATTCAAGGCTTTGGTTTGAGGATTTGGTTCTTCTTTTTTTTTCCCTTTATTTACTTGTATTTGAAAAAAAAAAAGTTATCAATTTGCTGAAAAAAAAATGGCATAACCAAATAGTTACTGGGCTAAGTCCGAGAAAATTTTGGGCCTTATGGCTATTTTTGTAGGATCGTTGTTAAGTAATATTGTTCTTGAAATTCATACTTTGTACTAAGCTTACGCAATGTTACAGCTGCGCCAACATCTGAGGGCATCGCACCTGCAATTTCGCTAACGGATAATGCATTGAAGCACTTGAACAAGATGAGATCTGAACGTAATGAAGATTTATGCTTAAGAATCGGAGTCAAGCAGGGTGGGTGCTCTGGCATGTCTTACACAATGGAGTTTGAAAATAGAGCAAATGCAAGACGCGATGACTCTATCATTGAGTATAGTGGTTTCGTGATCGGTATGTCATATTATTGTTCTCATCTAGTTATGTCAAGATGCATCTATTTGTGTTGCTTGATGGTTTCATAAGATTTTCACCGGATACAATAAAGGGGCATGTTAAAGTTTTCTTCTGAATTTAAATGAAAAAGTTTCATGTTTCTCTTTAAGATTTTATCTGTTTTATAAATAACTCCTGAGAGTTGGCTTTCTGAACTTACTGGGAAGATTGACATTTAGAAATTTAGCAGGACCAGTAAAAATAGATAGTCTGCGGAAATATAGAGAGGGAAAAGGAGGAGTATGGGAAGATAGCAAATGGGACAAAATCTTAGAGGAAGAGACATAGTATTGTTTATAGTAAAGGCAAAGGGGAAAAAAAAAAAAAAGCAACATGAATTAGATTTGGAGATTGTAGGATCTGAATTAAATTTGGATATCATTTGTGATACACAAGAACTGATCCAAGAGAGAGACAAAGGGAGATAAAAGAGAGGATAGGAACTCAAAGGGGGAAGTATGAAATAACCAAAAAAAAAAAAGTCATTATTCATTAATCAAGGTCTGAATGAAAAATATTTATAAAGACACAAAAAACATAAATAAGATAAATCACCTACTATTGGGATCAACATAACCAAACCTAAATAACCCTAATAGAAAAACACAATATCAAATTCCTAAAAAAAAAAAGAAGTCATTATTCATTAATCAATGTCTATATGAAGAATACAATCACTTGGTCTTTTTATAAAGAAACAAAAAACATAAATAAGATAAATCACGTAATATTGGGATCAACATAACCAAACCTAATAACCCTAATAGAAAAACACAATATCGAATTCTCAGTTTAATCAAACTAATTAGAGAAACGATTACTTTGTCTCCATCACCGGGTCTTCAAGATGTTGACGACTTCATTAATTATGTTAAAAATTACCAAGAAGCAACCATCTAATCTCAAGAAAATCTTCTATCCAAGTCATTGATTCTTGATGAATAAGTAGCAACCGAGAACTATCGAATCATCCTTCTTTCCTCCCTGAATTCTATAGAAAATAATGGTTTTCCTGGAGATAATCAGTTTGCTATTTGTAGAACCAAGATAAACGCGACCAAAAAACAAAGAGCTTTTGCCAAGATCTTTCCAGCACAGGAGAGAAGCCTCATTGTTAAGCAGGTAAGAAGAAAATTAAAAGGACAATCAAGAAGCGACGGAAAAGAGGAGAATAAAGGGAAAAATGGCTACAACAAAGAGGATGAAGATCGCAAAAAAGGGTAGTAAAAATATCGTGCATGGACCCATGACTGATGAAGGAAAGGAAACAAAAAGATATATATAAAAAAAAAAAGATTGAAAAAGAAAAAACAATATAGTAGTTTTCTCTTTATTTCTTTCTTTCTTTTTTTTTTTTTTTGGTTCAAGTAGTCTTTTCTGGGTGTGTCCACGAAAGAAGAACAAGACCGGAGCGAAGGAAGAGCTAGCAGTGGCGGAGAGCGATTTGGGAAATTTAGTAGCACAACTTGGCTTGTTTTTGATAATGTGGCTTATTTAACGATAAGCAGTCCTGATTGAAGCAGGAAACCTTTTCACTAGCCCCTGGGGAAAACAAGAAAAAGAATAGGGAAACTGAGTCCTATATAAATTAGAAAACTGTCTTGATATTACATAGAAAGTATTGGCCACTAAAAATATTATCCCCTTTAAGGGAAATAACAAAATTATTTGATATGCTTAATTAATATCCTAAAATCTTTTGCAGAAATTACAGGATCTGAATTATTTAGTGAAAAAAAATAAAAAAGAAAATAAGAATCCAAGTTTTAAGATTTTTTTGTGAAGCGAGTGGAGGAAGAATAGAGACTAGGGAGTAGTGGTTTCCTCTAATTTACACACGAGTCTTTTTGGATTTTATATTAGCGGTAGGTTTTTGATACTCTAGGGCTAATGCCTTATTAAGTTACAAAAGTTAGGTGTATCTCTCGAGTTCAAAAATAAATTCTCTTCCCAAGCTCAAAAATAAATTCTTCTCTTCCCATGCTTAAAGATAAATTCTTCTCTCTTGTTTTTTCTTTCTTGAATTGTTAAAAGTACTCTTTAAGACAAGGGAAAAAAAAAAAGGATTTTTAGCATGTACGTCCCATGAACTTATAGCTTTACACTTTAATTCATAAAAATCTTTTCTTGACAATTTAGTCCTTGAATTTACAAAAAAAGTGGCAATTAGCTTCAGTTGTTAATGGGGGTTGAATTTTCAGGATAATTATTGCTTTGTAGCATGTGCGCCTTAAACTCTCATAGTCTGGCGCCTATGCCCCTTGATGTGTTTTTCTGGGCAATTTGGTCCCTTAAATTAGATGAATCCCTTAAACTTTTAGTATACTCATTGACAATTAGAGCTGATTGTTACTCTTTTGGAAATTTAGGGACTAATTTATCAAGGGAAAAAAAAGATCAAGGAACGAAAGTGTCAAACTAAGGAACATAACTTGGTTGCCAAGAATCTACAAAAATGTTCTGGTAAAAAGGGTGCTTAGTATAGCAGGGAGAAGGTTAGAGGTGGAGAGGAAAATAGATGTGGAGTAGTCTCAAACACCAATTTGTGGGGACAACGAGGTACAAATTGGTGTTAGGACTACTGCTTTCGCTATAGACTACGGGGACTAGGAAAGATAATATTTCTGAGTATATATTATTGTAAACAAAATTATCGTTTTAACTCATTTCAGTGTTTAGATTGTTGATGCATATAAATGTAAAAACACTCCTAGAACGGGTTTCATTCTGTGCAAGCTCACAGTTGGCCTCAGTTTTAAGTTGCTTGTAAATTTAACCCAACATTTTTCTGTTTTTTTTTCCCGCTCTGTACAAGATAATATTCATTTTCTTTTGCTGATAGTTCTTCCACTCGTCAATTGTTTAACAGTTTGTGACCCGAAGTCTCTTCTCTTCCTATTTGGCATGCAATTGGATTACAGTGATGCTCTTATTGGTGGAGGTTTCTCTTTCAAGAACCCAAATGCTACACAAACTTGTGGTTGTGGTAAATCCTTTGCAGCAGAGATGTAGGATATTATGCCTATCAAACAGTTGAAATATAGATTGAATAGAATACACTGTAACTTTCTTTTTTTCTTCTTCTTATTTATTTTTTCAAATATTGTTGATACTGTTAGACGTATATGCCTTAAGGAGTAAACATGTAATAAGTTTTTGGAAATATTTTTATCAATAAAGAATTTATTTATTTTTAATATATCAAATCTTGTTCTTTTTACATTCATATTTGTTGAATGTATATTAAGTAAACAATAGTTTGAGACTGTCGGTCTAAACCTTTAAGAATTGAGCGTATGATGGATAGATTATGCAAAAAACACGATTCTTAATGTGACGGTCTAAATCATAAGATCCGCAATCGAGGGAATAAAATTGGGCATTTTATTCATGTAAAGATTGTTTTATTGTCTATATTTTTATTGGGAGATGATTTGTGTTGACATAGGAGGTGGACTTCGTAAATAGAAGCATTGGCACATTGTCATAGATGACGATGTGTTGGATCGAGAGATAAAGTGAATTGATTTGGATTAATAATTCTGTCTCGACAAATCGATTCACTTTAGACAATCATTTGTATTGTATATTAATCTTGAGATGAATAGTGGGTCTGTTGTCTTGACTTGTGTCTTTTGATGTACCAAAAGGGTGACACCTATATTTTAATAGTGGTATGCATGTCGGTACGTCGGCGGCATGACTCTTGATAGCGTAGACCTGTTATTCATAGATATGGAATCTATAGCTTCTTTTTAAGAGTAATGATATCCTCTTATATGTGTTATCTTGTAATTAAAAAACTAGAGTGCTCAACCATTTAGATACATAGGTGTAACAAAATAGTATACTGTCTTTGGATGATAAGTTTTTGATGGTGAGATAATGAAACGTAAGATAAAATAATTGGGAAGGTAAGATAGAACTTATCCTTAAGCCGGTTATAGAGAATCCTGTGGAGATATGATATACTATGATATGTCATGGAGATTTAGCTATACGGGCTTCGTAATTCTATATAGTTTGAGAGTGCAGCTCCAAGCTTTTAGTGGAGTAGCGTTGGAGTTGATAATTATAAATGTATATCTCGGATACTAGGCTTTTATAATTATCATGAGCTTGAACTATATAGGACCATTTGGTCCTCTTTGCTAGCTCACAACATCTTGTAACAATACGGCGTGTTTTTTCAATAATTAGTGACTTATATCAGATTTATTAGATTGATTGAAATTCAGAAGAATCAAATAATGCATATCTGTTTTTTAGTTGATTTAATTTTGAATAAATTAAATCAAGATAAACCTGTAGAATTATTAAGAATTCATTTATTTTCTTAGAAATTATTTAGATAAAGTTGTTTTTAATTAGATAACTCTTCTATTGGGTTATTTGAATTAAAACTAAGACTTTATCTTATAGAATTTCTGGTGAAAAATAAAAAATTCGTTAAGATTTTTATCGACAGTTTGACATGTCGATCTTTAAGTTTGGCTTGCCAATGGAGCAAGTTCGGCATGCCGGTTAGACAGATCGACTTGCCTATGCCGATAAAAAGATTACGCGTTTTCACGTGGATTTTATTAGATATTGATCCGAATTTGATCCTGATTCGAATTTTGAGGCATTATCTGAAAAGGACTGACTCTTGGACCCAACCCTTATATAAAGGGAGTGAATCTCATTATTATAGAGATCAATTGAGATATTAAGAGTGATACTCTACTGGTGAGAATCTGAAAACTCCCTGAGAGCTCTTATTCACAAATCACGAACATTAGCTTTGGGTTCTCTCAGCTGGTTGGAAGGAGGGTCACATAGTGGAAGAGCTGTATGTGTGAGCCCATACTCACTCTGATCGTGGATAGAGAATAGCAAAGAAGACCAGTTGATTGAGACTCTTTTGGAACGTTACTTCTCTTCACGGATTGCAGGAGTTTTTCGGCATTCAAAGGTTAATAAGATCTAGTTAATTTATGCATATACCATGTCAAACTTGGGTTTTAAAAAAACTCTGATATAAAATTTTTAAAATTTTGTTACGTACTATTTTTTCAACAATTGGTATCAGAGCCATGGTTTTTATATAAATTTACGAGTTTGTGATCATGCTATATGTATAAATTATGTGATCTTGATCTCTCCTATGTTTGAATTTAATTTTATAGAGAGTTGGCACTCTAGGTTTCTATATAATTATATGTTATCATGGATTATATCGGGAATGTTTATTAATTAATTATGGCTGATTAAATTATTATTTAATTATTAATTAATTTATTTATTTATTTATACCAGTTATGGTTCCTTAGACGTTAGAATGTGTATTTAGGTTTTTCATGTAATTAGATGGCATGCTATTATCTCCGTCTAGGAATTATTATTTAATTTTAATTTGTAAGAATTTTGTAATTAAATAATCATTCGGAGAAGACGGATCTATAAGCGGATCTAGAAAATGGTTGATGGTGCACCCAGGTATTTTCTAAGTCTTTAATTTTATGTTTTTGAATTATTGAAAATAAAATTGATAAATTGCATTAAAAATTGTATTTTCTGGAAAGGGTGATTGTTGCTTGGTCGGCATGCCGAACTCTCCGACAGGCCGATGGTCGCAGATCGGCAGGCCGGACGAGAGGTTCAACAGGCCCTCAGCAGGGCAGAAATTAGGTCGCTCTAGCAGCAGGCCGAACTTCTGGTTCGACAGGTTGATTAGTCATGAACCGGCAAGCCGATCTGTCTGCTAGCAAAGAGCTGAAAATTTCTCCAGAAAAGGTGCATTTGTCAATGCAGTTTTAATTTTATTTTTGGGACAATTCTAAAAAATATTAAATTTGGATATGACTAGAAATTTGAAGTATTTAATTCATACGGGATTAAAGACTTGAAGATGGGCATCACATGAAGAAGGATACAGCTTGAGGATTCAAGGATAAAGAATCGATAAAATATTTCGATTATTCTCTTGTAATCTTTGTTTTCTATTCTCTAGGGTGGAAATGGTTATTTATTATTATTTTGTTTGTAGCTTTGCTTGATTGCTTTGCTTGTCTGCACTATAATATGATTTGCCATGTATATTGATAATATGCCATATAGAATAAGGAGTGCCGCTCAAATTAAAATTTGTTCATGCATTTTTGTCTAAATAAAACCTTGATTTCAAAAGATTGAGTGGAAGAAAGTTTTCGAAGTAAGAACCTAAGGCCTCCATCGTTAGTTCATAGGAAGAATATGGTGGTCCCGACCCCTAGGAAGGGATTTCTATCATGTACTAGGTTGGATCTTTGAGAGGATAGGGTATTTTAGCATGATTTATGGTTGCACACCCCTAGGTGGTGATTATAAATCATGGATAAAATATTGAAACGATGGTTATACACTCATATTAATTTTATTATTAACCTCCCCTATGAGCTCTGTTAATAAAATTAATGGCCAAAGAAACGATTATTAATATATGCTGGATCATATGGGTCTTGGATGGCATATATTAATCAGAAGGAGATCCGTATTCCTGATTGAATTTGGCATGACTCCCCTAGGAGCTTGTTGAATTTTGAGTTGGAAATTATCGTTGTAAGGTTGTGCTATTTTCAAGGTTTGACACATAAACACATTTGTATGTTTTTTACATGATTGTGTTATCTTACTAAATTATTATGATATGTTTGCTTATATTAAATATATGATTCTTTATTGTAGATTCAAAATGTCTAAAAACGCTTTATCTTTGATACTTGACAAAAACCTATTAACCAGAGAGAATTATAATGATTGGAAACGAAACCTAGATATCGTCATCTCTTTTAAGAAACTGAAATTTATGCTGACAACCCCTTGTCCTCCCGAGTTTACGGGAGATTCCACCAACGATCAATTCCAAGCATATGATCGTTGGAAAGATGCAAATGATCAGGCCCGCTGCTATGTTATGGCCAGCATGGACAATGTGCTGTAGGCTTAATATGAGGATTATGAGACTGCTAAGTAGATCTTGGATAATCTAAAAGACATGTTTGGAGGCCAGGCCATAACAAAGCGGCAAGGGGTGCTTCGGAAACTCTTAAACTGTAAGCAGAGACCGAGGACATATGTGAAGAGCACATGATGTTGGTCATGGGTTACCTCGCTGAGGCTCAAACCAATGGAGCCGACATCAATGCTGAGACTCAGATGACTATGGTCTTTAAGACTCTGTCAAATTAATTTATTACGTTTAGAGCTATTTTTAATTTGAGCAATAGGCGGGATATGACCTTAACAGAATTAATGAAACAATTACAGGAGTTCGAACTGCTGATCAAGGAGTCTCCTGCGGGTGAAGAGGCCAACTTGGTAGCTGCTTTTGGTTCCAATCCCAGTTTTGGGAATGGAAAGAAACAACGGGCCAAGAACGGGAAGTCTTCTATTCCTGCTAACACCAAGAGCAAGAAGAAAAAGAAGAAGAACCTAAAGAAGCTTAAGTGCTTCTTCTGTGGGAAGGTCGGGCACATCGAGAAGCATTGCAAGGACTTCCTTTCCAAAGGAGGTAGGTGTGATCTTTTGTATTTAGAAACTTGTTTAGTTGAGGAATCCAATGACATTTGGGTAATAGATTCTGGAGCAACTAATCATGTTTGTGTTTCTCTACAGGGGTTCAAAGAAACGAGAAGTTTGCTTCATGAAGACTTCATGCTTCGGATGGGTGATGGATCCTTAGTCTTGGCGGAAGTAGTGGGAGATGTCTATCTTTATTTTGATAATTATAGAAATTTAATTTTGTGATATTATTTTTATGTTCCTAAATTTAAAAGGAATTTAATTTCTGTAGCTTGTGACAAAATTAATTCAAGATAAACTTGTTGAATTATTGGGATCGGATAATTCTTATCTGTTTATCAGTTGATTTAATTTTAAATAAATTAAATCAAGATAAACTTGTAGAATTATTTGGAATTCATTTATTTTCCTAGAGATTATCTAGATAAAGTTGTTTTAATTAGATAACTTTTCTATTGGATTATTTGAATTAAAACTAAGACTTTATCTTATAGAATCTCGGGTGGAAAATAAAAGAAACTTCAAGTTTGGCAGGCCGAAGCCGATCTTCAAGTTTGGCCTGCCGATGGGGCAAGTTCGGCCTGCTGGTTAGACAAATCAGCTTGCCTATGCGTGATAAAAAGATCACGCGTTTTCACACAGATTTTATCAGATATTGATCCGAATTTGATTCTGATTCGAATTTTGAGGCATTATCTGATAAGGACTGACTCATAGACCCAACCTCTATATAAAGGGAGTGAATCTCATTATTATAGAGATCAATTGAGAGATTAAGAGTGATACTCTACTGGTGAGAATCTGAAAACTCCTTGAGAGCTCTTGTTCACAAATCACGAATACTAGCATTAGGTTCTCTCAATTGGTTGGAAGGAGAGTCACCTGATGGAAGAGCTGTACATCTGAGCCCACACTCACTTCGATCGTGGATAGAGAATAGCAAAGAAGACCAGTTGGTTGAGGCTCTTCTAGAACGTTACTTCTCTTCACGGATTGCGAGAGTTCTTCGGCATTCAAAGTGTTGGAAACAAAGTGCGCAGCGGAATTTTAAAAAATTTTCATCAGAGTATTTTCCAAATACAAGTATGACATGTTATATGTATAAATTAAACAGATCTTACTAACCTCAGTGTGCCGAAGAACCTCCGTGACCTGTGTAGAGAAGTAACGTTCCAGAAGAGCCTCAACCAACTGGTCTTCTTTGCTATTCTCTATCCACAACCGGAGTGAGTGTGGGCTCACACGTACAGCTCTTCCACCGGTGACTCTCCTTCCAACCAATAGAGAGAACCCAAAGCTAGTGTTCGTGATTTGTGAACAAAAGCTCTCAGGGAGTTTTCAGATGCTCACTAGAAGAGTATCACTCTTAATCTCTCAAATTGATCTGAGTAAATCATTAGACTCACTCCCTTTTTATACCTATTGGTCCTTGGGGTCAGTCCATATCAGATTAGGTCTCAAAAATCGAAACAGAATCAAGTTCGGATCAATATCTGATAAGATACGCGTGAAAAACGCGTAATCTTAGCTGTCGCGGTCGGCATGCCGAATTGTGAGATAGGCAGGCCGAACTGGCCAGTTCGGCAGGCCGAACTTTCTGATCGGCAGGCCGAACTGCCGAGAAAAAATCTCCGCGAATCTTTTATTTTCCACCCGAGATTCTAAAGGATAAAGTCTCAGTTTTGATTCAAATAGCCCAATAGAAAAGATATCTGATCAAAACAAACTCTATCAAGATAATCTCTAAGAAAATAAATCAATTCAAATAATTCTACAAGTTTATCTTGTTCTAATTGTCCAAAATTAAAACAACCGATAAACAGACAAGAATTATCCGAACGCCATAATTCAACAAGTTCATCTTGAACTAATTTCTTACAAAATTAATTCAACCGATAAACAGACATGAATTATTTGATTCTTATAAATTTTAAACCAATCTGATAAATCCGACATAAGTCACCAATTATTGGAAAAGCACGCCGTGTCGTTACAGGACTTTGTGAGCTAGCAAAGGGGACCAAAATGGACCTATAAAGTTCAAGCTCATGATAATTATGAAACCCAATATCCCAGATATACATTTCACAATTATCAACTCCAACGCTACTCCACTAAAAGCTTGGAGCTGCACTCTCGAACTTTACAGAATTACGAAGCTCATGTAGCTAAGTCTCCATGACATATCATAGTGTATCGCATCCCCATATGATCATCTATAATCGGCTTAAGGACAAGTTCTGTCTTACCTTCCCGATTATTTTTATCTTACGTTCCATTGTCTCACCATTAGAAAACTTACCATCCAAAGATAGTATACCATTCGGTTACACCTATGTATCCAAATGGTTGAGCGCTCCAGTTTTCCAATTATAGGACAACGCATATAAGAGGATATCATTACTCCTAAAGAGGAGCTATGGATTCCATATCTATGAATAACAAGTCTACGCTATCAAGAGTCATGCCTCCAACGTACCGGCATGCATGCCACTATAGAGATGTGGGAGTCACCCATTGGTACATCAAAAGACACAAGTCGAGACAACGGGCCCATTATTCATCTCAGGATTAAGATACAATACAAACGACTGTCTAAAGTGAATCGATTTGCCAAGACAGAATTATTAATCCAAATCAATTCACTTTATGTCCCGATCCAACACATCGTCACCTATGACAACGCGCCAATGTTTCTATTCACGGAGTCCAACTCCGATGGCCAAGACAAACCATCTCCCAAAAGGGATATAGACAACATAACAATCTTTACATGAATAAAGCGCCCAACTTTATTCCCTCGATTGCGGATCATATATTTTAGACCATCACCTTAAGAGTCGTGTCTACCGCATAATCATCCCATCATATGCCCAACTCTTAAGGTTTAGACTGACAGTCTCAGACTACTGTTTGCTTATCATACATTCAACGAATATGAACGTAAAGAGGACAATATTTGGTATATATAAATGAATAAATTCTTTATTGATAAAAATGTCTCCAAAAACGTATTACATTTTTACTCCTTAGAGCATACATGTCTAACAATCTCCCACTTGCACTAAGTGAGTAAATACTGCAAATTTCGCATCCCCATAGCTTCCACATGCCTTTCGAAGACTCTCCCAGAAAGTGTCTTCGTAAATGGATCAGCTAAATTGTCCTCTGACGCGATCTTGCACACCGTGACATGCCCGCTCTCAACGAAGTCCTTTATCACATGATACTTCCGATCAATATGCTTACTCTTCTTGTGAAATCTTGGTTCCTTAGCATTAGCTACCGCCGCACTGTTATCACAGTACAGTGATACCGCTTTATCCATACCAGGAACTACCTCAAGATCCCCAAGGAACTTGCGGAGCCACACTGCTTCTTTCGAAGCATCACTAGCCGCCACATACTCGGCCTCCATCGTTGAATCCGAAGTGCAATCTTGCTTCGCACTTCTCCAACTGATGGCACCGCCACCCAGAGTAAACACAAACCCTGAAGTCGATTTCCTAGAATCCAGGCAGGATTGAAAATCCGAATCAGTGTATCCTAGAGGAGTTAAATCCTCACCCGAATACACAAGCATATACCCTCGAGTCCTTCTCAGGTACTTGAAAATATGCTTTACCGCAACCCAATGGTTCGGTCCTGGATCCGCCTGAAATCGACTCACAATCCCGACCGCATAGCTAATATCCGGTCGAGTGCAAAGCATGGCATACATGAGACTACCCACTGCCGAAGCATAAGGCACCTTCTTCATGTATTCTCTTTCTTCATAAGACTTTGGAGAGTCTTTCTTAGAAAGAGTAATTCCAGACCTAGATGGTTGCCCACCTTTCTTGGAATCCTGCATTGCAAACCTCCTGAGAATTTTATCTATGTAGCCGGCCTGTGACAAAGCTATCATTTTGTTCTTCCTATCCCACAAGATCTGGATACCGAGAACAAAATTAGCCTCACCCAAGTCCTTCATGTCAAACTGCTTGGTCAACCATAATTTGACCGATGACAACGCCCCAACGTCATTGCCAATTAGCAGAATGTCATCTACATAGAGTAGTAGAAAAACCACCTTCCCATTCTTAATGTGTTTGTAAACACATGGTTCATCCACATTTTGTGAGAACCCATAAGTCTTGATCACTTGATCAAATCTTATGTTCCAAGAACGAGAAGCCTGCTTAAGTCCATAAATAGACTTTAGCAACTTACAAACCTTACCCTCTTGACCCGCGACCTTGAACCCGTCTGGTTGTTCCATATAAATGGACTCATCAAGATAGCCATTTAGAAAAGCCGTCTTGACATCCATCTGCCGAATCTCGTAGTCGAGAGCGGCAGCTATGGACAAGAGAATCCGGATGGACTTAAGCATGGCTACAGGCGAAAAGGTTTCCTCATAATCGATTCCTTCCTTTTGCGTATAACCCTTAGCTACCAGTCTAGCCTTAAAGGTTTCGACCTTTCCATCCACTCCTCTTTTCCTCTTGTAGATCCACTTACACCCTATGGGTTTTACCCCTTCGGGAAGATCCACGAGCTCCCAGACCCGATTAGTCTCCATAGACTTCATCTCAATGTTCATGGCCTCTGTCCAGAGTCTTGAATCAACATCCTCCATAGCTTCTGCGTAAGTATAAGGATCCCTGTCATGTTCATCCGGTTCAGCCAAAAAGACCTCCCCATTGAACATATACCTCTCAGGTTGACGACCGATCCTCCCACTACGCCGAAGCCCCTGAGGTTGTTGTTCAGGTTTGTTTGGTTTTTCTACACCGATCGGAATGGTTTCGTTCGGAACCTCCGGAGTAAACGGATTACCCCTTAACTCCTCAAGCACCACTTTGCTTTGAGGTTTAAAGTCGTTCATGTAACTCTCCTCAAGGAAAGTTGCATTAGTTGAAACCACGACTTTATTTTCCTTTGGGTTATAAAAATAACCCCCTTTAGTCCCTTTTGGATATCCTACAAACACGCAAACTTCTGAACGTGCTTCCAACTTATTCGGATCCTTAAACAGGACATGAGCTGGACATCCCCATATGCGAATATGGTTTAAGGATGTCTTCCGTCTTGTCCACAACTCGTGAGGAGTTTTAGGGACCGATTTTGAAGGCACATTGTTCAAAAGATAACATGCGGTTTGTAGTGCATATCCCCAAAAGGATAAAGGCAATGATGAATAACTCATCATGGACCGAATCATGTCCAACAAAGTCCTATTCCTTCTCTCCGCTACGCCATTCTGCTGCGGAGTGCCCGGCGCAGTCAAATGGGATAAAATCCCATTCTCTAACAAGTGTCCCAAGAACTCATCAGAAAGGTATTTCCCACCTCGATCAGATCGAAGTGCCTTTATGGGTCTACCCAATTGCTTTTCCACTTCAGCCCGAAACTCCCTGAACTTATCATAAGTTTCGCTTTTGTGGTGCATTAGGTACACATACCCATATCTTGAGTAATCGTTAATAAAAGTGACGAAGTACTCATACCCTCCTCGTGCCCGGATGTTCATCGGTCCGCAAACATCACTATGCACAAGTTCTAGAACCCCTTCGGCCCTATTGCCCTTAGACCCGTATGGTCTTTTGGTCATTTTACCCTCCAAACAAGACTCACATTGAGGTATAGATTCCACCTTTAAGTGACTTAAAGGTCCATCCCTTACCAACCTTTGAATCCTATTCAGGTTAATATGGCCAAGGCGCAAATGCCAAAGATAAGTCTTATTAGAGTGAGAAGTTTTAAGTCTTTTTGAGTCATTATCATTTATCTCAGCATTAAGCAATAAGTCCATCTTAGGTTTGATAAAATATAGATTATTTTGCATCCATCCAGAACAGATAAAAGATTTGTTTTTACGAATCACCACTTTTTCATTAAAAGATACCACGTAGGAGTCTTTAAATAAAGAAGATACAGAAATTAAATTCCTTTTAAATTTAGGAACATAAAAACAATCTCGCAAAATTAAATTCCTATAATTATCAAAATAAAGATGGACATCTCCCACTGCTTCCGCTGAGACCAAGGATCCATCGCCCATCCGAAGCGTTAAGTCTTCATGAAGTAGACTTCTCGTTTCTTTGAATCCCTGCAGAGAAACACAAACATGATTAGTTGCACCGGAATCTATGACCCAAATGTCACTGGATTCCTCAACCAAACAAGTTTCTAAATATAGAAGATCACACCTACCTCCCTTGGAAAGGAAGTCCTTGCAATGCTTCTTTATATGCCCGACCTTACCACAGAAGAAGCACTTAAGCTTCTTTGGGTTCTTCTTCTTTTTCTTCTTGCTCTTGGTAGCAATAGGAATAGAAGACTTACCACTCTTGGCCCGTTGCTTCTTTCCATTCCCAGAGTTAGGATTGGAACCAGAAGCAGCTACCATATTGGCCTCTCCACCAGCAGGAGACTCCCTGATCAGCAGTTCAAACTCCTGTAACTGTTTCATCAATTCTGTTAAGGTCATATCCCGTCTATTGCTCAAATTAAAAGTAGCTCTAAACGGAATAAATTCCTTAGACAGAGTCTCAAAGACCATAGTCATCTGAGTTTCAGCATCGATGTCGGCTCCATTGGTTTGAGCCTCAGCGAGGTAACCCATGACCAACATCATGTGCTCCTTTACAGATGTCCCCGGTCTCTGTCTACAGTTTAAGAGTTTCCGAAGCGCCCCTTGCCGCTTTGTTATGGCCTGGCCTCCAAACATATCCTCAAGATTATCCAAGATCTGCTTCGCAGTCTCATAATCCTGATGTTGAGCCTGCAGCACGTTATTCATGCTAGCCATAACATAGCAGCGGGCCTGATCATTAGCATCTTTCCAGCGGTCGTACGCTTGGAATTGCTCATTACTTGAGTCTCCCGTAGGCTCGGGAGGACAAGGAGTTGTCAGTACATATTTCAGTTTCTCAAAGGATAGGACGATGTCCAGGTTCCGTTTCCAATCATTATAGTTCTCACCGGTTAATTGGTTTTTGTCAAGTATCGATGATAAAGCGTTTTTAGACATTTTCAATCTAGAATAAAGAATCATATACCAAACATAAGCAAACATATTTAATAATTTAGTAAGATAACACAATCATGTATAATCATACAAATGTGTTTATGTGTCAAAACCTTGAAAATATCACAACCTTACAACGATAATTCCCAACTCAGAATTCAACAAGCTCCTAGGGGAGTCATGCCAAATTCAATCAGGAACACGGATCCCCTCCTGATTAATATATGCCATCCAGGACCCGTATGATCCAGCATATACTAATAATCGTTTCTTTGGCCATTAATTTTATTAACAGAGCTCCTAGGGGAGGTTAATAATAAAATTAACGTGAGTGTATAACCACCGTTTCAATATTTTATCCATGATTTATAATCACCACCTAGGGGTGTGCAACCATAAATCATACTAAAATACCTTATCCTTTTAGAGATCCAATCTGGTACATAATAGAAATCCCTTCCTAGGGGTTGGGACCATCATGTTCTTCCTATGGACCAACGATGGAGGCCTTAGGTTCTCTCTTCGAAAACCTTCTCCCACTCAATCTTTTGAAGTCAAGGTTTTATTTTAAAATTATGCATGAACAATTTTAATATGAGCGGCACTCCCTATTCTATATGACATGTTATCAATATACATGGTAAATCATATTATAATGCAGACAAGCAAAGCAATCAAGCAAGGCTACAAGCATAATAATAATAACCGTAATATTATGGTTCCACCCTAGAGAATAGAAAAACTAAGATTACAAGAGAATAATCGAGACATTTATCGATTCTTCATCCTTGAATCCTCAAGCTATATCCTTCTTCATGTAATATCCATCTTCAAGTCCTCAATCCCGTATGAATCGAACACTTCATATTTCCGGTCATATCCAAATTTAATGTTTCTCAGAATCGTCCCAAAAATAAAATTAAAACTGCACTGAAAAAATCGCACCTTTTCTGGACACCTGGATGCTCTCTGTCGGCAGGCCGATCTAGGTGATCGGTCTGCCGATCATGGTGGTTCGGCCTGCCGAACATGAAGGTTCGGCCTGCCGGCAGAGCACCAAAATTTCTGCCCCACTGTCGGCCTGCCGGACCGTACGTCCGGCCTGCCGATCTGTGACCTTCGGCCTGCCGAACTGTGAGGTCCGGCATGCCGACCGAGCAGAAAACACTCAATCCAGAAAATACAATTTTAATGCAATTCATCAATTTTATTTTCAACAATTCAAAAACACAAAATTAGAGACTCAGGAAATACCTGGAGGCGCCATCATCTATCTTCAAGATCCGACTTCTCGTTCCGTCTTCTCCGAATAATTATTTAATTACAAAATTCTTACAAATTAAAAATTAAATAATAATTCCTAGACAGAGATGATAGTCCGCCATCTAATTACATGAAAAACCTAGATACACATTCTAACCTCTAAGGAACCATAACCGGTATTAATTAATTAATAAATAATTAAACAACAATTTAATCAACCATAATTAATTAATAAACATTCACCACATAATCCATGACAACATATATATTATATAGAAACCTAGAGTGCCATCTCTCTATAAAATTCAATTCAAGCATAGGAGAGAATAAGATCACAAAATTTATGCATATAACATGATCACAAACTTGCAAATTTATGTAAAAACCTGTCTCTGATACCAATTGTTGGAAACAAAGTGCGCAGCGGAATTTTAAAAAATTTTCATCAGAGTATTTTCCAAATACAAGTATGACATGTTATATGTATAAATTAAACAGATCTTACTAACCTCAGTGTGCCGAAGAACCTCCGCGACCTGTGTAGAGAAGTAACGTTCCAGAAGAGCCTCAACCAACTGGTCTTCTTTGCTATTCTCTATCCACAACCGGAGTGAGTGTGGGCTCACACGTACAGCTCTTCCACCGGTGACTCTCCTTCCAACCAATAGAGAGAACCCAAAGCTAGTGTTCGTGATTTGTGAACAAAAGCTCTCAGGGAGTTTTCAGATGCTCACTAGAAGAGTATCACTCTTAATCTCTCAAATTGATCTGAGTAAATCATTAGACTCACTCCCTTTTTATACCTATTGGTCCTTGGGGTCAGTCCATATCAGATTAGGTCTCAAAAATCGAAACAGAATCAAGTTCGGATCAATATCTGATAAGATACGCGTGAAAAACGCGTAATCTTAGCTGTCGCGGTCGGCATGCCGAAATTGTAGATAGGCAGGCCGAACTGGCCAGTTCGGCAGGCCGAACTTTCTGATCGACAGGCCGAACTGCCGAGAAAAAATCTCCGCGAATCTTTTATTTTCCACCCGAGATTCTAAAGGATAAAGTCTCAGTTTTGATTCAAATAGCCCAATAGAAAAGATATCTGATCAAAACAAACTCTATCAAGATAATCTCTAAGAAAATAAATCAATTCAAATAATTCTACAAGTTTATCTTGTTCTAATTGTCCAAAATTAAAACAACCGATAAACAGACAAGAATTATCCGAACGCCATAATTCAACAAGTTCATCTTGAACTAATTTCTTACAAAATTAATTCAACCGATAAACAGACATGAATTATTTGATTCTTATAAATTTTAAACCAATCTGATAAATCCGACATAAGTCACCAATTATTGGAAAAGCACGCCGTGTCGTTACAGGACTTTGTGAGCTAGCAAAGGGGACCAAAATGGACCTATAAAGTTCAAGCTCATGATAATTATGAAACCCAATATCCCAGATATACATTTCACAATTATCAACTCCAACGCTACTCCACTAAAAGCTTGGAGCTGCACTCTCGAACTTTACAGAATTACGAAGCTCATGTAGCTAAGTCTCCATGACATATCATAGTGTATCGCATCCCCATATGATCATCCATAATCGGCTTAAGGACAAGTTCTGTCTTACCTTCCCGATTATTTTTATCTTACGTTCCATTGTCTCACCATTAGAAAACTTACCATCCAAAGATAGTATACCATTCGGTTACACCTATGTATCCAAATGGTTGAGCGCTCCAGTTTTCCAATTACAGGACAACGCATATAAGAGGATATCATTACTCCTAAAGAGGAGCTATGGATTCCATATCTATGAATAACAAGTCTACGCTATCAAGAGTCATGCCTCCAACGTACCGACATGCATGCCACTATAGAGATGTGGGAGTCACCCATTGGTACATCAAAAGACACAAGTCGAGACAACGGGCCCATTATTCATCTCAGGATTAAGATACAATACAAACGACTGTCTAAAGTGAATCGATTTGCCAAGACAGAATTATTAATCCAAATCAATTCACTTTATGTCCTGATCCAACACATCGTCACCTATGACAACGCGCCAATGTTTCTATTCACGGAGTCCAACTCCGATGGCCAAGACAAACCATCTCCCAAAAGGGATATAGACAACATAACAATCTTTACATGAATAAAGCGCCCAACTTTATTCCCTCGATTGCGGATCATATATTTTAGACCATCACCTTAAGAGTCGTGTCTACCGCATAATCATCCCATCATATGCCCAACTCTTAAGGTTTAGACTGACAGTCTCAGACTACTGTTTGCTTATCATACATTCAACGAATATGAACGTAAAGAGGACAATATTTGGTATATATAAATGAATAAATTCTTTATTGATAAAAATGTCTCCAAAAACGTATTACATTTTTACTCCTTAGAGCATACATGTCTAACACAAAGGTTAGTAAGATCTGATTAATTTATGCATATAGCATGTCAAACTTGTGTTTTAAAAAATACTCTGATATAAAATTTTTAAAATTCTGCTGCGTACTATTTTTCCAACAGATACTACAAGTGCTTAAATAGTCGTGTTCTGTGTATACTCCTTGTATGTTACTTAAAACAAAATGCATTCTTTTCTCTCCAAGGGAAACCTGCCATAGTAAAATTACTCTGTTTGGTTTCTTCTTCAACAACTTTTTGTTCTTGTTTTTCTTTTTTTTTTTAAATAATAATAATAATAATAACCTTGTGTTTGGGAGAAGAGTTCAAACCAATAGTTTAAACCATTTATAGTAACATATGAGAGTTTTATATTGTAGTTTTTTTTGTTTTACACTATAATTGTTGAGAGTTTTACCTTGTAGATGGTTTAAACTAGAAAGTTCAAACCATTGTGCCAAGAGGAGGGCAAATAATGGGTTCCAGTTTTTTGTTTAATGAATAACCTGGTACTTTTAGAAGTTCAACACTAATTTAGGTTAGGTACAAACGAATGAGAATCGAACATTGATTATCAATCTTAAATTTGAGCCTTAAATAGAAAAAATTAAAAGAATAAGGACTAACTTGTCACCTTATAAGTAGTTGAAGAACTGTTTGTCCCAAAAGCCCCTATATTTATATAGCTCATGGCAAAAACTAGGGGCACGGTTTTAAAAAGTGCAGATTGTTTAGAGTTTCATGTAGGTGAAACTGTTTGTGCCAAAAAGCCCCTGCATTTATAGGACGAAGTTGTGGTGGGAAGCGTTATATTTCTCTTTTCTCCACCCAAGTGGAGAATGTTTGTTAGGTAGATCTAAATCCAACGGTTAAGATAGATGTTGTATCAACCTAAAACAAAACCTATCACACAGGATTCAAAACAAAACAAAAAAGCCCTTTTCTTATGTAAACTTTTCTGTCACGTACACCAAACTAGGTAGTAACGTGGCGGATTAATTAAGTTAATTTAATCAATATTTTAAATTAAAAATGCCAATTAAATATTTGAGTTATTCAGAAAACGTGAAAATTTAAAACCTATTAAAGCAATTATTGTTAAGTTAAAGTAAATAAAATGAGATAGAATAATAAAGCCTATTAGATACTAGTCGGGCCCCACCGAACCTATATAAGTGCACACACATGACATCGACAACAATATATTACAACTACAGTCCAATACGAGAAATAAAATTTAAATATTACATGCCTTGATTCAATAAACAAATAACCTACATAGAGTCCCTCCTGCTCTCGAGTTCGTCCAGAAGACTCCTAATCAGCCCTAAGCTAAAGTCTACCTAGGAAGGGGGGAATTTAAAACAAATAAAAGCATGAGCGAAAGGCTTAGTAGGACTAAGCTTTTAAAAATAGTAATTTGAATATAAAAATTTAACGTTAACACATAAATTATAAGACACAATAAATAAATAAAATTCATACTTACCAATCTAGTTTATTATTCATCCAGAAATAAACTCATTATTGTTAACATGGGCAAACCATTAATATCACCATCATAGTGGCCCAGTTGGGTTTTGGGACCTGCCCCTAAGGTCGCACTTTACACGACCCGATCTCTGAGTATAGCATCATGTCCTAATATACATATATCATTATCCAACTCTTATATTGCCGAGTTTTCTCATTTACATTCATTGCTTCATTCATTATAATCATTTCATTATCCAATGATTCATGAAAGTCACTAATAAATTTCCTTTCCTGAAAACATTTGAAAGAAAACACTTTGTGGCCAAAACCCTTTTTAAAACATGGCTAACAAAGAAAGAGGTATAGAGTTCTACCTCGATATCTCGTATCGAAGCCCAACACCGTAGTCCCGACCCGCTATACATTAGCTCCACAGAACCACGAACAACCTTAAAAGTAAACTAAGTTAATCAATATCTAGCTTAGAGTGTTATACAATACTACGCTAACTCATGATGCCTTAGTATGCCTTTAATAATCACAAAATTATGTTGTCAGGTCAAGGTCTTTATCTAGGTTTTAAACGACGAAAACGGGTGAAAAACAACAAATTTTACAAAATCCGGTCGGCCTACCAAACTTCTTGGTCTGGTCTGCCGAACTCCATAGTTCGGCCTACCAACCATTCGAAACCGGCCTGTCAAA
The DNA here is from genome assembly GCA_025403435.1 of Artocarpus heterophyllus. Lineage (NCBI taxonomy): Eukaryota > Viridiplantae > Streptophyta > Magnoliopsida > Rosales > Moraceae > Artocarpus > Artocarpus heterophyllus. The sequence goes on along the minus strand of CM046327.1, from coordinate 5,866,493 downwards.
TTGCTCCAGGTGCGGCTAGCCGGAAAGATGAGTCCGGCCTGTCGATACTAATGATTGGCCTGTCGAACTAGCAAAATCTAGGAGGTTTGAGACTTCAAGCCTTGGCCTCCTCGAGCTCTAAATCTCATTCTAAACCCATTTTTCAATTCCCAGAGCATGTATAATGTTCAAAAATGATAGAAAAACACATTGGAACACATTAAAACACTTTTAAACAAGTTTTACATAAAATTTTTTAAATTATTCCAAAAATGAGAAAAAGAGGAAAAAGTTGATTTAGCTAAATTTTTTCCAATTGAGCCTAGGTTCATAATGGTTTTATAAACCTAGATTGAAGGTTTCCTAAGCTCAAGAAACTTAGATTTCAACTTATAAGGAGAATTGAAGAATTTGGGGCAAAATTTTGAAATTTGAATAAAAATAAACTAACCTCAAATTTGGGCTTGAATCGAATTTGTGATGGGTCAAATGTGTTCTTAGGCTTCCAATCCAGTTGAAGATCAAAGCTTGAGCTCAAAATTTTTGGCTCAAAATGAGAGACAGAGAAGAGAGAGGGAAGGCAGCGAGAGAGAGAGTTTGCGTGAGTCTAAGAGAGAGAGTGAGAGTGAAGAAAGAAGAGAGGGAGAGGAGAGAATAAATAGAGAGGGGACCAGTGGTTAATTCCATGTCCCGCACACGGTTTTGGAAAAAGAACATATTAGGCATTTGACAAATTATTTTGTTTCAAAGTTCAAAATAAAAAATAAAAATAATTAAAAGTGGGATTAATTTGAAATACCACAAAATAATTAAATTAAGTTCAAATTTATGTTAATGCATACTAACCTACCATTTTACATGCTAATCGTACTTAACGAATTTCTGGGTGTTACATTTTCTCTCTTTAACCTTTCTTCTCTTCCTCTTCTCTGATGAGTCCTTTGTTGGAAAACGATACGCAGTAGAATTTAAAAATTTTTTAAATCAAAGTCTCCAAATGAGAAGTTTGACATACTAAATACATAAATTAATTACAGATCCTACGTACCTCTTTTGTATATCGAATGTGCCGAAAAACTGTGAAGAGAAAAACGTTCCAAAAAAGTCTCAACCAACTTGTCTTCTTTATTATTCTCTATCCATGATTGAAGTGCGCATGGTCGCACGTCATATAATCTTCCTCCAGTGACTCTCCTTCTAACCATTTGAGAAAACCAAGAGCTAAGGTTCCAAATGTTGAGCAATAGCTCACTAGAAGTTTTAGAGTTTCTCTTATAGAAGCACTCACTCTATGCTTCTCAAATGATTTGAATAACAATGAAAAATAGCTCCCTTTTATAGTGGTTAGATCTGGGGTTAAACCTTATCAGATTAGGCTTCAAAATTCAAGTATAGATCAACTTCTAATGAAAAATGCGTAAAAAACGTGTAACTTGATTATCGCATGTTCAACATGCTGATATGGGAGATCGACCTATCGAACCAGCTCTATCGGTCTGCCAAACTAACTACATCGACCTACGGAACTGTTTGCACCGGCCTACTGAACCCGACCACCGGCCTATTGATCAAGCGATAATCTAGAGATCTTAGAATATATCATTTTCACACGTGAATTTTAGATAGAGTCTTAGTTTTAATTCAAAAAACCCAATAAAGAAATTATTTGGTTAAAACAGTCATATACAGATAATCCTATAGAAAATAAAATATTATCTAAATAATTCAACATGTTTATCTTGAATTAATTCACAAAATTAATTCAACCAATAAACTAACATGAATTATTAAATCCATTCTTATCGAATTTCAGCCAAACTAATAATTAATATAAGTCACCAATATGTAAGAAAAACACACAGTATCATTACAGGAAGTATCATGAGATAGCAAAGCGAACCCAATGGACATATATAGATCAAGCTCCTATAATTATAAAATAACATATCCCAGACACATATTTTATAATTATCAACTCGAATGCTATTCCACTAATAGCTTAGAGTTGTACTCTCAAACTATATAAAAATACAAAGCACCAACAAGCTAATCGTCCATAACATATTTTATAATGTGCAACATTTTCATAGGATATTCATAATCGACTTAAGGATAAATCCTTTTTACCTTCCCGATTATTTTTATCTTATGTTCTATTATCTCACCATTAGAATACTTACTATTCATAAATAATATACAATTCGTTTACACCTATGTATCTAAATAGTTGAGTGCTCCATTCTTTCAATTACAGGATAATACCCATAAGATATTAGACATGATGCCCTAAGGAGTACAATGTTGTAATATGTTTTTAAAGACGTTTTATCAATAAAGAGTTTATTATTCATATACCAAATGTTGTCCTCTTTATATTCATATTTGTTAAATGTATGATAAGTAAACAAAAGTCTGAGACTGTCAGTCTAAACCTTTAAAAATCCTATATATGATGGACAGATTATGCGAAAGACATGAATCTTAAAGTTGATGGTCTAAATCATAAGATCCGCAGGTGATGGAATAAAGTTGGGCGCTTTATTCATGCTAAGATTGTTATGTTGTGTATATCCCCTAACAGGAGATGGCATGTCTTGGTCATTAGAGCAGGACTCCATAAGTATAAACATTGGCGCATTATCATAGGTGACGATGTATTGGATTAGGGACATAAAAATTAAATTGATTTAGATTAATAATTTCGTTTATGCAAATCAATTCACTTTAGACAATCATATGTGTTGTGTCTTAATTTGGAAATAACTAATGAGCCTGTATTCTTGATTTATGTCTTTTGATGTACCAAAAGGTAATATCTTAACTTTATGATAGTACACATAACGGTACATTGGAGACATGATTCTTGATTGCGTAGACTTGTTGATGAGCTGTAAAAGTGTATGTTTTCTAAGACTAAAATTATTTATTTATACTTTGATTTCTCATTAAATCCTCTCATTAATAATATTTTTGTGTCTTAGTGTGTAAATGTGTTTAGAATGTGTTTTTATATTAGTAATATTTTCAGTAATTTTTAGAGTCGGTTTAGTATGTTAAATATGTGTTTAGTTTGTAAATAGTCAAAACCATAAAAATAATATTGTGTGATTTTATTTTGAGTCTTAATATATTTGATAATGTGTTTTAAGTTTGTAAATATATTCTATTATATTTTTAGTAAGTTCTAAAAATATTTTCAAGTCTTAAAAATCATGCCTATGTCAAACCGAAAGAAATTAGAAATTTTAGAAGTTTATAATTATTTTTGTTTGTTTTTATTGTAAAATAATATTTTTAATAGTTATTGTAAATATTTTGTTTGTAAAATAATTAATTTTAGTGTGTTTGTGAATTTTAGATTTAAAATTTGAAGGAAAAAGAATCAAAACGACACAAAAAGGGGTGAAATCGGATATTAAATGCATCATTAAACAATTAAAAATTTGAATTTCAAAATTAACTCGACATGTGGTGCATTCTTGTCTGCCGATCGAGTCACCAGTTGAATCAGTGGCGTCTGCATGTCATGCCATTAGCGATCCGTCAGCATTGCGTCAGTAGTGGAATCCGCGCATCGCAATTTGATTTTAGCATGCATTTCACACGCTGACAATCCGCAGACAACGTCAGAAAGGAATCTCAGTATCGTCTAAATCTGTGCATTTGTCTCACGTGTATCCATTTCTTTAGCCATCCGATCTGCTGACAAACTGATCCGACGGTCTCTTTTGTGGTCCCACCAATCCCACCTGGGCCCAATTCTACTCGCGTTCTTTGACCATTCGATCAAGCGATGGACGGCCTAGATCTTGACATTTCAATGCCTTTAGCCGTTGAAAGATAGCATATCTCATGCGAAAATTCACATACTCAGCATGAGAATCTTGCGTTCAAAAATTGAGAAGAAATGCATCATTTTGGCTGAGTTTTTGAAGATTTTAAACAGTAAAAAAATCTATAGACAGTATAATTTAGAGCCTATAAATATTGAGGCTTTTGCCTCAGTTCAACACCCACGGGGAATTCCCCCTTCTTCCTAGTGTTGCAAGAACGGGCCGGCCCGGCCCGGCCCGGCCCGTTCTCCTTAGGCCCACACGGCCCGCGGGCCGGGCCGGGCCGGCCCATGAATTTCGTGGGCCGGGCCGGGCCGGCCCATATTAAAAATAACTTGGCCCGGCCCGGCCCGCGGGCGAGGTTTATATGGGCCGTGCCGTGCCGTGCCGTGGGCCGTGCCGGGCCGTGCCGTGGGCCGTGCCGGGCCGTGCCGTGGGCCGTGCCGGGCCGTGCCGTGGGTCGTGCCGGGCCATGCCGTGGGCCTTAAATAGGCCGGCCCATCTTGGCTCATCATGGGTTTAAATGGGCCAGCCTATCTAAGTATGTAATTTTTAATTTTTTAATTTTTTAATTTTTAAACAAGTTAATAAATATAAAAGTTTGAATAGTTAAGATAAATATAAAAAAGGATATTTTATTTACGATTGCCTCATTAAAAACCTTTCCAAGGAAAACCCAGTGGGACAAAACCTTGGTAAGGAAAAAAGAGTACAATCGGGATAATTATACATTAGATGTTTACAAAATTACTAAAAACAAAAAAAAAACATAAAAAAAATATTGTTCATAATTAATTACAACGTATTACTCCCAGTGGGAGTATCAAAAATGTCCAAATTTTCAAAGTCATCAACCCAATCATCTTGAACTTCTTGGCTTCTTCTACGAGCATCCTCCCAATCTTTGACGCACATTACTGCTTCCAGAATATCGTCACTCATACGTGCACGCCGTTCATCAAGTACTCTACCACTGCAACTAAATACTTGTTCACTTGCAACTGTGGATACTGGTATGGTTAGTATATCACAAGCCATTTTAGAGAGCACAGGAAAAGTTCTTGACTGTGATCTCCAAAATGACAAAAGATCAAACTTATTGAAATCATGACCACCACCTTGCTCATTGAAAATAAATGCTGCAAAATTTGTTTCCAGATAATTTTCCAATTCACTGCGTGTTGAAGATGTAGACGATGCACCGAAACCAAATCCTGTGTAGCTAATCATACTTGCCCATGAAGAACCATGTGGAACAGAAGTAGTATTTGCTAAAGGTGTAGGGGATATTGTTTGGCCTCCTCCATATTTTTCATTATATGCAGTAAATATGTTGTTAACTTTTGCTTGCACATTTTGAATGGTTATGATGTCAGAATGCACCCTTAATTTTTCCCCTATACCCTTAAGCAAATATTCAACACCAGCTAATTTAACTCTCGGATCCAATACAGCAGCTATGCAATACAACGGTGGAACACGCTCCCAATATTTTTTGAATTTTTGCTCCATGAACTCAACAGATTCCTTAAACATGTCAAAATCTCTATGCATATCGAAGGTTGCAGCAATGTCGTACAACTTATGTAATGCATGAGGAGAGGTAGGATAGTACACACCTGAGAGTTGGAGAGTGGCTTCATAAAAAACCTTTAAGAAATTGTAAAAGCATGAAGCAATTTGCCAATCAAATTCTTGAAGCAGCTCAGTTGGATTCTTCAAGTTGTAATACGCGGTTATGACCTCTTTGTATGGTAGGCATGCATTCAGCATCAAATATGTTGAATTCCACCGGTGTCCTATGTCAGTTGGAAGTTTTCTGGGTTTCATGCTTGCTCTTTTGCAAAGCTTAGCAAACTCTTCAATTCGAGAGCCAGAACTTGCTATGTAACCCAAGGCCGTTCGAATATTTTCCAAATAACCTTGAAAAAATTTCATGCCATCTTGAACACACAAGTTAATAATATGACAAGCACATCTTTGGTGAAAAAGTGTTTCGCCATGTTGTGGTCTCAATGTTGTTTTGAAAAGGTTAATAGCAGCAGTATTAGCAGATGCATTATCAAATGTGATGCTCAAAACCTTTTCTTTAATGCCATAAAAATCAAAAACTTCCATGATGACATCATGAATGGCCTTGGCATCATGCGGATAAGGCATTGGTCGAAAAGCAATTAATCTTTTTTGAAAAGACTAATCTTTATCCACATAATGTGCAGTTACACAGATATAACTAGTTTTGGTACGACCTTCCCACAAATCAGATGTGCATGCAACAGATGCAGTGAATGAATTAAATTCAGTTACTAACTTTCCTCTCATTGAATAAAAAACTTTCATGGTGTCAGCTCTTGTGGTAGTTCTTGAAACACGCCTATATTGTGGATTATAGGCATTTTGAATGTACTCCTCAAAGGCTGGATCATCAGCAAGACTAATTGGTTGTTGAGCACTAGCCAAATATCTAGCATGCCATTCTCTTGCTCTTTGTTGGTCATATGACCAATTGGTAACACTACCATCGGGGCTAAATTGAAGTGTTTGTTGACAGCAATCAACACCACCTACACCATGCTTAGCTTCGCATTTTTTGCGATGCCTCTCTAAGTGACCAGTGCCAGAAGAGGATTTACCTGTGTAGTCTTGTTTGCATACTTTGCAAATTGCGCGCTCTTCTGTTGCACCATGCTCGTTTGTACGTGTTACGAGATCAAAGTAATTCCAAACTGGTGAAGTTCGTTGAATTTTCCTTTTGCCCTTACGAGTGACTTCAGAGGAGCCATCAACTTGAGATAGCAAGTCAACTCCAATTTCTTCCAGTGGATCATTAAATTGTTCTTCTTCGTTGATCACCAAATGTGAAATGTTGGCTCTCCCTCTAGGTGATGATGCCATAGCTTCAATAAAAAATAACAATAAATTAACGTAACATAAAAATTAAATAAAATAATTACACAATAAAATTAACTTATAACAATACAAAATTAATGAACAATAAATGAAATAAATTATACCTTCAAGTTTTTTTTTTCATTTCTGAAGAACTCTAAGTAATCTAAAAAACAAGACAATACATAAGATCTTAGAAGTTTGTTGAATGAGTATCTCTGTGAATGTTCTACATTTATTTATAGGTAAAAAAGTTTATTTTTTTATTTTTTTATTTTTAAATCTTTTTTTTTAATTTTTTTTCTTTCAAGTGTAACTTGATTAGACAATTCGCTGAAGACTTAACGTCTCAGCTTTGCACATTGCAGGCCTTCCTTCTGAGCCTCTATGTTAGGCCTGCCCCTTTATAATTGCATAGGGGAATCTAATGCCATGTTCACTCACGGGTGAATATGACATGCATAAATTATATAATATTTAATTCTTATATGTATTAAATAATATATATATATTAAATGTATAGTATTTTGATGTGATAATACATGACCTATAGACTTAATATCTGATTCTTAGCTTTGCTTCTCCAAAGCAAAGCATGTCTTATATAAAAAACCTAAACTGCCCCTATGTAAAATAAACTTGCATATAAAATTTTTGCCCAGGGGGCTCCGCCCCTACAACCCCCGGGAGGGGGGTTTACCACCCCCCTTCCAACCCCCACGTCGACCTTACCGCGAAGGTCGACCCGCGTACAACCTCTGCGTAGGGGCAATCTACGTCAGGATAATAATTAAGCTCCACACATACTAACAATGCCTACAAGAAAAAAATTTTAAAAATGCAAAGAAAAGAAAAAGAGCTTGTCAGGCCTATTGCAATGTGATGTGTTCAATATGGTATGTATATATATTATATAATATTTAATTCTTACATGTATTAAATAATATATATATTAAATGTATAGTATTTTGATGTGATAATACATAACCTACAGATTCAGCATCTGATTCTCAACTTTACTTCTCAAAAGCAAAGCATGCCTACAAGGAAAAAATAAAAAAATAAAAAAAATGAAAAGAGAAGAAAAAGAACTTGGCAGACGTATTGTGATGTGATTGCATTGGAAAAATCTCATGGCATATTCAATTATTCATTCACGGGTGAATATGGCATGTATATATATTATATAATATTTAATTCTTATATGAATTAAACAATATATATATTAAATGTATAGTCTTTTGATGTGACAATACATGACTTACAATGAGCCTTACATGACTTATTTGGAGAAGGCCATACTCAGCCATGTTCACCCGTGAATGAACATGAAAAAATATATCTAAATATATATATATATATATATGAAATTGGCCCACAATGGGCCTCTTGTGGCCCTGTATGGGCCTAGATGGGCCAGCCCAACTTGGGCCGGTGGGCTGGCCCATTATGGGCTGGGATGGGCCGGCCCATTGTGGGCCTAGATGGGCCGGCCCAACCTGGGCTGGGCCTAGACGGGCCGGGCCGGGCCGGCCCAGGCCCAGCCCAGCCCAGCCCGGCCCATGATTTTCCATGGGCCGTGCCGGGCCGGCCCATGGGCCAACATATATAGGCCCGGCCCAGCCCACAAGTATTTATGGGCCGTGCCGGGCCGTGAACAGTGTCGGGCCGTGCCGGCCCGGCCTATCACTGTATCAGGACGGGCTCGGGCCGGCCCACGGGCCCCGGCCCATTGTTGCATCTCTACTTCTTCCTCCTCTTTTTTTTCTTTCTTTTCTTGCTGCTGAGTTAGGCTTAGTAGTACTTATTAGGGCGGAGATACTGTTAGAGTATTCCTCAAACCCTACTAAAAATAATAAAATAATACTTAAATTAGTGCAAAGAGTTTGGTAAGGTAGAGAGATGATCTTGTATGCATATTATTAACTCTATATCTGTGTTGTAGTGCTTATATTTTTATGGAATAAATTATATTTTTTAAAATAATTATTGTTAATGTAATTATGTTGCCAATTTTTACAAAAATTCAGTCATGCTTTCTTTATTTAATTTAATTGTGTTGCATAATTAATATTAATAATACTGAAATAATGCTTAATTTTATTGAATGTCTTATATTGCAGTATGACTTGTTATATTGTCAATTCTAGATATTTCATAAGACGAAGTGCTGCCGGAATTAACGTAAAAATTTATTCCATTAAAATATAATAATTTTGATTTGTTATTATCTTTTCTATCTTAAATTTATGTTAATTATAATTGTAGTGACAACGGTTATAATTTTAATAATTAGTGCACCTAATCATTAGTGAGAGATGATTATTTTACTGCTTTTATAGGAAGACCCTTACTGTATTATGTCTTGCTATATTGTCGCTCTCGGTTGACTTATAAAATTAATAAAATATGCTTGCAATTAATTAGAAAAGTTACAATAAATCAAATGCTTTAGATGATTATTAATTTGAGTTAAAATTTTATACCAGTTATGAAACATATAAAGGATTCTCAAAGCCCCACCATTTTAATTTTATGTTTTAAATTTTAAATCAAAAAAATCACAAAAATATTTCTTTCATTTTAAACTTTGTTTTGAAAAATTGATTGCCTTTTTGAACGTTTATTTTTAACAATCTCCCGAGTTACAAATTTCTCACCTCTATGTGGATACGACAATCTTTCTATACTACAAACGTCTGCCGTTTAAGCAAAAAGAAAAAACATTTTTGGTTTGAACACACAAATAAAAATTTGGCGCCATTGCCAAGGAGGTGTCATCACTTTGTCAATTGCTAAATTAAGCGGGCGAACAGGTAAGTGATCTATCCCTATCCTTTGTAATATTATTTTTATTATTTGCATTTTTAATTAGCGTATTTATTATAAAAAAATTAAAAAAAATTAAAAAAATTAAAAATGAAATAAAAAGGGCAGATGCTTTTCACTTACTATTTCATTTGTTTTGGATAAAGAAAAGCTTAGCATCCTGTCTCTTGTTTTGCAAGTTTAGGTAGTTGCAAAATTTATTGGATCCTTTCAAAAAGGCCCATCGTTGGGACTCGATCCCATGACCACAAGGCTAACACCCTTTCCTAAGAAAGTTGGGAATTCTAAGTGGGTCTAATGTGACCCCTTAATGATCTAGGAATCCGATTAATTGAGCATTATTCGGCTTGAAAATTTTTCTTTCAAAATAAAAAAAAATTAAATAAAAGAAGTAAAAAAATTAAAAAATTAAAAAAAATGTATTGGGGAATTCATCGACATTTTGTTGCTAGATTTTCTCAAAAACACTTGGAACCATTTATAGTACTTGGTGGAGATTTAAAGACTTGCTAGATAGGTTCTCTCACCATGGTCTTTCTAAGGAATATCTGTTAGAAGTCTTCATAGAGAGGTTAAGTCTTAAAATAAGAGATTACGTAGAGAGAGGAGATGGTACCCACTACTTTTTACCAATAAACAGTTGACAAAGCCTATTTATGATAGAAGACATGGCCAAATTTGATTATTGGATGAGAAATAGAAAGAACAATGTAAGAAGAGAAAATAATTTAGAACCTTGGCCTAACACCCAAACTTCAAAACTATCCTTTCAACCTAAAAATTCTTTAGGAATTTTGAAAAAGAAAAGTTTGGAGGAAACCCTTGTAGAGTTTATAGAGACCACGAAAGACTATTAGAAAGCATATCAAAAAATTTGAGAAAACTAAAAGAAGATCAAGAGGAAATAAAAATTACTTCGTGTCAATCAGTGTCAAAGGTAGAACAAAATGAAACCATTCTTGTCAAAGATACCTTAACACAAAATTGTCACTTAGAAGAAACTGTCGAGCTAATCGAAGAGGCTCTTGAGCTGTTTGAAGAAGATTCTTTAGGTGAAGAAGAAATAGTTGTCCTAGTCATTGAAGAAGAACATTTAGAACCTACCTATTTTGAAGAACAACCTTTAGGAGAGGAATGTGTGAGAGAGAATGAAGACTTAATAGTAGAACAGAAACAATCATCACCCTTTGTCCTAAGTTCTCAACCTCAGTTGGCAAAAGAGTTCACCAAATACCATTCCTACCAAGATCCTATATGGCCACCACCTCTTCCACTATCTTTAGCATCGTTTTTATGGACCTACAAAGGACATAAAATGAGTCCAAGTTGCATGAATTTAAATGTTTCAAATTTTGCTAATCTTAAGGGCATATTTACACAAGACCCATATATGGTGTCTTTCGACACTTACTATGGGAGGAAGTCGCTCTTTGACTATTGTCCACCAAGAGTAGAGTGAAAGAAAAATTTGTTAAATTCAGAGCATCAAGCAATAGGAAAACACTTTCAAAGTAATATCTTTACCTTCCCTTGTAATATATTTTGTGATATATTTTTTTGTATTATTTTGATTTTCTTTTAAAAATTCTAAAAATGAAATTTATTATGAAAATTTTAAATGAAGGCTATAAATTGAGTTTGTTAAGAATGGTTGAGTTATGGAACGCTTCTAGAGATGCATTCTAATGGATTTAATTTTGTAAATGCTATTTTTTTGGATTTTCAAATAAATTTTCAATAAAAAAAGTGTGTTTTTGATTTTGCTTTTTAATTTTCCTTAAAAAAATCTTTGAAATTAAATCACTTAATAATTCATTTAAAATGGCTGAGATTAAGGAAGATATAATCAATGCGATTAGTAAGTATTCTGTACTTATGGCCTCTTGAAACGCGTTTTGAAGAATTTGAAAAATAATTTTAATTTTCAAACAAAAAAATAAAATCTAGGGAATCTAACTTTAAAAGACCTAGTTTGTATTATATTGTTATGTATTTTGTTAGCTTTTAGTTTTGTTTGTTAAGTTTGCTATAGATCATCTCTACAGTTGTGTTAATTCAAGTAATATTTTTTTTACTGCTCACAATATTCCCTTTATATATTGAGGAAAATGTACATCTTAGGTTGGAAGGAGAGGATTGTGCATCAAAATTGTGCTTCAAAGTTGTGTTGCACTAAAAATTTTTCAATTTTGCCCAAAATTTTATTTTTGCTCCAGATTTTTTATTTTTTTATTTTTTAGTGTTTTGTACATATTAGTTTCTTGGTAATTAATGTGTCATTATTTTATTTTGATTTCTAAGCTTCATATTAATGTAATGTCATTTTTCTATTCTTTGAATTATTTAACTTTATGGACTCTCAAAACTTTGGTTTTATTTAACATTTTTATGTGTTTATTTTTCAAAGAGTTTGTAAGCCATTCTTTTCACACATGCACTGTAATGCTTAATTATAGTGGTAAGTCAAAGCTATGAATATTTGAGTTTTGTTATTTTGTGAAGATGAACATTTAAAGGCAATAACATTTTCAAAATTAATTAACTAATTAATAAAGAAATAAAAAAAGAAGAAAAAGAGATAAAAAGAAATAAAAAGTAGTGTAAATAAATAAAGTGTGTAATTATGTAAATTAATGAATAAACTTAGATAAGTTTGGTTTCGTAGTCTCTTTAACTTAAGTAAGTAAGTTCAAGGGGTGTTTCAACACGTAATACCTTGGACCAACTGGTCTGGAAGCTATTGACCCATAGCTCATTAAATGGGTTATGGAGAAAGCTTAAGGGAGCCAAACATTGCATTATCCATAATTGTTAACTTTGTTTAATTTTTGTAAATATTTTTGTTTATGCTTTTTAATTGTTCTAAATAAATACATTTGAAATGTTGCTGCCTGTAGGAGTGATTTGAAGCAAAATGTCATAACAAATTTATTCTTAGTTTTGGATGAAACTTCATAATTATTCATTATCCCATTTTGTATTAAGTTTCGCTTATATACATTTTGTTAAGTAACATATAAATTGTTCAAATAAAATTTTTGTTTTGCTAGTCTATTTAGTTAGGTAGTCAACTTATAGTTAAATGGCTTGCATTATATGATTATTCAGTAAATCCTTTCAAATTTTATCACTTTAATTGCTAGGGGCTAGAAATAAGCTGGTTGGGGGGTGTGATGAGACCGTAAAAGTATACATTTTGTAAGGCTAAAATTATTTATTTATACTTTTATTTCTCAATTAATCCTCTAATTAATAATATTTTTGTGTTAACAAGCATTTTTGTGTCTTAGTGTGTAAATGTGTTTAAAAATGTATTTTTAATTTTTTTTATGTTTATTAATATTTTTGGTAATTTTTAGAGTCGGTTCGAGACGTTAAATATGTGTTTAGTTTGTAAATAGTCAAAACCATAAAAATAATATTGTGTGATTCTATTTTGAGTCTTAATATATTTGATAATGTGTTTTAAGTGTGTAAATATGTTCTGTTATATTTTTAGTAATTTCTAAAAATATTTCAAGTCTTAAAAATCATGTCTGTGTCAAACTGACAAAAATTACAAAATTTAGAAGTTTATAATTATTTTTGTTTGTTTTTATTGTAAAATAAACATTTTTAATAGTTATTGTAAATATTTTGTTTGTAAAATAATTAATTTTAGTGTGTTTATGAATTATAGATTCGAAATCTAGAGGAAAAAGAATCAAAACGGTGCAAAGAGGTCAAAATCGGATATCAAATGTATCATTAAACAATTAAAAATTCGACTATCAAAAATAACTCAACACGTGGCGCATTCTTGTCTATTGATCGCGTTGCCAGTTGAATTAGAGTCGTCTGCGTGTCGCGCCATCAACGATCTGTCAGCATTGCATCAGTAGTGGAATCCACGCGTTGCAATTTGATTGGAGCGTGCATTTCACGCGCTGGCAATCCGCACACAGTGTTAGAAGGGAATCTCAGTGTCGTTTGATTCTGTGCATTTGTCTCACGTGCGTCTGTTTCTTCAGCCATCTGATTTGTTGACAAGACTAATCTGACGATCTCTTTTGTGGTCTTGCACGATCCCACTTGGGCCCAATCTGCTCACGTTCTTTGACCATTCGATCAAGCAATGGATGACCTAGATCTTGATGTTCAATGCCTTTAACCGTTGAGAAATAGCAGATCTCATGAGAAAATTTGAATATATGGGAATCTCACGTTCAAAAATTGAGAAGAAATGCATCATTTTGGCCAAGTTTTTGAAGATTTTAAATAGTAAAAAAATCTATAAATAGTAAAATTTAGAGCCTATAAATATTGAGGCTTTTGCCTTAGTTCAACACCCACGGAGGAATTCCCCCTTTTTCCTCCTCATCTTTTTTTCTTTTCTTGTTGTTGAGTTAGACTCGGTAGTATCCTCTTTGGGTGGAGATATTGTTAAAGTATTCCTCAAACCCCACTGAAAATAATAAAAGAATGCTTAAATTAGTGTAGAGAGTTTGGTGAGATAGAGAGATGATATTGTATGTATAGTACTCTGGTATGGATTTTAACTCTATATCTGTGTTGTAATGCTTATATTTTTATGGAATAAATTATATTTTTTAAAATAATTATTGTTCGTGTTGTTATGCTGCCAATTTTTATATAAATTCAGTTATGCTTTTTTTATGTAATTTAATTGTGTTGCATAATTAATTTTAATAATACTAAAATAATGCTTAATTTTATGAAATGTCTTTTACTGCAGTATTACTTGTTATATTGTCAATTCTAGATATTTCATAAAACGAAGTGCTGTCAGAATTAACGTAAAAATTTATTCCATTAAAATACAATAATTTTGATTTGCTATTATCTTTTCTATCTTAAAATTATATTAATTATAATTGTAGTGTTAGTGGTTATAATTTTCATAATTAGTACACCTAATCATTAGCAAGAGATGATTATTTTGCTACAACTATAAGAAGACCTTTACTGTATTATGGCTTGCTATATTGTCGCTCTCAGTTGACTTATAAAATTAGCAAAATGTGCTTGTAATTAATGAGAAAAGTTATAATAAATCAAATGCTTTAAATAATTATAAATTTGAGTTAAATTTCATACCAGTTGAGAAACATACAGAGGATTCTCAAAGCCTCACCGTTTTAATTTTGTGTTTTAAATTTTAAATAAAAAAAATCACAAAAATATTTCTTTCTTTTTGAACTTTGTTTTGAAAAACTGATTGCCTTTTTGAATGTTTATTTTTAACAATCTCTTAAGTTATAAATTTCTTACCTACTTGTGGATACGACAACCTTTCTATACTACAAACATCCGCCATTTAAGTAAGAAGAAAAAAAATTTTCGGTTTGAACACGCAAGCACTTGCTATTCATAGATATGGAATCTATAGCTCTTTTTGTAGAGTTAATGATATTCTCTTATATGCGTTATCATGTAATTGAAAAATTAGAGTGCTAAACTATTTGGATACATAGGCGTAATCAAATAGTATACTATCTTTGAATAATAAATATTCTAATGGTGTAATAATGGAATGTAAGAAAAAAAAAAAGGAAGGTAAAATGGAATTTATCCTTAAGCCGATTATAAATATCCTATGGGGATATGGCACATTATGATATGTTATGGACAGTTAGCTTACTTGAAACTTCGTAGTTTTACATAGTTCGAGGATGCAGCTGTAAGCTTTTAGTGGAGTAGCATTAGAGTTGATAATTATAAAATATGTATTTGAGATATTGTATTTTATAATTATAAGAGCTTCAACTATATAGGTCCATTTAGTCCCCATTTGCTAGCTCATAATAAATCATATGACGATACGGTATGTTTTTCCAACATATTGGTTACTTTTGTTAAATTATTAGATTGGCTAAAAGTTGATAGTATTAAATTTAATAATTCATGTCAGTTTATTGGTTGAATTAATTTTGTGAATTAGTTCAAGATAAACATGTTTAATTATTTGGATAATATTTTATTTTCTATGAGATTATCTAGATATAACTGTTTTGATCATATAACTTTTCTATTGGATTATTTGGATTAAAACTGAGGCTCTATCTAAGAATCTCGGGTAGGAAATACAATATTATTAGGGACCAAATTATTGCAAGTTCTGCAGGCTGATTTGTTAGTTCGACCTGTAGAGGGAGTACGTTCGGTAAGCTGATGGGAAAGTTCGGCCTGCTGATCCTGCAATAATATGTTTTTAGACACGATTTTTATCAGAAGTTGATTTAGATTCAAATTTTGGGCCACTATCTAATAAAGCTTGACCCTAGATATGACTTCTATAAAAAGGGGATGAGTTTTTGACAAGCCATTAGTAGGGCAGAATTCTTTCAGCTCGACGACAAGCTAAACTTTTAGGTTCGGTAGGCCAATAGTCAGACTGGCAGACCGAACATTATGTTCAGTAGGCCGGAAGAGAATATAACATTTTTAGAAAAGTTGCATTTTTTGGTACAGTTTTGATATTATTTTAAAGACAATTCTAAGAAATATGAAATTTTATGGTGATCGGAAAAATAAAGTAGTTGATCTATGAGGGATTAAAGAATTAAAGATGGATGTCACATGGAGAAGGATACAATTTGAATATACAAAAATGAAGAATAGATAATATATTTCAATTGATCTTTTATAATCTTTATTTTATTTTCTTTAGGATAGATACATGATATTACAATTGTTTATTTATTATTATTTTACTTGTGGCTTTGCATGTTGTTTTGCTTGTCTGTATTATAATATAATTTGCTATGTATGTTAATAACATGCTATGTAGAATAGAGAGTGTTGCTCATTAAAAATTGTTCATGCATATTAAAATAAAACCTTGTTTTTTAAAATATTGAGTGGGAGAAGGTTTGCAAAAAGAGGACCTATGGCTTCCATTGTTGGTCCATAGGTAACACATGATGGTTCTGACCCCTAGGAAGGGATTTTATCATATACCAGGTTGGATCTCTAAAGGGATAATTTATTTTAGCTTGATTTATCACTGTACACTACTAGGTACAGTTATAAATCATAGATAAAATAGTTGAAACGATAGTTATACACTCAAGATTAATTTATTATTAACCTTCCCTAAGAGCTCTGTTAATGAAATTAATGGCCAAAGAAAACTATTATTAATATATGCTAGATCAGACGGATTCTAGATGGTATATATTAATTGGAGGGGATCCGTATTCCTAATTGAATTTTGCAAGTCTCCCCCTAGCGGCTTGTTGAATTCTGAGTTAGGAATTATCATAATAACGTTGTGATTTTTTCAAGGTTTTGACACATAAACATAATTGTATGTTTACTTGTTTGTGTTATCTTACTAAAATATTATTGATTGTTTGCTTATATTTGGTATATGATTCTTTATTGTAGATTAAAAATGTCTAAAAATGTTTTATCTTTGATACTCGATAAGAAACAATTAACTGACAAGAATTACAATAATTGGAAAAGGAACCTGAATATTGTCCTTTCTTTTGAGAAACTAAAATTTGTGCTGACAACATCATGTCCTCTCGAACCTATCAGGGAATCCACTAATGAGCAAATCCAAGCATATGATTGTTGGAAAGATGCTAACGATCAAGCCCACTATTATGTTATGGCTAGCATGAATAACGAGTTGCAGGTTCAACATGAAGATTATGAGACCGTGAGTAGATCTTGGATAATATTAAAGACATGTTTGGAGGCCAAGCCCTAACAAAATGGCAAGGGGCTCTTTGAAAAATTTTAAACTGTAAACAGAGATTGGGGACTTTTATGAAGGAGCATATGATGTTACTCATGGGTTACCTCGTTGAGGCTCAAACCTATGGAGTTGATATTGATGTTGAGTCACAGATGACTATGGTCTTTGAGACTCTGTCTAAGGAGTTCATCCCATTTAGAGCTTTATAAAATTTGAGCATTAGATAGGATGTGTCTTTATGGAGCTGATGAAGCAGTTAGAGGAGTTTGAAAATCTGATCAGGGAAACTCCTATGGGTGGTGAGGCCAACTTGGTAGCTTCATTCAGTTCCAATCCTAATTTAGGGAATGGAAGGAAGCAGAGGGCTAAAAAAGAGAAGTTTTATATTCTGGCAAGTGGCAAGAACAAGAAGAAGAAGAAAAAGAACCCAAAGAAGCTCAAGTGCTTCTATTGTCGGAAGGTCGGGCACATCGAGAAGAATAGCAAGGACTTTCTTTCCCAAGGAGGTAAGTGCGAACTTCTGATTATTGAAACTTGATTAGTTGAGGAATCAAGTGAAACTTCGGTTATAGATTTTGGAGCAACTAATCATGTTTGTGTTTCTCTACAAGGGTTCAAAGAAACGAGAAGTCTGCTACATGAGGACTTCATGTTGTGGATGCGCAATGATCCTTGGTGTTGGCTAAAGTAGTGATCCATCTTTATTTTGATAATTATAGGATTTTAGCTTTGAAAGATTGCTTTTATGTTCCTAGACTTAAAAGGAATTTGATAGCTTGTTTGTTTAAAGACTCTTATTTAGTATCTTTTAATAACAAAATGGTGTTCCTAGACTTACTGCTTAATGCTGAGATGAATGATAATAACTCTAAAAGATTTAAAACTTCTCACTCTAATAAGACTTATATTTGGCATTTGCGCCTTGGTCATATTAACCTGAATAGGATTCAAAGGTTGGTAAGGGATGGACCTTTAAATCACTTAGAGGTAGAATCTATACCACAATGTGAATCTTGTTTAGAGGGCAAAATGACCAAAAGACTCTTTGGGTCTAAGGGCAATAGGGTTGAAGAGGCTCTAGAGCTTGTGCATAGTGATGTTTATGGTCCCATGAACATCCAGGCACAAGAAGGGTATGAGTATTTTGCCACTTTTATTGATGATTACTCAAGATATGGGTCTGTCTACCTAATGCATCATAAAAGTGAAGCTTTTGACAAGTTCAGGGAGTTTCGTGTTGAAGCGGAAAAGCAATTAAGCAAACCTATAAACGCACTTTGATCCGGTCGAGGTGGTGAATACCTCTCCGATGAGTTCTTGGAACACTTATTAGAGAATGAGATTTTATCCTATTTGATTACGTCGGGCATTGCACAACAGAAGGGCATAGCTGAGCAAAGAAATAGGATTTTTTTAGACATGATTGGATCTATGATGAGTTATTCGACATTACCTTTATCCTTTTGGGGATATGCACTACAAATTGCATGTTATCTTTTGAACAATATGCCTTCAAAATCATTTCCTAAAACTCTTCACGAGTTATGGATGGGTAAGAAGACATCCTTAAACCATATTTGCATATGGAGTTGTCTGGCTCATGTCCTGTATAAGGAAGCAAAGAAGTAAGAAGTATATTCAGAAGTTTGTGTGTTTGTAGGATATCCAAAAGGGACTAAAGGGGGTTATTTCTATAACCCAAAAGAAAATAAAGTTGTAGTTTCAACGAATGTAACTTTCCTTGAGGAAAGTTACGTGAACAACTTTAAGCCTCGAAGCAAAGTGGTACTCGAGGAGTTGTCGAGTGATTTGATCACTTCGAGGGTTTTGGTTGAAACCAATCCAATCAATGTAGAAAAACTGACTGAACAACAACTTAAGGGGCTTTGGTGTAGTGGGAGTATCAGGCGTTAACTCGAGAGGTATATGTTCAATAATGAAGCCTACTTGGTTGAGCTAGTTGAACATGGCAAGGATCCTTACACTTATGCAGAGGCTATGGAAGATGTTGATTCAAAGCTTTGGAAAGAAGCTATGAACACTGAAATGAAGTCCATGGAGACTAATTAGGTCAAGGAACTTGTGGATCTTCCTGAAGGGGTAAAACCCATAGGGTGTAAGTGGATCTATAAGATAAAGAGAGGAGCAGATGGGAAAATCGAAACCTATAACGCTAGACTGGTAGCAAAGGGCTACATGCAAAAGGAAGGAATCGATTACGAGAAAACCTTTTCGCCTATAACCATGCTTAAGTCCATCTATATTTTCTTATCCATAGCTGCCACTTTTGACTACAAGATTTGGCAGATGGATGTTAAGATGGCCTTTCTGAATGGCTTTCTTGATGAGTCTATATATATGGTTTAGCCAGACAGGTTCAAGGCTAAGGGTTAAGAGGGTAAAGTCTGTAAGCTGCTAAAGTCAGTTTATGGACTTAAGCATGATTCTTGTTCTTAGAACATAAGATTTGGTCAGGTGATCAAGACTTATAGGTTCGAACAAAACGTGGACGAACCGTGTGTTTACAAACACATTAAAGATAAGAAGGTGGTTTTTCTATTACTCTATGTAGATGACATTCAACTAATTGACAATGACATTGGGGCATTGTCATCGGTTAAATTATGGTTGACCAAGCAGTTTGACATGAAAGCTTAGGTGAAGCTAATTATATTCTCGATATCCAGATCTTTCGGGATAGGAAGAATAAAATGATAGTTTTTGTCCTAAGCTGCATACATAAATAAAATTCTCAAGAGGTATGCAATGTAGAATTCCAAGAAAGACAGCAACCATCTGGGTCTGGAATTACTTTTTCTATGAAAGACTAACCAAAGTCTAATGAAGAAAGAGAATACATGAAGAAAGTACCTTATGCTTCTGTAATATGTACTCTCATGTATGCTATACTTTGCACACCATTGGATATTAGTTATGCGGTCGGGATAATAAGTCAATTTCAATCGGATCCAGGACTGAACCACTTGGTTGTGGTTAAGCATATTTTTAAGTACCTTAGAAGAACTCGTGGGTATATGCTTCTATATTTGGGTGAGGATCTAACACCTCTAAGATACACTGATTTGGATTTTTAATCCTGCTTGGATTCGAGAAGATCGACTTCTGGTTTTGTGTTTACTTTAGGCGATGGTGCCACTATTTGGAGAAGTATCGAGTAAGATTGCACTTCGGATTCAACGATGGAGGCCAAGTTTGTGGCAGCAAGTGATGCTTTGAAAGAAGCAGTGTGGCTTTGCAAGTTCCTTAGGATCTTGAGGTAGTTCCTGGTATGGAAAAGGCAGTGTCATTATATTGTGATAACGTTGTAGCAATAGCTAATGCTAAGGAACTAAGATTTCACAATAAGAGTAAGCATATTCATCAAAAGTATCATGTGATAAAGGACTTCGTTAAGAGCGGGCGTGTTGTAGTATGCAAAATCACATCTAAGGACAATTTAGATGATCCATTCACAAAGACACTAACTACAAGAGTTTTTGGGAGCCATGTGCAAGCTATGGGGATATGAGATATGTCATATTTACTCAATTAGTGCAAGTGGGAAATTGTTAGACATGATGCATTAAGAAGTAAAATGTTGTAATATGTTTTTAGAGACATTTTATTGATAAAGAGTTTATTATTCATATACCAAATATTGTCCTCTTTGTTGGAAAAATAGTGCGCAGTGGATTTTTAAAATTTTTATATCAGAGTATTTTTCAAAACACAAGTTTGACATGCTATATACATAAATTAACCAGATCTTACTAACCTTTGAATGCCGAAGAACTCGCACAATCTGTGAAGTGAAGTAACATTCTACAAGAGCCTCAACCAACTGGTCTTCTTTGCTATTCTCTATCCACGATCGGAGTGAGTGTGGGCTCACACGTACAGCTCTTCCTCTAGGTGACTCTCCTTCCAACCAATTGAGAGAACCCAAAGCTAGTGTTCGCAATTTGTAAACAAGAGCTCTCAAGGAGTTTCAAATTCTCACCTGTAGAGAATCACTCTTAATCTCACAATTGATCTAAATAACTTATGAGACTTACTCCCTATTTATAGATGTTGGGTCTAGGGTCAGTCCTTATCAGATAAGGTCTCAAAAATTCAAATTAAAATCAAATTCAGATCAATATCTAAAGAAATCCGCGTCAAAACGTATGATCTTTTTATTGTGCATCGGTAAGCCAAACTTGCCCCATCCGCAGGCGAACTTGAGGATCGGCATGCCAAACAGCCAAAAAAATCTCAACGAATCTTTTATTTTCCACCCGAGATTCTATAGGATAAAGTCTCAGTTTTAATTCAAATAACCCAATAGAGAAATTATCAAATTAAAACAACTTTATCTAGATAATCTCTAAGAAAATAAATGAATTCCTAATAATTCTACAAGTTTATCTTGATTTAATTTATTCAAAATTAAATCAACTAATAAACAGACAAGAATTATCCGATCCCAATAATTCAACAAGTTTATCTTGAATTAATTTTATCACAAAATTAATTCAACCGATAAACAGATATGAATTATTTGATTCTTTCGAATTTCAACCAATCTAATAAATCTGACATAAGTCACCAATTATTGAAAAAGCACTCCGTATCGTTACAGGATGTTGTGAGCTAGCAAAGGGGACCAAATGGACCTATATAGTTCAAGCTCCCGCTAATTACGAAACCCAATATCCCAGATATACATTTCATAATTATTAACTCCAACGCTACTCCACTAGGAGCTTGGAGCTGCACTCTCGAACTACATAGAATTACGAAGCCCGTAAAGCTAAGTCTTCATGATATATCATAGTGTATTGTATCCCCATAGGATTATCCATAACTGACTTGAGGACAAGTTCTGTCTTCCTTCCCGATTATTTTTATCTTACGCTCTATTATCTCACCATCAGAAAACTTACCATCCAAAGACAGTATATCATTCAGTTACACCTATGTATCCAAATGGTTGAGCGCTCCAGTTTTCTAATTACATGATAATGCATATAAGAGGATATCACTACCCCTAAATAGGAGCTATGGATTCCAAATTTTTGAATAACAGATCTACGCTATCAAGAGTCATGTCTTCAACGTACCGGCATGCATACCACTATTAAGATCTGGGTGTCACCCTTTGGTACATCAAAAGACACAAGTCAAGACAACGGGCCTACTATTCATCTCAGGATTAAGATACAATACAAATGATTGTCTAAAGTGAATCGATTTGTAGAGACAGAATTATTAATCCAAATCAATTCACTTTATGTCCTGATCTAACACATCGCCACCTATGACAATGTGCCAGTGTTTCTATTCACGGAGTCCACCTCCGATGGTCAAGACAAACTATCTCCCAAAAGGGATATAGACAACATAACAATCTTTACATGAATAAAGCGCCTAACTTTTTTCCCTCGATTGCAGATCTTATGATTTACACTGTCACCTTAAGAATCGTGTCATCTGCATAATCTATCCATCATATGTCGAATTCTTAAAGGTTTAGACCGACAATCTCAGACTTTTGTTTGCTTAATATACATTCAATAAATATGAACGTAAAGAGGACAAGATTTGATATATAAACAATAAATAAATTCTTTATTGATAAAAATGTCTCCAAAAACTTATTACATTTTTACTCCTTAGGGCATACATGTCTAACAATCTCCACTTACACGAAGTGAGTAAATATGATAAATTTCGCATCCCCATAGCTTCCACATGCCTCTCGAAGACTCTCCCAGTAAGTGTCTTCGTAAATGGATCAACTAAATTGTCCTCTGACGTGATCTTGCACACCATGACATGCCCGTGCTCAACGAAGTCCTTTTTCACATGAGACTTTCAATCAATATGCTTACTCTTCTTGTGAAATCTTGTTCCTTAGCATTGGCTACCACCGTATTGTTATCACAGTACAGTTATACCGCCTTATGTTGGAAAAAGAGTGCGTAGCGGAATTTAAAAAATTTTACATCAGAGTATTTTTCAAAACACAAGTTTGACATGCTATATGCATAAATTAACCAGATCTTACTAACCTTTGTATGCCGAACAACCCTCGCAAAATGTGAAGAGAAGTAAAGTTCTAGAAGAGCCTCAACCAACTGGTCTTCTTTGCTATTCTTTATCCACGACCGGAGTGAGTGTGGGCTCACACGTATAGCTTTTCACCAAGGTGACTCTCCTTCCAACCAATCGAGAAAACCTAAAGCTAGAGTTCATAATTTGTGAACAAAATCTCTCAGGGAGTTTTTTAGATGCTCATCAATAGAGTATCACTCTTAATCTCTCAACTGATCTGAGTAACTCTTTAGACTTACTCCCTTTATATAGAGGTTGGGCCTAGGGTCAGTCCTTATCAGATTAGGTCTCAAAAACTCGAAACAAAATCAAGTTCAGATCAATATCTCATAAGATCTACACAAAAACACGTAATCTTATCCTTCGCTCATCGGCAGGTCGAACAGGCCCCATTGGCAGGCCGAACACGTGGATCGGTAGGCCAAACTGTCGATAAAAAATTTCCATGAATCTTTTATTTTCCACCCAAGATTCTATAAGATAAACTCTCAGTTTTAATTCAAATAACCCAATAGAGAGGTTATATGATCAAAACAACTTTATCTAGATAATCTCTAGAAAAATAAATCAATTCCCAATAATTCTACAAGTTTATCTTGATCTAATTTATCCAAAATTAAATCAACCGATAAACAAACAAGAATTATCTGATCTTAATAATTCAATAAGTTTATCTTAAATTAATTTTATCACAAAATTAATTCAACCGATAAATAGACATGAATTATTTGATTCTTCCAAATTTCATCCAATCTAATAAATCCGACATAAGTCACCAATTATTGAAAAGCACGCCGTGTCGTTACAGGATGTTATGAGTTAGTAAAGGGGACCAAATGGACCTATATAGTTCAAGCTCCTGATAATTATGAAACCCAATATCTCAGATATACAATTCATAATTATCAACTCCAACGCTACTCCACTAAAAGCTTGAAGCTGCACTCTCGAACTACATAGAATTATGAAGCTTGCATAGCTAAGTCTCCATGACATATCATAGTGTATCGTATCCCTATATGATAATCCATAATCGGCTTAAGGAGAAGTTTTGTCTCACCTTCCTGATTATTTTTATCTTATGTTCCATTATCTCACCATCGGAAAACTTACCATCCAAAGACAGTATACCATTTGGTTACACCTATGTATCTAAATGATTAAGCTCTCTAGTTTTCCAATTATAGGATAAGGCATATAAGAGGATATCATTACTCCTAAAGAGGAGCTATGGATTCTATATCCATGAATAATAAGTTTACGCTATCAAGAGTCATGCCTCCAATGTACCGGCATGCATACCATTATTAAGATCTGAGTGTCACCCTTTGGTACATCAAAAGACATATGTCAAGACAACGGGCCCACTATTCATCTCAAGATTAAGATACATTACAAATGATTGTCTAAAGTGAATCGATTTGCCGAGACAGAATTATTAATCCAAATCAATTCACTTTGTGGCCCGATCCAACACATCGTCACCTATGACAACGTGCCAATGTTTTTATTCACGGAGTCCATCTTCGATGGTCAAGGAAAACTATCTCCCAAAAGGGATATAGACAACATAACAATCTTTGCATGAATAAAGTGCCTAACTTTATTCCCTCGATTGCGGATCTTATGATTTAGACCATCACCTTAAGAATCATGTCTTCCGCATAATCTGTCCATCATATGCCTAATTCTTAAAGGTTTTGACTGACAGTCTCAGACTATTGTTTACTTAACATACATTCAACAAATATCAACATAAAGAGGACAAGATTTGGTATATAAACAATGAATAAATTCTTTATTCATAAAAATGTCTCCAAAAACTTATTACATTTTTACTTCTTAGGGCATACATGTCTAACAATCTCCCACTTGCTCTAAGTGAGTAAATATGACAAATCTCGCATCCCCATAGCTTCCACATGCCTCTCAAAGACTCTCCCAGTAAGTGTCTTTGTAAATGGATAAGCTAAATTATCTTCTGACGTGATCTTGCACACCGTGACATGCCCGCCCTCAACGAAGTCCTTTATCACATGATACTTCCGATCAATATGCTTAGTCTTCTTATGAAATCTTGGTTCCTTAGCATTTGCTACCATCGCATTATTATCACAGTACAGTGATACCAGCCTTATCCATACAAAGAACTACCTCAAGATCCCTAAGGAACTTGCGAAGCCACACTGCTTCTTTCGAAGCATCACTAGCTGCCACATACTCAGCCTCCATCGTTGAATCCAAAGTGTAATCTAGCTTAGCACTTCTCCAACTGATGGCACCACCGCCCAAAGTAAACACGAAAGCCGAAGTCAATTTCTTAGAATCCAGATATGATTGAAAATCTGAGTTAGTATATCCTAGAGGAGTCAGGTCCTCACCCGAATATACATGCATATACCCTCGAGTCCTTTTCAGGTACTTGAAAATATGCTTTACCGCAACCCAATGGTTTGGTCTTGGATTCGCCAGAAATCTACTTACAATCCCAACTACATAACTAATATCCAGTCGTGTGCAAAGCATGGCATACATGAGACTACCCACTGCCGAAGCATAAGGCACCTTCTTCATGTATTCTCTTTCTTCATAAGACTTTGGAGAGTCTTTCTTAGAAAGAGTAATTCCAGACCTAGATGGTTGCCCACCTTTCTTGGAATTCTGCATTCCAAACCTCCTGAGAATTTTATCTATGTAGCCAGCCTAGGGACAAAGCTATCATTTTGTTCTTCCTATCTCTAAAGATCTGGATACCAAGAACAAAATTAGCCTCACCCAAGTCCTTCATGTCAAACTACTTGCTCAACCATAATTTGACTGTTGACAATGCACCAATGTCATTGCCAAATAGCAAAATGTCATCTACATAGAGTAGTAGAAAAACCACATTCCCATCCTTTATGTGTTTGTAAACACATGGTTCATCCACATTTTGTGAGAACCCATTAGTCTTGATCACCAGATCAAATCTTATGTTCCAAGAACGAGAAGCCTATTTAAGTCCATAAATAGATGTGAGTAGCTTACAAACCTTACCCTATTGACTTGTGACCTTGAACCCGTTTGGTTGTTCCATATAAATGGACTCATCAAGATAGCCATTTAGAAAAGCCGTCTTAATATTCATTTGCCAAATCTCGTAATCGAGAGCGGCAGCTATGGTCAAGAGAATCTGGATGGACTTAAGCATGGCTACAGGCGAAAAGGTTTCCTCATAATCGATTCCTTCCTTTTGCGTATAGCCTTTAGCTACCAGTCTAGCCTTAAAGGTTTTGACCTTTCCATCCACTCCTCTTTTCCTCTTGTAGATCCACTTACACCCTATGGGTTTTACCCCTTCGGAAAGATCCGCAAGCTCCCAGACCTGATTAGTCTCCATAGACTTCATCTTAATGTTCATGACCTCTGTCCATAGCCTCTGCGTAAGTATAAGGATCCCTATCATGTTCATCCGGTTCAGCCAAGAAGACCTCTCCATTGAACATATACCTCTCAGGTTAACGCTTGATCCTCCCACTACGCCGAAGCCCCTGAGGTTGTTGTTTAGGTTTGTTTGGTTTTTCTACACTGATCGGAATGGTTTCATTTGGAACCTCCGGAGTGATCGGATCACTCCTTAACTCCACAAGCACCAGTTTGCTTCGAGGTTTAAAGTCGTTCATGTAACTCTCCTCAAGGAAAGTTGCATTAGTTGAAACCACGACTTTATTTTCCTTTGGGTTATAAAAATAACCCCCTATAGTCCCTTTTGGATATCCTACAAACACGCTAACTTTCGAACGTGCTTCCAACTTATTCGGATCCTTAAACAGGACATGAGCCAGACATCCCCATATGTGAATATGGTTTAAGGATGTCTTCCTACTCGTCCACAACTCGTGAGGAGTTTTAGGGACTGATTTTGAAGGCACATTGTTCAAAAGATAACATGCGGTTTGTAGTACATATCCCCAAAAGGATAAAGGCAATGATGAATAACTCATCATGGACCTAACCATGTCCAACAAAGTCCTATTTCTTCTCTTCGCTACGCCATTCTACTGCGGAGTGCCCAGAGCAGTCAAATGGGATAAAATCTCATTCTCTAATAAGTGTCCCAAGAACTCATTAGAAAGGTACTCTCCACCTCGATCGGATTGAAGTGCCTTTATAGGTATACCCAATTGCTTTTCCACTTCAGCCCGAACTCCCTAAACTTGTCAAAAGTTTCACTTTTGTGGTGCATCAGGTACACATGCCCATATCTTGAGTAATCGTCAATAAAAGTGACGAAGTACTCATACCCTCCTCGTGCTCGGAAGTTCATCGGTCTGCAAACATCACTATGCACAAGTTCTAGAGCCCCTTCGGCCCTATTGCCCTTAGACCTGAATGGTCTTCTGGTTATTTTACCCTCCAAACAAGATTCACATTGAGGTATAGACTCCACCTTTAAGTGACTTAGAGGTCCATCCCTTACCAACCTTTGAATCCTATTCAGGTTAATATGACCAAGATGCAAATGCCAAAGATAAGTCTTATTAGAGTGAGAAGTTTTAAGTCTTTTAGAGTTATTGTCATTCATCTCAGCATTAAGCAATAAGTCCATCTTAGGTTTGATAAAATATAGATTATTTTGCATCCATCTAGAATAGATAAAAGATTTATTTTTACGAATCACCACTTTATCATTAAAAGAACCCAAATAGGGGTCTTTAAATAAACAAGATACATAAATTAAATTCCTTTTAGATTTAGGAACATAAAAACAATCTTGCAAAAATAAATTCCCATAATTATCAAAATAAAGATGGATGTCTCCCACTGCTTCTGCTGAGACCAAGGATCCATCGCCCATCCTGAAGCGTGAAGTCTTCACGCAACAGACTTCTCGTTTCTTTGAACCCCTATAGAGAAACACAAACATGATTAGTTGCACTGGAATCTATTACCCAAATGTCATTGGATTCCTCAACCAAACAAATTTCTAAATATAGAAGATCACTCCTACCTCCTTTGGAAAGGAAGTCCTTGCAATGCTTCTTGATATGCCCGACCTTTCCACAGAAGAAGCACTTATGCTTCTTCGGGTTCTTCTTCTTCTTTTTCTTGCTCTTGGTGCTAGCAAGAATAGAAGACTTCCCATTCTTCGCCCGTTGCTTCTTTCATTCCCAAAGTTGGAATTGGAACCAGAAGCAGCTACCATGTTGGCCTCACCACCCGCAGGAGACTCCTTGATCAGTAGTTCGAACTCCTATATCTGTTTCATCAGTTCTGTCAAGGTCATATCCCATCTATTGCTTAAATCAAATGTAGCACTAAACGGAATAAATTCCTTAGACAGAGTCTTAAAGACCATAGTCATCTGAGTTTTAGCATCGATGTAGGCTCCATTGGTTTGAGCCTCAACGAGGTAACCCATGACCAACATCATATGCTTATTTACAGATGTCCGCAGCCTCTGTCTATAGTTTTGAAGTTTCCAAAGCGCCCCTTGCCTCTTTGTTATGGCCTGGCCTCCAAACATATCCTCAAGATTATCCAAGATCTGCCTGTAGCACATTATTCATGCTGGCCATAACATAGCAGCGGGCCTGATCATTAGTATCTTTCCAGCAATCATACACTTGGAATTTCTCATTAGTTGAGTCTCCCATATGCTCGGGAGGACAAGGGGTTGTTAGTACATATTTTAATTTCTCAAAGGAATGGACGATATCTAGGTTCTGTTTCCAATCATTATAGTTCTCTTTAGTTAATAGGTTTTTGTCAAGTATCGATGATAAAGCGTTTTTAGACATTTTTAATCTACAATAAAGAATCATATACCAAACATAAGCAAACATATAATACTAATTTAGTAAGATAACACAATCATGTAATAACATACAAATGTGTTTATGTGTCAAAACCTTGAAAATATCACAACCTTACAACGGTAATTCCCAACTCAGAATTCAACAAGCTCCTAGGGGAGTCATGCCAAATTCAATCACGAACACAAATCCCCTCCTGATTAATATATGCCATCCAAGACCCGTATGATCCAGCATATATTAATAATCGTTTCTTTGGCCATTAATTTTATTAACAGAGCTCCTAGGGGAGGTTAATAATAAAATTAATGTGAGTGTATAACCATCGTTTCAATATTTTATCCATGATTTACAATCACCACCTAGGGGTGTGTAACCATAAATAATGCTAAAATACCTTATCCGCTCAGAGATCCAATCTGGTATATGATAGAAATCCCTTCCTAGAGGTCGGGACCACCAGGTTCTGCCTATGAACTAGCAATGGAGGCCTTAGGATCTCTCTTCAAAAACCTTCTCCCACTCAATCTTTTGAAATCAAGGTTTTATTTTAAAAATATGCATGAACAATTTTAATATGAGTGGCACTCCTTAATCTATATGACATGTTATCAATATACATGGAAAATTATATTATAATGTAGACAAGCAAAGCAATCAAGCAAAGCTACAAGCAAAATAATAAATAACCGTAATATTATGGCTCCATCCTCGAGAATAGAAAACTAAGATTACAAGAGAATAATCGAGACATATTATTGATTCTTCATCCTTAAATCCTCAAGCTGTATCCTTCTTCATGTAATTCCCAACTTCAAGTCTTCAATCCCGTATAAATCGAATACTTCATATTTCCGGTCATATCCAAATTTAATATTTCTCAGAATTGTCCCAAAAATAAACTTAAAACTATATTAAAAATTGCACGTTTTCTGGAAATTTCCAACTCTTGGTCGGTAGGCCGATCTGGGTGATCGGCCAGCCGGTCATGCTCCATCGGCCTGTCGATCAGGAAGATCAGCCTACCGACTCATGAAAGTTTGGCCTACTGCCAGAGCCACTTGATTTTTCCCCACTGACGGCTTGCCGAACCATAAGTCTGGCCTGCTGATCTGTGACCATCAGCCTGCCAAACTGGTGTGTTCAGCATGCCGACTGAGCATAAATCTCCCATTCTAGAAAATACAATTTGTAATGTAATTCATCAATTTTATTTTCAACAATTCAAAAACATAAAATTAGAGACTCAGGAAATACCTTGAAGCACCATCATCTTTCTTCTAGGTCCGCCTTCTAGATCCATCTTCTCCGAATGATTATTTAATTACAAAATTCTTACAAATTTTAAAATAAATAATAATTCCTAGACGAAGATGATAGTCCACCATCAAATTACATGAAAAACCTTGATACACATTCTAACCTCTAAGGAATCATAACCAGCATAAATTAATTAATTAATTAATAATTAAATAACTATTTAATCAACCATAATTAATTAATGAACATTCATAACATAATCCATGACAACATATAAAATATATAGAAACCTAGAGTGTCAACTCTCTATAAGATTAAATTCAAGCATAGGAGAGATTAAGATCATAAAATTTATACATATAACATGATCATAAACTCGTAAATTTATGTAAAAACCATGACTCTGATACCAATTGTTGGAAAAAGAGTGTGCAACAGAATTTAAAAAATTTACATCAGAGTATTTTCCAAAACACAAGTTTGACATGCTATATGCATAAATTAACTAGATCTTACTAACCTTTGTATGTCGAAGAACCCTCGCAAAACATGAAGAGAAGTAACGTTCCATAAGAGCCTCAACCAATTGGTCTTCTTTGTTATTCTCTATCCACGACTGGAGTGAGTGTGGGCTCACATGTACAGCTTTTCACCAAGGTGACTCTCCTTCTAACCAATCGGGAGAACCCAAAGCTAGAGTTTGTGATTTGTGAACAAAAGCTCTCAGGGAGTTTTTTAGATGCTCACCAATAGAGTATCACTCTTAATCTCTAAACTGATCTGAGTAACTCTTTAGACTTACTCCCTTTATATAGAAGTTGGGCCTAGGGTCAGTCCTTATTAGATTAGGTCTCAAAAACTCGAAACAGAATCAAGTTTAGATCAATATTTGATAAGATCTGCGTAAAAATGCATAATCTTATCCTTCACTCATCGACAAGCCGAACAACCTAATTGGCAGGCCGAACAGGCCCCATCAGCAGGCCAAACTGCAGATAAAAAATCTCCACAAATCTTTTATTTTCACCCTAGATTCTATAGGATAAAGCCTTAGTTTTAATTCAAATAACCCAATAGAGAAGTTATCTGATCAAAACAACTTTATCTAGATAATCTCTAGAAAAATAAATCAATTCCCAATAATTCTACAAGTTTATCTTGATCTAATTTATCCAAAATTAAATCAATCGATAAACAAACAAGAATTATCCGATCCCAATAATTCAACAAGTTTATCTTAAATTAATTTTATCATAAAATTAATTCAACCGATAAACAGACATGAATTATTTGATTCTTCCAATTTTCATCCAATATGATAAATTCGACATAAATCACCAATTATTGGAGAAGCACACCGTGTCATTATAGATGTTATGAGCTAGCAAAGGGGACCAAAGGGACCTATATAGTTTAAGCTCCTAATAATTATGAAACCCAATATCCCATACATACATTTCATAATTATCAACTCCAACGCTACTCCACTAAAAGCTTGGAGCTGCACTCTTGAACTACATAGAATTACGAAGCTCGTATAGCTAAGTCTCCATGACATATCATAGTGTATCGTATCCCCATATGATAATCCATAATCAGCTTAAGGACAAGTTTTGTCTCACATTCCCGATTATTTTTATCTTACATTTCATTATCTCACCATCGAAAAACTTACCATCCAAAGACAGTATACCATTCGGTTACACCTATGTATCTAAATGGTTGAGCGCTTCAGTTTTCCAATTACAGGATAATGCAAATAAGAAGATATCATTACTCCTAAAGAGGAGCTATGGATTCCATATCTATGAATAATAAGTCTACGCTATCAAGAGTCATGCCTCCAACGCACCGACATGCATAGTACTATTAAGATGTGGGTGTCACCCTTTGGTACATCAAAAGACACAACCCAAGACAACGGGCCCACTATTTATCTCAAGATTAAGATACATTACAAATGATTGTCTAAAGTGAATCGATTTGCCAAGACAGAATTATTAATCCAAATCAATTCACTTTATGTCCCGATCCAACACATCGTCACCTATGACAACGTGCCAGTGTTTCTATTCACGGAGTCCATCTCCGATGGTCAAGACAAACCATCTCCCAAAAGGGATATAGACAACATAACAATCTTTGCATGAATAAAGCGCCCAACTTTATTCCCTCGATTGTGGATCTTATGATTTAGACCATCACCTTAAGAATCGTGTCTTTCGTATAATCTGTTCATCATATGCCCAATTCTTAAAGATTTAGACTGACAATCTCAGATTATTGTTTGCTTAACATACATTCAATAAATATGAACATAAAGAGGATAAGATTTGGTATATAAACAATGAATAAATTCTTTATTGATAAAAATGTCTCCAAGAACTTATTACATTTTACTTCTTAGGGCATACATGTCTAACACCTTATCCATACCAGAAACTACCTCAAGATCCCTAAGGAACTTACGGAGCCACACTGCTTCTTTCAAAGCATCACTAGCTGCCATATACTCGGCCTCCATCGTTGAATCTAAAGTGCAATCTTGCTTCACATTTCTCCAACTAATGGCACCGCTGCTCAGAGTAAACACAAAACCTGAAGTTGATTTCCTAGAATCCAAACAGGATTAAAAATTCAAGTCAGTATATCCTAGAGGAGTGAAGTCCTCACCCGAATATACAATCATATAACCTCGAGTCCTTGTCAGGTACTTGAATTTATGCTTAACCGCAACCCAATGGTTCGGTCCTAGATCCGCCTGAAATTGACTTACAATCTCGACCGCATAACAAATATTCGGTCGTGTGCAAAGCATGGCATACATGAACTGCCAAAGCATAAGGCACTTTCTTCATGTATTCTCTTTCTTTATCAGACTTTGGAGAGTCTTTCCTAAAAAGAGTAATTCCAGACCTAGATGGTTGCCCACCTTTCCTGGAATCTTGCATTGCAAACCTCTTGAGAATTTTATCTATGTAGCCGGCCTAGGACAAAGCTATCATTTTGTTCTTCCGATCCCGAAAGATCTGGATACCAAGAACAAAATTAGCCTCACCCAAGTCCTGCATGTCAAACTACTTGGTCAACCATAATTTGACTGATGACAATGCCCCAATGTCATTGCTAATTAGCAGAATGTCGTCTACATAGAGCAGTAGCAAAACCACCTTCCCATCCTTAATGTGCTTGTAAACATATGGCTCATGCACATTTTGTGAGAACACATAAGTCTTGGTCACCTGATCAAATCTTATGTTCCAAGAATGGGAAGCTTGCTTAAGTCTATAAATTGACTTTAGCAGCTTACAAACCTTACCCTCTTGACCCTTGACCTTGAACCCGTTTGGTTGTTCTATATAAATGGACTCATTAAGATAGCCATTCAGAAAAGCCGTCTTGACATCCATCTACCAAATCTCGTTGTCGATAGTGGTAGCTATGGACAAGAGAATCCGGATGGACTTAAGCATGACTATGGGTGAAAAGATTTTCTCATAATCGATTCCTTCCTTTTGCGTATAACCCTTAGCTACCAGTCTAGCCTTAAAGGTTTCAACCTTTCCATCCACTCCTCTTTTCCTCTTATAGATCCACTTACATCCTATGGGTTTTACCCCTTTGGGAAGATCCACATGCTCCTAAACCTGATTAGTCTCCATAGACTTCATCTCTGTGTTCATGGCCTCTGTCTAGAGTTTCAAATCAACATCCTCCATAGCCTCTGCGTAAGTATAAGGATCCCTATCATGTTCATCCAGTTCAGCCAAGAAGGCCTCACCATTGAAAATATACCTTTCTGGTTGACGCCCAATCCTCCCACTACACCAAAGCCCCTTAGGTTGTTATTCAGGTTCGTTTGGTTTTTCTACACTGATTGGAACGGTTTCATTTGGAACCTCTAGAGTGATTGGATCACTCCTTAACTCCTCAAGCACCATTTTGCTTTAAGGTTTAAAGTCGTCCATGTAACTCTCCTCAAGGAAAGTTGTATTAGTTGAAACCATGACTTTATTTTTCTTTAGGTTATAGAAATATCCCCCTTTAGTCCCTTTTGGATATCCTATAAACATGTAAACTTTTGAACGTGCTTCTAACTTATTTGCATCCTTAAACAAGACATGAGCCGGACATCCCTATATGCGAATATGGTTTAAGGATGTCTTCCTGCCCATCCACAACTCGTGAGGAGTTTTAGGGACCAATTTTGAAGGCACATTGTTTAAAAGATAACATGCAGTTTGCAGCGCATATCCCCCAAAGGATAAAGGCAATGATGAATAACTCATCTGGACCTTACCATGTCCAATGAAGTCCTCTTCCTTCTCTATGCTACGCCATTCTGCTGCGGAGTCCCCAGTGCAGTCAAATGGAATAAAATCCCATTCTCTAATAAGTATCCCAGAAACTCATCAAAAAGGTATTCTCCACCTCGATCGGATCGAAGTGCCTTTATGGGTCACCTAATTGTTTTTTCACTTTAGCTTGAAACTCCCTAAACTTCTCAAAAGTTTCGCTTTTGTGGTGCATCAGGTACACATACCCATATCTTGAGTAATCGTCAATAAAAGTGACAAAGTACTCATACCCTCCTCATGCCCGGATGTTCATTGGTCCGCAAATATCACTATGCACAAGTTCTAGAACCTCTTCGGCCCTATTGCCTTTAGACCTGAATGGTCTTTTGGTTATTTTACCCTCCAAACAAGATTCACATTAAGGTAGAGATTCCACCTTTAAGTGACTTAAAGGTCCATCCCTTACCAACCTTTGAATCCTATTCAAGTTAATATGACCAAGGCGCAAATGCCAAAAAATAAGTCTTATTAGAGTAAGAAGTTTTAAATCTTTTAGAGTTATTATCATTCATCTCAGCATTAAGCAGTAAGTTCATCTTAGGTTTGATAAAATATAGATTATTTTGCATCCATCCATAACAAATAAAAGATTTGTTTTTACGAATCACCACTTTATCATTAAAAGAAACCAAATAGGAGTCTTTAAATAAACAACCTACAGAAATTAAATTCCTTCTAAATTTAGGAACATAAAAACAGTCTCATAAAAATAAATTCCTATAATTATCAAAGTAAAGATGGACATCTCCCACTGTTTCTGCTGAGACCAAGGATCCATCGCCCATCCGAAGTGTGAAGTCTTCATGTGGCAGACTTCTCATTTCTTTGAACCCCTGCAGAGAAATGCAAACATGATTAGTTGCACCAGAATCTATGACCCAAATGTCACTGGATTCCTTAACCAAACAAGTTTTTAAATACAGAAGATCATACCTACCTCCTTTGGAAAGAAAGTCCTTGCAATGCTTTTTTATGTGCCCGACCTTCCTACAGAAGAAGCACTTAAGCTTCTTTGGGTTCTTCTTCTTCTTCTTCTTGCTCTTGTTGTTAGTAGGAACATAAGACTTTCCATTTTTGGCCCTTGCCTCTTTCCATTCCTAGAGTTAGGATTGGAACCAGAAGCAGCCACCAAATTGGCCTCTCCACCTATAGGAGACTCCTGTAACTGTTTCATCAATTCTGTTAAGGTCATATCCCACCTATTGCTTAAATTAAATGTAGCTCTAAACGAAATAAATTCCTTTGACAAAGTCTCAAAGACCATAGCTATCTGAGTTTCAGTATCGATGTTGGCTCCATTGGTTTGAGCCTCAGCGAGGTAACCTATAACCAACATCATGTGCTCCTTTACAGACGTCCTCGGTCTCTGTTTACAGTTCAAGAGTTTCCAAAATGCCCATTGCCGCTTTGTTATGGCCTGGGCTCCAAACATGTCTTTAAGATTATCCAAGATCTGCTTTGCAGTCTCACAATCTTCATGTTGAGCCTGCAGCACGTTATTCATGCTAGCCATAATAGCAGCAGACCTGATCATTTGCATCTTTCAGCTATCGTACGCTTGGAATTGCTCATTAGTGGAATCTCCCGTAGGTTCGGGAGGACAAGGGGTTGTTAGCACAAATTTCAGTTTCTCAAAGGAGAGGATGATATCCAGGTTCTGTTTCCAATCATTATAATTCTCTCTGGTTAATAGGTTTTTGTCAAGTATCAAAGATAAAGCATTTTTAGACATTTTTAATCTACAATAAAGAATCATATACTAAACATAAGCAAACTTACAATAATAATTTAGTAAGATAACATAATCATGTAAAAACATACAAATGTGTTTATGTGTCAAAACCTTGAAAATATCACAACCTCACAACAATAATTCCCAACTCAGAATCTAACAAGCTCCTAGGGGAGTCATGTCAAATTTAATTAGGAATATGGATCCCCTTTTGAGTAATATATACCATCCAAGACCCGTATGATCCAGCATATATTAATAATCGTTTCTTTAGCCATTAATTCTATTAACAGAGCTCCTAGGGGAGGTTAATAATAAAATTAACATGAGTGTATAACCATCATTTCAATACTTTATCCATGATTTATAATCACTACCTAGGGGTGTGCAACTATAAATCATGCTAAAATATCTTATCCTCTCAGAGATCCAATCTGGTACTGAGAGAAATCCCTTCCTAGGGGTTAGGACCACCATGTTCTTCCTATGGACCAATGATGGAGGCCTTAGGTCCTCTCACTAGTAGAAATTGTAGATTACACGATGGTGTAAAACCGTTGTGGTATGTTTTCACGACGGTTTTTTAACCGTCGTGATACCAACAAAACTTTTCACGACGGTTTTTTACTGTCATAGAATCCTTATTTTGGCGGGGTTCAAGGATCTTGGGATGAGGCTACTATGACGGTTTTCACAAAAAACCGTCGTAAAATGCTAATCTTAAAACCGTCATGTAAGGCATAGAATACAAGACGGTTTTCATAGACCTTACACTACAGTTTTTATGAAAACCATCGTGTATTCTATGCCTTACACGACGGTTTTCATAAAAACCGTCGTGTAAGCTTAGAGCTTACACAACGGTTTTTATAATAACCATCGTGTATGCTATGCCTTACACGACGGTTTTTGTAAAAACCATTATGTAAGGCTCTGTTTCACGACGTTTTTCATAAAAACCGTCGTGAAAAAGTTGGTCTGAAGCAAAAAAATAACCAAAATTTTTGGTTTCCCATAATATGAATAGTCCCACATTTTCACCATTAATACAATGCCTTGACTTCATAATTACATATTACATTGAACTATAAAATTTTTACAAAATCATATATATATATATATATATATTTACATTGTAAAGTCATGTACTCTTTTTATGCTTGCACAAGAGTTGATAGATTCTTGGTATCTAAGTCCATGTCTTTATGTGTGAGGTAAAGAAACGATAATAAAAAGAAATAGAATTAACAAAAATATTGAAAATAAAACTAATTAACTAAAACACAAACACATAGTCATAGAAGCTTTTCATCAAACATGTGGTGGGCATCACAATAATAGTTAGGCATCATAAACACAAAAAAAGTAACCTATTCTCGTGTCAAAATGCTAAATGTTGTTCAAAGTTCTTTTAAACACCAAATACAAGTAACATATACTAAATGGCAAATAACAAAGTAATGTAAGTTATATTAAAACTAAAACTAAAGGTAAATAACACTAAAATAACCAAATAATACTAAGTTTAGAACTAACAATAACACTAAAACTAAAACTAATGGTTTGAAACTTACCAACAGTGGTGGAGTCGGAAGAACATCAAGGGAGGAGTCAAACGATGGCGGAGTCGATGGAATGTCAAGGGACGAGGATGAACGGCAACAAACGGTGCCAAGTTTGTTGGGGGTTGGGTCGAATGATGGTGGGGTCGTGGAGAGAGTGACAAGAGAATGTCAAAGTCCATGGAATGTCATGGGTGGCTGGGTTCGTCGGTGGCTGGGCCGTGGGGCGAGGAGTTAGAGAGAGAAAGGGGAGAGAGAAGCGTGTTTGAGAGTTCGAGAGGGTTTGAGTTGGAGAAATTTTGAATAAATAGGGAAAGCCATGGCATTGGCGCGTGCTTAAATTTGGGCAGGGAATTAAAAATTTTGAATATGTGGAACCTTTCACGACGGTTTTTTAAAAAATCATTGTGAAAGATCCCATATTTGAAATTTTTAGTCACTCGCCCAAATTTACCTTTCACGACGGTTTTTATAAAAACCATCGTGAAAGGTACCATAAATTTACCTTTCACGACGGTTTTTATAAAAACTGTCGTGAAAGGTCCAAATTTACCATACACGACGCTTTTTATAAAAACCGTCGTGAAAGGTCACATATTCAAAATTTTTAGTCCCCCGCCCAAATTTAAGCACTAGCCAAGATGCGGAACCTTTCACAACGGTTTTTATAAAAACTGTCGTCAAATGTCGCATATTCAAAATTTTTACTCCCCCGCCCAAATTTAAGCACACGCCATGATGCGAAACCTTTCACAATGGTTTGTATAAAAACCATTGTGAAAGGTCCCAATATTCAAAATTTTTAGTATGCAGAACCTTTCACAACAGTTTTTATAAAAACCGTCGTCAAAGGTCTCATATTTGAAATTTTTAGTCCCCAGCCCAAATTTAAACACGCACCAAGATGCAGAACCTTTCACGATGGTTTTTATAAAACCGTCGTGAAAGGTCCCATATTCAAAATTTTTAGTCCCTCGTCCAAATTTAAGCATGCCCCAAGAAACAGAACCTTTCACGATGGTTTTTATAAAAACCACCGTGAAAGGTCCCATATTCGAAATTTTTAATCGCCCATCCAAATTTAAGCACGCGCCAAGATGCAAAACCTTTCACGATGGTTTTTATAAAAACCGTCGTGAAAGGCACCGATATTCAAAATTTTTAGTATGCAGAACCTTTCACTGACAGTTTTTATACGGTTTTTATAAAAACTGTCGTGAAAGGTCCCATATTCAAAATTTTTAGTCCCCCGCCCAAATTTAAGCATGCACCAAGATGTGAAACCTTTCGCAATGGTTTTAATAAAATCCATCGTGCAAGGTCTTGATATTCAAAATTTTTAGTATGTGGAACCTTTTACGATAGGTTTTTATAAAAATCATCGTGAAAGGTCTCGATATTCAAAATTTTTAGTATGCGGAACCTTTGACGATGGTTTTTATAAAAACCGTCATGAAAGGTCCCATATTTGAAATTTTAATAAAACTGTCATGAAAGGTTCCACATCTTCGTACATACTTAAATTTGGGCAGGGGACTAAAAAATTCGAATATGGGGCCTTTCATGACAATTTTTATAAAAACCAGTCGTGAAAGGTCTCATATCATAAAAATCGTCATGAAAGGCCCCATATTTGAATTTTTTAGTCTCCCGCCCAAATTTAAGCACCCATCAAGATAC
Source organism: Artocarpus heterophyllus (assembly GCA_025403435.1). Classification (NCBI taxonomy): domain Eukaryota; kingdom Viridiplantae; phylum Streptophyta; class Magnoliopsida; order Rosales; family Moraceae; genus Artocarpus; species Artocarpus heterophyllus. The sequence goes on along the minus strand of CM046327.1, from coordinate 5,826,772 downwards.
GGAACCTTTCATGATAGTTTTTATAAAAACCGTCGTACAAGGTCCCATATTCAAAATTTTTAGTCCCCCGCCTAAATTTACCTTTCTCGACTGTTTTTATAAAAACCGTCGGAAAGGTCTCATATTCAAAATTTTTACTCCCCCGTCCAAATTTAAGCACATGCCAAGATACGAAACCTTTCACCATGGTTTTTATAAATATCATCGTGAAAGGTACCAATATTCAAAATTTTTAGTATGCGGAACCTTTGACGATGGTTTTTATAAAAACCGTCGTGAAAGGTCCCATATTTGAAATTTTAGTAAAACTGTCATGAAAGGTTCCACATCTTCGTACATACTTAAATTTGGGCAGGGGACTAAAAAATTCGAATATGGGGCCTTTCATGATGATTTTTATAAAAACCGTCGTGAAAGGTCTCATATCATAAAAATCATCATGAAAGGCCCCATATTCGAATTTTTTAGTCTCCCGCCCAAATTTAAGCACCCATCAAGATGCGGAACCTTTCATGATAGTTTTTATAAAAACCGTCGTATAAGGTCCCATATTCAAAATTTTTAGTCCCCCGTCCAAATTTACCTTTCTCGACTGTTTTTATAAAAACCGTCGTATAAGGTCCCATATTCAAAATTTTTAGTCCCCCGTCCAAATTTCAGCACATGCCAAGATACAAAACCTTTCACCATGGTTTTTATAAAAATCATCGTGAAAGGTACCAATATTCAAAATTTTTAGTATGCGGAACCTTTTACGACGGTTTTTATAAAAACCATGGTAAAAAGTCTTATATTTGAAATTTTTAGTTCTCCGCCCAAATTTACCTTTCACGACGGTTTTTATAAAAAACCGTCGTGAAAAGTCCCATATTCAAAATTTTTAGTCCCTTGCCCAAATAAGATGCAGAACCTTTCACGACGGTTTTTATAAAAACTGTCGTCAAAGGTCTCATATTCAAAATTTTTAGTCCCCCGCCCAAATATAAGCACGCGCCATGATGCAGAACCTTTCACAATGGTTTTTATAAAAACCGTCGTGAAAGGTCCCGATATTCAAAATTTTTAGTGTGTAGAACCTTTCACGACAGTTTTTATAAAAACTGTCGTCAAAGGTCCCATATTTGAAATTTTTAGTCCCCTGCCCAAATTTAAGCACGTGCCAAGATGCGGAACCTTTCACGATGGTTTTTATAAAAACCATCGTGAAAGGTCCTATATTCAAAATTTTTAGTCCCTCGCCCAAATTTAAGCACACCCCAACATGCAGAACCTTTCATAACGGTTTTATAAAAACTGTCTTGAAAGGTCCTATATTCAAAATTTTTAGTCCCTCGCCCAAATTTAAGCACGCGCCAAGATGTAGAACCTTTCACGACAGTTTTTATAAAAACCATCGTGAAAGGTACCGATATTTGAAATTTTTAGTATGCAGAACATTTCACAACGGTTTTTATAAAAGCTATCGTGAAAGGTCCCATATTCAAAATTTTTAGTCCCCCGCCCAAATTTAAGCACGCGCCAAGATGCAGAACCTTTCACGATGGTTTTAATAAAAGCCGTCGTGCAAGGTCCCGATATTCAAAATTTTTAGTATGCGAAACCTTTCACGACAATTTTTATAAAAACCATCGTGAAAGGTCCCGATATTCAAAATTTTTAGTATACGGAACCTTTGACGATGGTTTTTATAAAAACCGTCATGAAATGTTCCATATTTGAAATTTTTATAAAACTGTCATGAAAGGTTTTGCATCTTCGCACATACTTAAATTTGGACGGGGGACTAAAAATTTGAATATGGGGCCTTTCACGACGGTTTTTATAAAAACCGTCGTGAAAGGTCCCATATTCGAAATTTTTAATCTCCTGCCCAAATTTAAGCATGCGTCAAGATGCAGAACATTTCATGACAGTTTTTATAAAAACTGTCAAAAAATGTCCCATATTTGAAATTTTTAGTCCCCCACCTAAATTTACCTTTCTCGACGGTTTTTATAAAAACCATCGGAAAGGTCTCATATTCAAAATTTTTACTCCCTTGCCCAAATTTAAGTACATGCCAAGATACGAAACCTTTCACGACGGTTTTTATAAAAATCGTCGTAAAAGGTACCAATATTCAAAATTTTTAGTATGTAGAACCTTTCACGACGATTTTTATAAAAATCGTCGTGAAAAGTCCTGTATTTGAAATTTTTAGTTCTCCGCCCAAATTTACCTTTCACGATGGTTTTTATAAAAACCGTCGTGAAAAGTCCCATATTCAAAATTTTTAGTCCCTCGCCCAAATTTAAGCATGCACCAAGATGCGGAACCTTTCACGATGGTTTTTATAAAAAACTGTCATGGTAAGTATAATCTCAAGATTCTAGTAGTGAGCTACCATGACGGTTTTTTAAACAACTATCGTGGTAAGTATAAGCTACCACGACGGTTTTTTAAAAAACTGTCGTGGTAGCTCCCACACTTACCACGACGGTTTTCGTGTTTACAGGCGTTACTTGCCGCGTTTTTTTCACCTTATCACAACGGTTTTTAAGAAACAGTTATTAAATAAAGGTTATATAATCTCAAATTTATTGTAGTGTCTCTTCAAAAACCTTCTCCCACTTAATCTTTTGAAATCAAGGTTTTATTTTAAGAACATGCATGAACAATTTTAATATAAGCGGCACTCCAATTGAAAGAACTCTTCCTCTAGGTGACTCTCCTCCCAACCAATTGAAAGAACCCAAAGCTAGTGTTCATGATTTGTAAACAAGAGCTCTTAGGGAGTTTCAGATTCTCACCAGTAGAGTATCACTCTTAATCTCTCAATTGATCTAAATAACTTATGAGACTTACTCCCTATTTATAGAGGTTGGGTTTAGGGTCAGTTCTTATCAGATAAGGTCTCAAAAATTTGAATCATAATCAAATTCAAATCAATATCTGATGAAATCCGTGTGAAAACACGTGATCTTTTTATTGCACATTAGCAGGCTGATCTACCTAATTGGCAGGCCAAACTTGCCCCATCGGCAGGCCGAACTTGAGGATCGGCATGCTTAACTACCAAAAAAATCTCAATAAATCTTTTATTTTCCACCCGAGATTCTATAGGTTAAAGTCTCAGTTTTAATTCAAATAACCCAATAGAGAAGTTATCTAATTAAAACAACTTTATCTAGATAATCTCTAGGAAAATAAATGAATTCCTAATAATTCTACAAGTTTATCTTGATTTAATGTATTCAAAATTAAATCAACTGATAAACAGACAAGAATTATCCAATCCCAATAATTCAACAAGTTTATCTTGAATTAATTTTATCACAAAATTAATTCAACCGATAAATAGACATGAATTATTTGATTCTTTCAAATTTCAACCAATCTAATAAATCTACCATAAGTCACTAATTATTGGAAAAGCACGCCGTATCGTTACAGGATGTTGTGAGCTAGCAAAAGGGATCAAATGGACCTATATAGTTCAAGCTCCTAATAATTACGAGACCCAATATCCTAGATATATATTTCATAATTATCAACTCCAATGCCACTCCACTAAAAGCTTGGAGCTGCACTCTCAAACTACATAGAATTACGAAGTCTGTATAGCTAAGTCTCCATGACATATCATAGTGTATCGTATCCCCATAGGATTATCCATAGCCAGCTTAAGGACAAGTTCTTCTTACCTTCTCGATTATTTTTATCTTATGTTCTATTATCTCACCATTAGAAAACTTACCATCCAAAAATAGTGTACCATTCGGTTACACCTATGTATCTAAATGATTGAGCGCTTCAGTTTTTCAATTACAGGATTACGCATATAAATGGATATCACTACTCCTAAATAGGAGCTATGGATTCCATATCTATGAATAACAGGTCTACGCTATCAAGAGTCATGTCTCCAATGTATCAGCATGCATACCACTATTAAGATGTTGGTGTCACCCTTTGGTACATCAAAAGACACAAGTCAAGACAATGGGCCCATTATTCATCTCAGGATTAAGATACAATATAAATGATTGTCTGAGGTGAATCAATTTGTAGAGACAGAATTATTAATCCAAATCAATTCACTTTATGTCTCGATCCAACACATCGTCACCTATGATAATATGCCAATGTTTCTATTCACGGATTTCACCTCCGATGGTTAAGACAAACCATCTCCCAATAGGGATATAGACAACATAACAATCTTTACATGAATAAAGTGTCCAACTTTATTCCCTCAATTGTGGATCTTATGATTTAGACCATCACCTTAAGAATCGTGTCTTCCGCATAATCTGTCCATGATATGTCCAATTCTTAAAGGTTTAGACCGATAGTCTCAGATTTTTGTTTGCTTAACATACATTCAACAAATATGAACTTAAAGAGGACAAGATTTTGTATATAAACAATAAATAAATTCTTTATTGATAAAATGTCTCCAAAAACTTATTACATTTTTACTCCTTAGGGCATACATGTCTAACACTCTTTATGTTCATATTTGTTAAATGTATGATAAGCAAACAAAAGTCTGAGGCCATCAGTCAAAACCTTTAGGAATCGTGCATATGATGGATAGATTATGTAGAAGGCATAAATTTTAAAAGCGATGGTCTAAATCATAAGATCTACAATCAAGGGAATAAATTTGAGCACTTTATTCATGCTAAGATTGTTATGTTGTCTACATCCTTAACAAGAGATGGCTTATCTTAGTCATCGGAGTAGGAATCTATGAGTAGAAACATTGGTGCATTGTCATAGGTGACGATGTATTGGTTCAGAGTCATAAAAGTTGAATTGATTTGGATTAATAATTCTGTTTGTGCAAATCAATTCACTTTAGACAATCATATGTGTTGTGTCTTGTTCTTCAAATGACTAATTGGCCCGTATTCTTGACTTGTGACTTTTGATGTGCCAAAGGGTGACATCCTAACTTTATGATGGAAAGTATACCAATACATTGGAGACATGACTCTTGATTGCATAGACTTGTTATTCATAGATATGGAATTCATAGCTCTTTTTGTAGAGTTAATGATATTCTTTTATATGTGTTATATTGTAATTGGAAGACTGGAGCGCTCAACCATTTGGATACATAGGTGTAACAAAATGGTATACTATCTTTGGATAGAAAGTATTCCAATGGTGTGATAATGAACGTAAGATAAAAAAATAATCTGGAAGATAAAATAGAATTTATCCTTAAGCCAATTATGAATATCCTATGGGGATGTGCCCCTATGGGTATGTGGCACATTATGATATGTTATGGGCTTTTAGCTTACTTGAAGCTTTGTAATTTTATATAGTTCGAGAGTGCAGCTATAAGCTTTTAGTGGAGTAGCATTAGGGTTGATCATTATAAAATATATATCTGGGATATTGTCTTTTATAATTAAAGGAGCTTGAACTACATAGGTCCATTGGGGTCCCCTTTGCTAACTCATAATAAATCCTGTAACGATACGGCATGTTTTTCCTACATATTGATGATTTGTGTTAAATTATTAGATTGGTTGATATTTGATAGGATTAAATTTAATAATTCATTTCAGTTTATTGGTTAAATTAATTTTGTGAATTAGTTCAAGATAAACATGTTGAATTAGTTGGATAATATTTTATTTCTAGGAGATTATCTACATATGATTGTTTTGAACAGATAACTTTTCTATTGGATTATTTGAATTAAAACGGAGGCTCTGTCTAAGAATCTTGAGTGCAAAATAAAATATCATGGGGGATCAAATTATCGTAAGTTTGGCAGGCTGATCTGTTAATTCGGCCTGCCGAGGGAGTAAGTTCGGCCTATCGATCATGCAATAATCTATGCACGCATTTTAGATGCAATTTTTTATTAAAAGTTGATCTAAATTCAAATTTTGGGGCTCTTTCTGATAAGGCTAGATGCTAGATACGACCTCTATAAATAAAGGGTAAGTTTTCTCCGTTATTTAGATCAGTTGAGAATTATAGAGTGAGTACTCTAGTCTGAGAAACTCTAAAACTCCTTGAGAGCTATTGTTTAACATCATGAACTTTAGCTCTAGGTCTTCTTAAGTGGTTGGAAGGAGAGTCATCGAAGGAAGAGCTATACAACATGTGACCATCCATACTCTGATCGTGGATAGAGAATAGCAAAGAAGACCAATTGGTTGAGGCTCTTTTGGAATGTTCTTCTCTTCACTGATTGTTGGCGCTTTTTGGCATACAAAAGGTTAGTAAGATCTATCAATAATATATGTATTTAGATGTCAAACTTGTGTTTCAGAAAATATTCTGATTTAAAAATTTTAAAATTCTGCTGCATACTTATTTTCCAACATAAGAGAATATCATTAACTCTAAAAAAGAGCTATGGATTTTATATATATGAATAACGAGTTTAGATCATTCAAGAGTCATATCTCCAACATACTGGTATACGTACCATCATCAAATCAAGATGTCACCTTTTGGTATATCAAAAAACATAACTCAAGAGTACAAGCCCATTATTCATTTTAGGATTAAAACATAACAGTGAATTGATTTTAAACAAAGGGAATTATTAATCAAATCAATTTAACATTTTTGTCCCGATCCAATATATCATCATCTATGACAATATACCAATGTTTCTACTCGGGGAGTCTCACTCTGATGATTAAGATAAGTTATCTCGCATTAGGGATGTAGACAACATAACAATCTTAACACAAACAAAGTGCCTGACTTTATCCCCTCGATTGTGGATCTTATTATTTAGACTATCACCTTTAAATTCATGTCTTCTATATAATATGTCCTTCATATGTATGATCATAAAGGTTTAGACTGACAGTCATAGATTTTTGTTTGCTTATCATACATTCAATAGAAATAAACATAAAAAGGACAATATTTGGTATATGAATAATAAATAAACTCTTTATTGGTTATATCTCTCCAAAAACTTATTACATTATTTCATCATTAGGGCACCTAATCTAACATCCTCTTAAACTTTAGAGCAAAAAAAAACAAGAAGTTAATTAAACAGAGGACAAACAAATAAGAATTTTAGACACACGCTCTAATAAATCACCCACAACATTGCTGATTAATAAATTCAACAACATAAACGACAAACAAACAAGTACTACAAATATTTTTTTAACCAAAAAAAGGAACTTCTACAAATGAGGAATAAAGAGCATTGTCGTCCCTTTGCCATACTAGCCAAGCCCAGTCACAAGCTCCCTTGTTGCGTTTACCCCTCTTCCATACTAGCCAAGCCTCGTCGCTAATGAGATCTGTGGCCCGTGGCCGGTGAGCGCGAAACGATGGGGTTATGATGATGATGGCGACATTTGGAGAAGGCAAAGTTGTCGTCGCCAGCTATGGGGGAAGATCCTTAAACTTTGATTCTTATTGCCAGGCTTTAGAGATGGTTTTGCACCAAGGGTTTAGATAAAAAAATTATAAAGAAAGTAACGGTTGAGATTTATTTGGGTAAATAAATATGATGTATGAACTTATTTTTTTTTCACCATTAGAGTGAGATCTAATGTAACAGAAATTGTAATATGTCTCTCGTGTATTATAAGATCATTTGACAAATAAAGGGATATAAAAAATACACATTTTTTGTGTATTTGACACCAACATGTACCACTGTAGCACTTGAAATTGAGACTATGGCATTAAGGACAACAAACTGCAAAATCGAGGTAAAGAGCCCAGTGCTGCCACTAGGCTGAGGCTCCTTTGATGCCACGAATCCCAAAAACTGGCGTTAGGGACACTCAGTACAGTTTTGCACAAAATTTTTGGTTTTATGATTAGCGTTGCGGCACCCATCCTGGTTGTTGTGTGTTGAAATATTGTGTTGTTTAAGTTGTTTTGAATAGGTGTATTTATTGGTTGTATGTTTGCATACAAACCTGAACACTTATTGATAATGGACATATCCATTGTAATAATTGTGCTGATACATAAAGAGATAGATTTACAAATAAAGAGATACCTTTATGTAAAATGTTGTATTAATTGAACTGGTTATGACCATTCATGAAATGGTACCTTTGTCATTATATAAATTTTAGAAAATCCATAAATTTGATTCATTGTTATGGAACATAATATTATTACTAAATATTGTATTAATGGGTTTGTTGCATCTTGTGGGTCATTTGAGTTAGCAAACTTTGAAAAGTAAAGTTAAATAAAACCTTTAAGGAAAGTATCCTTATATGTCTCGAACCCATATTCATTTTCAAAAATTCAAACCTCCATTTTCTCTCTGTGCACTCAAATATCTTAGCATCTAATGGACAAAAAAAAAATTCTCCATTGGTGGAGAATTTTAGTGTTTTGTACCATAAATGCCTCCACGTTTATAGAACATATGACAAAAACTTGAGGCAT